>JAVYIG010001160.1:90000-376139 GCA_035222895.1 Strongylocentrotus droebachiensis | reverse complement strand
GACCGCAAGGATAGGGTATCATGACGCTAACTCTAAAAGAGTAGAAAAAATTGGGCCTTCTATGAGAAATAAAACGTAAAAACCGTTAAGAGGACACCAAATATTGTCCTCCTAAATGACAATGTCTACTTAATGACTCACTTTTTCACTCCAAATGTCCCTCCAATGACGCCTTTAGTAAAATATATATATAGAGAGAGATATATAACAAAATTGGGCCTTCTATGAGAAATAAAAGTAAAAAACGTTAAGAGGACACCAATTCCTCCTAATGACAATGTCTACTTAATGACTCACTTTTTCACTCCGAATGTCCCTTCAATGATGCCTTTAGTAAAATATAAATATAATATTTTATCCAACTTATTTGCCCAACTAGTGTCTAATCTAGTACGGATGGACATTCAACGTGATTCTTTCTTTGAGTCATCGCCTTCTGATTATGTGCATCTTAATGAGAACATTCAGCTGTTTTAACAATAACTACTGCGTAAGCATTTTCGGTCATTGGCAAAGAAGCAGTTTCCCTCTCTTGGGTTTTGTTTGGATGGTGAGCTCTTAAATAAAAACATCCCCAATGGGGAGCAGCAGAGTTGAAAAGTAGACGATTTTGGTGATATGAAATGTATTGGTTCGCACACTTTCGCACACACCCATGACCTTATAAAACAATGAGAAGCTAGGCCATGATCTGTATAAGCCATGTGCGCTGTAACTTTGGAATATTATGAGGAAATAGGGGGAAACAGGATTTTAAATCACATACAATCCAAATATTTTATAACCTCTATCTGGTAATATCAACATGTTTTTCAAAATAAAATACAGTACACGGAACAGCAATTTCCGATTATAAACCAGAACTGCACATCGATTTAAGCAATTTATTATCTTCTGCGCATATAAACAATACATGTGTAAAATCACTATCTTGATTCCGTCCCGGCTTATTGGTGGTGACCCTCATGAGATCAAAGTGAAGAAAATTGTACGGAATGTTATTGAGACGACCAGGGGCGTAAGCAGGATTTTTTCAAGGGGGGGGGGGGGGGGGTTTAAAATCGGGCCCAAAATATTTTGTTCCCGAAAAATTTAAAAATCGCGCCGGCCGAAAAGTCGCTCAGTGGGGGGGGGGGGGGGGGGGGGGGGGGGGGGGGGGGGGGGGGGGGGGGTAAGCGGACACTTTTTTTTTTTTTTTTTGGAGTCCAAAAAAAAATCGCAACGACTCAGCCAGCCGAAAAGTCGCTGTGTGGGGGGGGGGGGGGGGGGGGGGTAAGCGGACACTTTTTTTTTTTTTTTGGTCTCGAAATTTGAAAATTTGACATTTTTGTTCGTTGGGGGGGGGGGGGGGTAAGGTCACCTTTTTTATGTTAGCCGTAGGCATATTCAAAGGGGAGGGGGGTTTTAGGTTTTTTTAGGGGGGTTAACACATAAAAATACAAAAGGGGGGGTTTGAACCCCCAAACCCCCCCCCCCCCCCTGCGTACGCCCCTGGAGACGACATTGACGGAGACAATCACAATTAATTCGCTAACTAAACGACGAATGTCCATCCGTAATAGGTCCATGGTCTCATAAGCTACACATTACATCCAACACTGGGTAAATCATGCAAAATCTTTAATTTACCCAACAATAATTGGTTGGACACATATAATAGCCCTCATGTTTGGTGAAAATTGGGCAATTTTTTGCCCAATATTTTTTAGAGTGAAATGTGTTAGGAATTAAGATTGATATCCAAATATTTTCCTTCATCTGGTGAAAACAACTAATAAACATCCTCAAAGAGTCTTAATATTTCGACTTTTCAAAACTAACGCAGTGTAGGCTACACAAAAAGCATGCACTCTAAAAAAAAATTGGGCAAAAAATTGGCCAATATTTACCCAACATGAGGGCGATTATGACTGTGTCAAACCAACTATTGGGTAAATTAAAGATTTCACATGATTTACCCAGTGTTGGATAAAAAGAATAAACCCAATTTTTAACCAACAAAAAATTACCCAATTAGAAATTCAGCTAATTCTCATCATAATGTGTAGCATATTAGACACTAGTTGGTCAAATGAGTTGTATAAAATATTATATATTAAAGGACATTAGCGCCGCGGCGGGAGTCGAACCGCGGGCCTTGTGATCCATAGTCCTGTGACATATCCACTCGACCAACACCTCTAATATGGGAACAAGACCCCATTATGTTCCATAATTGTTGCCCGACTTGCGTTTGCCATTAACATCTGCCCAACTACTGTAATTTTGAACATTTAATTGGGTAACTATACATGTAGTAAAAAGTTGGGAGAAAATTACCGCCCCCTATCATTTTGAAAAGGGGAAGAGGAAGGGAAGGAGAACGAGGAAAAGGAGAATGAAAAGGAAAGGAAAAGAAGAAGAAAAGAAAAGAAGGAGAATAAAAGAAAAGGGGACGAGAAGGAGAATGGCCAGGAGAAAGAGAACTATAAAATGTAAAATATGACGTAAGGGAGGGCGGGGAGAGGGGAAAATAAAGGTAGAGAAAAAAGAAAAAGAGAAAAAAAGCCGTCCCCCGTCAGACACACCCTGCGTTCCTGTTACTGTTAGTTGAACTTAAGACTATTTTCTTTTTAATTTGGCAAAAAGTATGCACCAAATCGAGCCATTTATGCATCAATTTAAAAAAAATCTTAACATCTGAGGGGGGACATCCCCCTCAGACACCACTCTGCGTGGCGCGCCCATTCGCCCCATAACAAAATAACCTGGCGCCGCCCTTGATCTACCAAACCTATTTTTACCTTTCATTAGGTAACTTCATATAGTAAATGGTCGGGAGAAAATAACCCGTAGACTTTTGATGGAACTAAATATGTCAAAAAACTACTGTCCTCTCCGAAACCAAAGAGACTATGTATACATGGTAATCATAGTATCATTTCATCATTGTATAGTTGATTAACAGTGGCGGATCCAGGGGGGCCGGGGCCCCTGGATTTACAAAAAACATGTAGAAACACGTTCATTTTACCTTTTTTTGGAGATGCCCCCCCCCCTGACGCTCGAGGTGGGGGGGGGGGGTGCACTTTTCGAGGGCCAAAAATAAAAATTAGTGCTCATTACCCCCCCCCCCCCAAACTGATCGAATTTCAAATTTTCGCCGCTAAATATTTTCTCACGAATTGGACCCCTCCCCTGCCGGGGGCTGCCTGGATCCGCCCCGATTGACGGAGAGAATCACAATGAGTTCGATGAATGTCCATCCGTAATAGGTCCATGCTTTGCATGAGTGAATGCACTGAAAATCTTAAATGTGATTCGTTCGTCTGCTCGAATCACGTGATGTATTTCAATTGAAAATGCATTCAAAGACCCGCGCGCGCGATGACGATGGAAACGCCATTATCCCAACAATAGGTTTCGTGTTAGATGAGAAGCGAGAAATTTGCCATTCTCTGCTAGATTCTGTCCTAGACAAGTCGTTTTGAGATATTTACTTAGCTTTTGCTTCGAATTCGTCGTCTTCGATTAGCTTGCTTAAACCACTGTTATTTCACTTGTGTAATAATGGTTTTTTACGGCAACAAGTTCACCGGGAACTGTGTGATGTTTACCCAGGAGGGTAAGCGTTGTGGGAGGAAGGCACCCCTGCCTTTGGATGAAGGAGACGAGTGCTGGCAGCACCGACAGTATGTACAGAGTTATTTTCTAAATTAAAAATGAATTTACCAACCATCGATTGATTAATACACGCAGGATATTGACCCTTCAGTGAGTTGAAAGTGATTTAATTTAGGGTCATTCTTTGTTCAAGTTCAAGTTCAAGTTTTATTTATCTTTCTTTCATAACACACTTTACAAATATGACATGAATATAACAAGTTTACAGAATATGGCGTTACAAAAGAAAGATGAGGTGACCTTGGTTGAAAGCAAGGCTTGTGGATTTAAGGTCCCTCATGAGTAGCTTATGAATACGTCCTAAAAGAACAAAACTCGTCAGATAAGAATAAATGCATACATTTAAGTGCTGACAAAAACTAAACTAACTAAACAACTGATAAAATATAAACATAAATAAGTATAATAAAATCTACTGACTACTAAATAATGGCTATAAACAAGAGAAACAGGAAAAAACAACGAGCAACAGGACTGAAAACACAGACAAAAAAAAAAAAAAAACAGACAGATGAATAGATGTGAGAGATGGGAGTAGAATTATGCTGACCTATATAGTAATTAATTTTCTTAAATATTGATCACAACTATACTATACTTTGTATTACTCTATCGAATGTCTAACCTAAATTGCAACATGTGCACTTAATATTCGCATTCTATTATTGGCAATCTACTTGTAGTAGTAATATGTCCTGTTTTATTTTTACTTTTTTACAGACAGCCAGCCGAGGTCCAGTGCTCTGCACATATCGGGCTTCATGGGAATGGCAGACGTTGCAGCCGGCGTGGACGTCACTCGCTAGACGAAAACGCCGTTGAACTCTACTGCACGCAACACGGTATGCATTTATTCAAAGTAAATCTCTCACAATTAACTTACATTTTAAAATGGCATCTTGTGGACCAATTAATAGGACCATAGACTATATATGTATTTGCCCAGACCATTAGCGGATCCGGAATTTTCCAGGGGAGCTAGGCCGCATTGCCATTGGTAAAAATAGTAAAAATGGAAGAGTAAATATTGATTCATGATGAAAATATTTTGAAACTAATTACACTGTCCCCCGCCTCCCCCACCCCCTCCTCTCAGTGTTATTTAGGATAGGCGTATATGCATGTTCCCTCCCTTTGAAAGCACCCCCTATCTCCGGTGTGTAAAGTCAATACGGGCCGGATTTTTGTGTATGTACGGGCCTTACTTTGTTGCGTGAAAAGTAGCCTACCCCTTTAGCGGAGATTTTGGGAACACAAACGCGAGCCGTCCAACCCTATAGCTGTAATATGGGATCATTGAATGTGTACGTTGGTGCGTTGACAGGGGTATATTAAAGTATTAATGGAGAATCGTCTATTTGATTTTGTGAAATGCCATGCATGTAGCATATCCCCATTTATGTTTTCGTTTGGTTTATACAGTCAACAAGTTGCATCGCGAGAACGGTCGTGCGGAGGTCGTTCCTGCTAATCACCAACAGCAGGATGAACAGCGTAGGAGGGCGGAGGAGCGTGAGCAACTCCACCCGAGACGTAGGTCACCGCGTCTGGTAGAGCGAGAGATCGCAGCTGCCGCCGCTGTTCAACTCGCCGCAGAGAGGGAGCAACGTCGTGCCGCCAATCGGGCAAACCAGAACCTGCGGAGGTCGGCCCGGATTGCCGCGAGGCGAGGCAATGTGTGATTATAGCCTGGGTAAGTTAATTTATTTCTATGCTTTCCTATTTTTAGGATTCTAACAATTCCCATCCCCCATAACAAAAAATAACTAAACAGATGAGCAATTTAAATATATATGTACCAAACACAAATTTTTAATTAAGGACTTGACAATGTGCCAAAACTTTACAGCATAGCAGCAACTTTTAATGATCGGCGAATCAAAATGAACTGAGATGCATCCAAGGTTTCTAAATAGTATGACCGTTATTTGTCACAATGATATAAGGGTTTTCAAAATTAATTTATCTGAAAACATAATTTTTTTAAATTTATTTAAAAAAAAGTTTGAAACAGAACCATCTTGCTCATAATGAAATTAAAGGGGAAGCCCACCATGATATTAAGTGATACATTTTTAAAGGTGCAATCAATTAAAGTTTCAATCAAATAACACCCTTAGTATTATCATTGCAAGTATGGTTTTAAGCAACCCCTGGATACGTATCTATTCCGTCATCAATATCTAAGAAAATTAAAATTTATGAAATTGTCTGTAGCCTACAGAGCAAATTGGAGATGAGCTCACATGATGTCACATTTGTTTCACTGATGACAGGTTTAAAATTTGTAACTTTCATATTTTTATTTTCATGCTTTTATTACAGTCAACTTAATACAAGGGTGGACCTGATCGATCCCCTTTTAGTATGAATGATTTTTTAAACTCACTTCATTCTCCTTTCCTACAGACTGATTCGCAGAAGCAGCAGGGGGGAGACCGAGGGGGGATACTGGGTCGAACACTGCTGAGGTTCTCGGGACGTAAACGCCTTGCTATAGGAGTAGTAGGGAGGAAGCCGAGACGGGTAGTGCATGGTCACTCAAAACCAGACCCGCTGCACTATCGTGGTCAAGAAAGACTGGGTGTGGTCAGTCGAGGTAGACGCCGGAGGCCATTCCCTTTCTTTGACCGCCTGTAGATATTTCCAAGAAGGTATGTCTACTGTTCATTATTTTGGCTTCATATGTTTAAAATAGTATTAGTTTTTTATAACATTATAGCAGTACATGCCAAAACATAGGGAGTCTTCATCTTTGTTTTTTGTTTGCACATGTCCTCATCATTTTAGAGTGTATACCATTTCTATGTATCCTCTACGTGGAAAATTTTATATGCAGTAAAATGTAGGGCTGAAAGGTGAAAAACGTCTTAATATTTTGTCGACATACTCAGAAATAAATCTATTTTGAAATGAATGTATAAACTTGGTATAATCTTTACCTAACAAAATTGTTTCATTTGTGTTCTTTTATTTTTACAATTTTATCTGCCCATCATATTTCCGTTGCGATGCCTAATACAACATTTTTTAATCCTCTTTATTCCACAGATCAGGCCTCGCCGTGGGACGCGCACACACGTCGTAAGTATGCAGGTATTTCAATATCTACCTTGTGATAATTTATTCCTACTCACCAGATCAGTTTACCCAATACCTCCTAGTAGAAGTCATGTATACCTCTTAGGTTTGACATGTTTGTTACTACATTGAGAACTTGTGAATATTCGGCCGAAAATCTATATACGTTATATTGTTATAAGGGTTCAGAAGTTGTCTTTTTTTTGTAAGTTTAGTTATGGGTTTTGCAATCATCCATCTCATAAAAGCAGTTGTACTGATATTTCATTGTGTATCTTGTAAGAGCTAGACTTGGCAGGAGCTGTCCACTTACCCAGTTTGTAATTAGCACCAAATATCCACTAAATTTATATCTGAACATGGAGAGGCCTAATTGGGATTCTAGAACTAGAGGGGTCACATGAATGCCATTTATCTCCATTTAGAGATGCAAAACTTTAGCTGTGTATCATGAAATATCATACTGGTGCATAAAATAAAATGAATGCTTGAACATGTATCCAGTATTTTTCTCATTTTGCACATTTTTTAAAACCAAATTTTCAAACTGCAATTACAAACTGGCCTATTATAGGATGTGTACTGATAAGGTACATGTAGACAGAATGAATGTTCTTTCATGTGGATTGCACAAAAGAATAAGAAAAGAAGATGTCAACAATTAATGATGAACTTACAAAAATGGTTGCAAACTAATGATGAAATACAATTTAAAAAAATATGAAATTTAAAAAGAGAAGTATAATAAAAAATAAAATAAAATGGACAAATAATTTCATTGAATAGTATACATTCTTTTTATAAAAAAAGGTTTAAAAATTAAGTTTAAAAGTGTATGTGTGTTCTGTTCAAAGTCGAGATGAGTTACAAGGGAAACCAGTAAAACCACTATAATCGTTTATAAGCATTAGTGATCATAAAATTCTTGTTAAAGTTTTACAGTCCCTTAAAAGAAACAACTCAAATATCATCTTCTCCCATTTGCAATTTCTTTTATTCAATCCTATTTTCTTATACATTATATCCATGTTATGCATATATAGGTTCTACTCATATAAAGCAAATCCCCTTTTGTTTCTCTATTTGTCATGGATTATTCTCAATCCTATCTTTTAAAGGAGTGCATATTCCTGACATGTTACCAATTCAAAGAAGAACCACAAAATCACATATGAAGAAAAAATCTAAGTCACCTCACACCTTTATGTGGCTGGGGTCAAATGAGTTGTCCATTTGAAGTTGAAAATGGCTGGTATTTTTGTATTAATTTAGTTTATTATTCATATTTACCAGAGGACATACTAAGCATTATATCAGACAAAAAATTCATCGTGTTCACTATTTTCAGGTATACGGCCCCCGTAAATCGCATGTGTGTTCTCTAATAGGATTTGTTAGACTCTCTGTGAAATGTACAATTTTTTTCCTTCTCTTATCTTTCCAGTTTGTATCTTAATCATATATAATTGCTTTTATTGTGGGATGTTTTGATTTTGATTTTAGTAGGATAGGACTCCTCATTTACTACATGTCTTTAAGATATGTAATATATAGTTTTTTCTGCTTTTCATCTCAAGTCTCCACTAATACAAATTAATGTTTTAATACAGTAGGCCCTACTTCAAATTTGTCATACCTAATCACTCTCAGTATTGTTTAGCAGCTGTTTATCCTGTCCAATGCTCTCTTTGATTTACCCTTCTCTCCATTGCAGCAGGGATGTTTCTCGATATTGTAGAATTCTCCTAATAGCTCTTTACATCTTCTAAGAGTATTGAATCTTTCTTTCCATAGGGGAATATCGTATTTCATTCACAATTCAAGGCTTTCGGTAACACTATGTGGTTTGTACACCAAGAATTAGATCATTTGGAAGTAGAAAAGGAAAGGAAAGAAAGGGTGATCGAGATTGAGAAGGTTGTGAGGAGATCGCAAAGGGTTGTAATTTTGAAAAGAAAACAAAAGCAGTTCCTTTTATTTTTCTACCTATCTTTCCTCTTTCTATTTGTTTGTATTTTTGTAAATGTCTTTACTTTTCTTTTTTCTGTATCTGTATCTATCTCCCCTTTTCTCTTTTTTACTTTCTCTTACATGTATATTTTAGTCTTTTATCATCCCCTCGCTGACAAAATTCGGAGGAGATCTAATAACTCTGCTGTCCGTCCGTTTGTAACAAATCTGATTTCCGTTTGATGACTTTAGTAATGTTTGGCGGATTTTAATGAAATCTGTTATGAAGGTTCATGGTATCAAAATACAGCCTAAATTTGATTTCAAAGTATGTAGATCAAAGGTCAAAGGTTATAGCTTATTAAATATGCAAAATACCCAAATCTGGTTTCCGCTCTATAACTTTTAATTATATTTGATTGATTTCAATGAAAATTGATATGAAGGTACATGGTATCAAAATATAGCCTAAGTTTGATTTCAAAGTATAGTTGAAATAGTTGAAATATTTATTGGTTACTGAATCATCATAGGTTATAACAATAATGTGACAATGTCTTTACATGAGTATAAAACATAAGTTAAATTACATTTCCACATTCAGTAAATCATAGATACATACGCTAGAAGAGGTGATGATACAGAAGGGCCACAGCCTAAGCGTGACAGCTTGATACGCTTGCAGCCCAGAAACATTTAAAATCATAACGATTGTAAAGTAAAGTAAATTACAAAACATAATTGGGGGAAAATAAAAAAAAATAAACAGTGACTTGCAACCAAAAAAAAAAAAATGGGATAGAGGGTGCATGGGAGGGGGATTTTCCTGCTATATCAAGGAAATGCTGACAAACATATATGATATCATGTGTTAATTTAAGAGATTTGTCAATATTTGCTCAATAAAATTGATTTCACACTTTTCTTGAAAGTATATACTGACTTCAAGTTACGGATGTCAACGGACAGTGAGTTCCAAATATCTGGACCAGAATGTCTTATAGATTTCATAGCCATTGTTGTTTTAGGATTACATAAATGGTATTTATTTGATTGTCTGGTTGGGTATGTATGAATATTTCTATTCAAACAAAACATTGGTGGGAAGTGGGAAGGTAGGGAATCATTATGTAGACGGAACATGAACAGTGCTTTTTGTAAAAAAGTTAATATCAGTTACTTTCAGAGTTTTTAACCTCGCGAATAGGGGATCAGTGTGATCGCGATATCGAGCATTGGTACACACACGAATCGCTTTCTTTTGTAAAAGTAGCATTTTATCAGTATATACTTTTGAGTCTGCCCACAGTATATTGCAATAAGACATGTAAGGAAGAATCAAGGAATTGTATAGCATATATAGAATATTCAAAGGCACATAATGTTTTAACTTATACAGTAAACCAACAGTGCGTGACACTCTCTTTGAAACGTAATGTACATGATCACTCCATTTCAGATTTTCATTGATGATAGTTCCAAGAAATTTAGTATTTTGTTTTTTCTCCAAATATTCACCATCCAAGACTATTTCAGGTATAGGTTTATCAGTTGCATTGCATTATCATATGTAGATCAAAGGTCAAAGGTTATAGCTTATTAAATATGCAAAATACCCAAATCTGGTTTCCGCTCTATAACTTTAGTAATATTCGACGGATTTCAATGAAACTTGATATGAAGGTACACGGTATCAAAATACAGAGTAAGTAGGTCAAAGGTCATAGCCAGCGCTCAAATTACACGGGGTGATGGGTGATTCGCCCCCGTGAGCTACATAATCGCCTCCTTCAGAGTGCTCACGGGGGCGATTGCAAAATTAAAAATCGCCCCTGTGGAATGATAGAATAAAGATTATCTTTTCTGTTATAACTTTCACACAATATTGAGTTTCAACTTGATATGTATTTCAAACCTTCAACCAATAAAATGGAACTATGGAGGTTAGATTAGCGTGCTGGATTTCTTGCTCCTATTTTTTTGGTGTCAAGAGGCCGCCATGTTGTGAACAAATGTGCGCTTATTTGCCGCAAGAGGTCGCTATATTTCCCATCTCCACGTCAGATTCTCTATGATTGTATTACCGGTACAAAAAACGGAAGCTCACAGTGCAGTGCGACCATCAGCACCGGCTATACCGCACTGCGGTAGTACCGGTGGGTGTGCTCGCTGCTGTCACATATCTGCTGGAGCTAGAGGCGATCGCGCAAGGACCCAAACAGGGAGAAGTTTTTCGTTGTGAAATGCGTGAATCCTCTGAAATCAGGTGATTCCAAAAGTCCAGCAAATAATGAACTTCGACCAGTAAATCAATATTGAGAAGGAGAGGAAGACCAAAGATGTTGTGGAAGGATAAAGTAAAGGCTAAAGAAAAAATGTAATAAGGTTGCTTTAAATGATAAGGCCAATAAGGGGGAATGTGCAGAACAGGACGAAACGGAGAGAATGTCATCTCAGGATGAAAGTCAACAGTAACCCCTATGTAACTTGTAAAGTTGCAAAAGGGAAATGCTGACTTAAACAAATGTTAATAAGTGGCGAATCTAGGGGGGGGGGGGGGTTACACAAGTGAAAATGTGATGTGCATGGAAAAACGCCATCATGTGTCCAGACCCAGACAGTATCCGCATCGTCATTGGATCAACACCCCCCCCCCCTTTAAAACTGTTACTTGATTTAAAAAGACATTATCATGCACTGCTCTTTATGATCTCTATTGTGTTAGTAGATGCCAGGGAAAGATCACTTTAATACAGGGGTTCAAAATAGAAACAACAAAAATCGCCTCGCCGCTTTGTGGACGATGCTCCGCAGCATCATTGGGTCAACCCCCCCCTTAGCAAAAAGCTAGATCCGCCCCTGATAATGATGAAATAGCAAAGAGTATCATGGGTACGAATTCTGTGGAGAAGACCCCCGTGAGAAGGCTCACAGGGACTCTTTTTGGGGGGGAAGAGCCCCGTGGACAAAAAATTGATTTGAGGTCTGGTCATAGCTCATTTATTATCCGGGGGGAAAAGCTAATTATTCGAAAATTTGGTTTCTGTTCAATCATTTTAATAATGTTTGACGGATTTGAATGAATTTGATATGAAGGTACATGGTATCAAAATACAGCCTAAGTTCAACTTTGGAGTATGTAGGTCGAAAATACCTAATTATATATGCGAAAGTGTGGGACACACACAGCGTCTCGCCGACAGCACACCCCACTCATGGATTCAAAACTCCCCCAGGTCCGTAACCCGGAGACTCCAGCCCCGAAGGACAAGCAGACCACCCATGTTCACTCCCCGATGACTCAAGCCCACACGGTCATGTATATTTCTCCCACGTCCGCACCCGGTGACTTAAGCTCAGACATCTATTTTCCACTCCTGATGACGGATAGTCGACCCGTTTGAAGCGTCGAGCCACTTCCACCACCCATCTTCTCCAAGTGCTATAGTTCCCCGTAGAACTATAAGCTAAGCAAGATAACCAACAGTATTTTTCGAGACTACACCAACAGTTCTTTTCAGGACTACACACCCTCAAGAAAGATTACCGAGAGTCCTTTTCAGGACTGCTCAATCCTCCCTCTCTCTCACATGGTGCACCCGCAAGCCTACTGTATATCTACATCACTTACAAGCAGCATCTAACCCAGCTCTACGGGGAGCCGACCCAAGTATCATCCCGGCAACTGCAGCGTAACTACGTTAAAAAGACCAAACTCCAGAATCACCTAACCTTCCTCAAGCGTTGCTGTGACTCAAGCATCACCCCAACCGGACTACAACTCAAGTCTTCAATCAGCACTCCACGAGCAAAACTGATCATACACAAGGCAGGACAAGCCCTTGTCAGAGAGCGCATCTCCAACACCGCCATTAACTTCATACCATGGAGCAAGACATCCAAAAATCAGAAGTAAACCTCTAACAAATACTGGAACTGGCTGATCTTCAGAAATACCAGGCCCTTAACACCTCTACAGCTGGGAAAACTTTCCAGTCAACCCGACAGAAGCAGATCGTCAAATTCAACAAACTTCTAGCCAACAGCCAGAAATCAACCAACCAGACTACACCAACCGGCACCAAGGACACCGTTATCAACCTCAGCAACCATCCACTCACGGAAACCAAACACAAAGTCCTATTATTAGGTCTCAATTTCGCTGTGTCACCCAAGAAGATCCCGTTCTCAGAAGTCATCTAACAAGTAGAACCCAAACTGAGATTCCTGAGCCGAACCGCAGCTGAAAAAAATCTGTTTCCAAGTCACCCAAGCCCTATCCACAGCTAAGCCACCACAACCCAACATTAGCAAACCAGAACGAGCCGCTATCAAAGATCTACGCACTAGCAACGGAAAGGAAACTCAACCAGCGACTCCTCTCTCTTCACAGAAAAAAAGTCATATCCAAGCTACTCTACTTCAAACTTCGCTCATCTTCAGCTACCTGCCCCATCCTGTTTGGCCAGCTGAAGATACGCAAACCTACCATTCCACTTTGCCCCATCATTTCAACCCAAGGATCGCCTTGCTATGACACAGCCAAACACCTGACCTCGATTCTCCAACCACTCATAGGACAATCGTAGCACCACATCGATAACTCCAAGCATTTCATCAACATTCTCTCCAAGACCACGATACAGACATCATTGCCAGTTTCGATGTTGCAGCTCTCTTCACCAATGTTCCTGTCACCGAATCGTCCTTGAACCTGACGTCACCCTCCCCGACAGAACTCCCCTGACACTGGATGAAAAACATGGCCTCATGTACTTCTGCCTCAACTCAACTTCCTTCAAATGGCGAGACTATTGCTACCAGCAACTTCAAGGTGCAGCCTTGGGTTCGCCTCTTTCACCGGTTATAGCCAACATCTTCGTGGAGCACTTCGAAACAACAGCACTCCAGACTCTCTCACAACGCCCTTCTCTCTGGCTCTGATATGTCGACGACACATTCATCATTTGGCCGCATAGCAGACGTGACTTAGACCACTTCCTCACCCACATCAATCAGCATCACCCGAGCATTAAATTCACCATGGAGACCAAGCAAAACAACAGCATCCCCTTCCTAGACGTCCTCTTTACCAAATTGTCATCCGGCAAGCCCGCTCACCAAGTCTACAGGAAACCCACACACACCGATAGATATCTTCACTACAGATCCTTCCACCATCCATCCGTACTACAATCGGTCCCCACGCCCTCATCCGCCGAGCCCATCAACTCAGTCATGCCGACCATCTAGACCAGGAAATCCAGCATGTCACCACAGCTCTAACTACCATCAACAAATACCCAAGACATAAGATCAAGAACCAGCTTCAGACGGTTCGAGTCCCGCCGCCGCACTAATGTACTTTGGCAAGACATTGATCTACATTCGCCACACTCCACCCAGGTGAAGTAAATGGGTACCTGGCAGGAATTTCTTCCTTGAAATGCTAGAGCGCCGTATGGCAGCTTTGCTAAAGCCAGGGTAATAATCGGGAGCGCCAGGAGGGTCATATCTGACTGACATGAGCGCTATACAAGAACCCATTATTATATTATTATAACATGAAACGAAGGTGTTAGGTGAAAGCCAGAAGGTAGCCTTCATCATTTCATGAAGCACTACCCCATGGAAAGGAGCCCAGGAGGTACCAACACCCCTGGTATCATGCCCACGAGGACGCACACCATCCGAGCGAACCTCGGGACCCGCCGTTTAAACGTCTCAACAAACCATGAAGAGATAGATTCCTTCGAAGCAGGTGAGACGGGCTCTCGCGTGATAAGAAACGGCTGAACGCTATCAAGGAAAACCAAAACCCCAGAGGGGAAAGGAGAAACCGTTCCACCTACCGACTCCTCTTACGGAGGAGTAGCAAGGGTAGTGGACGGTGGGAGTCTAGCCACCAACAAACGGGCAAAGACCCCCAAAAAGACTAACAACAGCACAGAGCTTCTCAGAAGGTGAGCTTAGCAAGACTGGTTCCGAAACAAAAAGGGAACTGGAACACCAAAAAAGTGCAACTGATTCCAGTCAAGACACCCCTAGGGCAGGGGCACAGCCCCCATCAGCTCCCTGGGTGGCCTATGGACTTCACAGTTGAAGTCACAATCAGAAACTTGACATCCGAAAGCAAACGCTTCCTACCCTACGCCGAAACGTTGGGTGATGAAGCCTGCTCAAAGGCCTTACTAAAGCTGGTAGGTTAAGCTACAGGACTAGCATGGTCATCACTACCACGCTACACCACACCTTAGGCTGAGAAGCTTGGTGCTAGAAGCCACCGTGTGACCGGGGGCTCTCTGTAACGGGGGCAACTCAACTGAGAACCCGAGGAATATCCAAAGAAAACCGCAAGACCCCAGTCAAACCGACGGACTGGGGGCACCAATCCCCAAAGATGGGGTAGGGTGCCAATAGCAGCTGCCCCTGGCAGAGTACTAATAGCAGCAGGAGCTGGAGGCTTAACCCCAAACAAGGGCTGACAGAACATGATGGCAAGCCAACAGCAGCACCAGGCCATCAGGAGAAGCAACACCCGAGAATCAAAAATCAAACCCGAACCCGAGTCAGGTGTGACCAGGGCCGGCTCAAATGCCAGCCGAAGCACGAGCAAGGATAGAGGATCAAACCTCCGCCTGAAACAGTGGCGCCTGTCGATCTACTGACAAGTTCAGGAGGCAAAACATTAACTCCCATAAACATGGTGGCAACTTTGACACTAAAGAACAGAGAATACATCTGAAACCGAGTACGGTGTGAACGGGTCCGGTTCAAAGCCAGCCGGGGCACGGGCAGAGATAGGCGCCAAGCCACCGCCCAAACGAGGTGATAAATTTGACCCCAAACTTTGGCGTCTGCCGGAATCACTGGTAACTGCAGTTGCCCGAGCGTAAAAAATTATAAAACCCCAAAACAAAGCCACCTGAGCGGATACAGAAACGGCTGACTGATCCGTTTGACACCAAACCCTGGCCGTCAGATTACCACTTCGCCTCCTCAGCTTCATGGCTGGTGGGACCTGGGTAGTACCGCTTCACCGAAAGACTAAGCGAGCGGGGAGTCTTAGTGCTCCACGGCGGTGAATGGAACCACCTTGCTTGAGAAACCGGGTCACTCCCGAACATAATGTTGGTTGTGAAACCAGGGTCATCTCCTCGCCTGACGGCACAGATTGTTGCAAACAACTACGCACAGTCTGCAAGGGCTGCGCCTCCTACAAAGTTTGCCTTTCCTGACAAGTTGGCACGGCTTGTAGCCATCTTTGTATTCACGGCGACAGCCCTATATAAACTGAAAACCACTCATGGTGGATAAACATAGCCCGACACGGACTGGACCCGGTGGAACAGTAGCCGTTCGTGAAAAAGCCCAGAAGCTCCGCCTGAGCTGTACCAGAAAAGGCTGACATTGGCGAAGATTTCTCCTTCGCCTTCTTAGATCCTGTCCCAGCCAAAACTTGGGTGGACAAGCCTTCCGCTTCTTACCCGTAGAAATGGGGGACGAATCAAACTTCACGGCCTCACTAGAGCTTAAGCTTAGGCTTACGGCAGTGTGACCGGGGCCTGCTTGTTTCAATGCTTCGTGAGAAGCCTCAGCGAGCTTGTGACCTCTGCGTTCCACTGGGGTGATTTCAGGCACCTCAAATGTGGAAGCAGGAATACTGCCGAAATGAATCGGGTGCATAAACCAGGTCAACCTTCGTGCTTGAGTGCATGCTCGTGCTTTGCACGGCTGTTGTATTGCAACAGAGCCAGGGGCCGTGAAGCCCAGGGCCTCTAACGGACTGACTAACCCCTGCGGGGGAAAGCCGCTTATTAGGAGTCTCTATATTCGGTGTAATTGAATCTCTAGTCCACGGCGTACTGGCGCTGGTGCGCAGCCCGCTGGCTGGCCCGGACGCAGTACCGCCGGCAACTTACTACAGGGCAAAGCTCCAGCCACAGCAGGCAAAAAAATACCCGGTGCGGGGAGCAACCTGTCTCGAGCATGTACTCAAGACGCCCTTACCCACCCCCCTGCTAGTGAGGCAGTAACGACAGCCGTAACTGGGGGGAGAAAATTGAATCCCAAGCAACCCGTTTCTACGAGTGAAAAGCGGAGGGGCTCGAGGCCCTGTTCACATCGGCCGTAAAGTTAAGTTTAGGCTCTAGTGCCGCTGTGTAGCTCGATTCGCCACCTGTATCTAGAGGTAAGAAGCAGAAGAGCTTGATGCCCTGTTCACACTGCCCGTAATGCTTAAGTTTAAGCTCTAGTACGTCAGTGTAGCTCGCTTCGACCCCCGTATCTAGGGGTAAGAAGCGGAAGAGCTTGTCCACCCGAGCTTTGGCTGGGTCTGGAAATAAGACGTGCTGTCAGGCGGGAAGATGATCAGGTTTCACAACTGACTTTGTCGGGAGGGACCCTGTTTTCACTAGCGAGGTGCCTCTAATCACTTCCGTGAAGCGTTGTAGTGAGACGGCGCGGGTAACCTGGGGGCCAAAAAGCTGAGGCTGAAGCTCTAGCATGGCCATGAAGCTTGCTTCGTCCCCCGTATTTAGGGGTGAGAAGCGGTGGAGCTCGTGGCCCTTGTTACATCGCCCGTAAGCTAGAGCTAAGGCTCTAGCAAGGCCGTGAGGTTTGTTTCGTCCCCCGTTTCTACGATTAAGAAGCGGAAGGGCTCGTCCATTCAAGTGATTCAATTACACAGGATATAGCGACTCCTAATGAGCGGCTTTCCCCCGCAGGGGTTAGTCAGTCTGTTAGAGGCCCTGGGCTTCACGGCCCCTGGCTCTGTTGCGATACAACAGCTGTGCAAAGCACGAGCGTGCACTCAAGCACAAAGGTTGACCTGGTTTATGCACCCGATTCATTTCGGCAGTATTCCTGCTTCCACATTTGAGGTGCCTGAAATCACCCAAGTGTAACGCAAAGGTCACGAGCTCGCTGAGGCTTCTCACGAAGTATTGAAACGAGCAGGCCGCAGTCACACTGCCTAAGCTTATTTAGGCCATGAAGTTTGATTCGTCCCCTGTTTCTACGGGTAAGAAGCGGAAGGCTTGTCCACCCAAGTTTTGGCTGGGACAGGATCTAAGAAGGTGAAGGAGAAATCTTCGCCAATGTCAGCCTTTTCTGGTACAGCTCAGGCGGAGCTTCTGGGCTTTTTCACGAACGGCTACTGTTCCACCGGGTCCAGTCCGTGTCGGGCTATGTTTATCCACCATGAGTGGTTTTCAGTTTATATAGGGCTGTCGCCGTGAATACAAAGATAGCTACAAGCCGTGCCGACTTGTCCGGAAAGGCAAACTTTGTAGGAGGCGCAGGCCTTGCAGACTGTGCGTAGTTGTTTGCAACAATCTGTGCCGTCAGGCGAGGAGGTGACCCTGGTTTCACAACCAACATTATGTTCGGGAGTGACCCGGTTTCTCAAGCAAGGTGGTTCCATTCACCGCCGTGGAGCACTAAGACTCCCCGCTCGCTTAGTCTTTCGGTGAAGCGGTACTACCCAGGTCCCACCAGCCATGAAGCTGAGGAGGCGAAGTGGTAATCTGACGGCCAGGGTTTGGTGTCAAACGGATCAGTCAGCCGTTTCTGTATCCGCTCAGGTGGCTTTGTTTTGGGGTTTTATAATTTTTTACGCTCGGGCAACTGCAGTTACCAGTGATTCCGGCAGACGCCAAAGTTTGGGGTCAAATTTATCACCTCGTTTGGGCGGTGGCTTGGCGCCTATCTCTGCCCGTGCCCCGGCTGGCTTTAAACCGGACCCGTTCACACCGTACTCGGTTTCAGATGTATTCTCTGTTCTTTGGTGTCAAAGTTGCCACCATGTTTATGGGAGTTAATGTTTTGCCTCCTGAACTTGTCAGTAGATCGACAGGCGCCACTGTTTCAGGCGGAGGTTTGATCCTCTATCCTTGCTCGTGCTTCGGCTGGCATTTGAGCCGGCCCTGGTCACACCTGACTCGGGTTCGGGTTTGATTTTTGATTCTCGGGTGTTGCTTCTCCTGATGGCCTGGTGCTGCTGTTGGCTTGCCATCATGTTCTGTCAGCCCTTGTTTGGGGTTAAGCCTCCAGCTCCTGCTATTAGTACTCTGCCAGGGGCAGCTACTATTGGCACCCTACCCCATCTTTGGGGATTGGTGCCCCCAGTCCGTCGGTTTGACTGGGGTTTTCTTTGGATATGCCTCGGGTTCTCAGTTGAGTTGCCCCCGTTACAGAGAGCCCCCGGTCACACGGTGGCTTCTAGCACCAAGCTTCTCAGCCTAAGGTGTGGTGTAGCGTGGTAGTGATGACCATGCTAGTCCTGTAGCTTAACCTACCAGCTTTAGTAAGGCCTTTGAGCAGGCTTCATCACCCAACGGTTCGGCGTAGGGTAGGAAGCGTTTGCTTTCGAATGTCAAGTTTCTGATTGTGACTTCAACTGTGAAGTCCATAGGCCACCCAGGGAGCTGGTGGGGGCTGTGCCCCTGCCCTAGGGGTGTCTTGACTGGAATCAGTTGCACTTTTTTGGTGTTCCAGTTCCCTTTTTGTTTCGGAACCAGTCTTGCTAAGCTCACCTTCTGAGAAGCTCTGTGCTGTTGTTAGTCTTTTTGGGGGTCTTTGCCCGTTTGTTGGTGGCTAGACTCCCACCGTCCACTACCCTTGCTACTCCTCCGTAAGAGGAGTCGGTAGGTGGAACGGTTTCTCCTTTCCCCTCTGGGGTTTTGGTTTTCCTTGATAGCGTTCAGCCGTTTCTTATCACGCGAGAGCCCGTCTCACCTGCCTCGAAGCAATCTATTTCTTCATGGTTTGTTGAGACGGTTAAACGGCGGGTCCCGAGGTTCGCTCGGATGATGTGCGTCCTCGTGCGCATGATACCAGGGGTGTTGGTACCTCCTGGGCTCCTTTCCATGGGGTAGTGCTTCATGAAATGATGAAGGCTACCTTCTGGCTTTCACCTAACACCTTCGTTTCATGTTATAATAATATAATAATGGGTTCTTGTATAGCGCTCATGTCAGTCAGATGTGACCCTCCTGGCGCTCCCGATTATTACCCTGGCTTTAGCAAAGCTGCCATACAGCGCTCTAGCATTTCAAGGAAGAAATTCCTGCCAGGTACCCATTTACTTCACCTGGGTGGAGTGTGGCAAATGTAGATCAATGTCTTGCCAAAGTACATTAGTGCGGCGGTGGGACTCGAACCACGGACCTTGTGACCGACAGTCCGGCAACGTATCCACTCGACTACAATAACTCTACAACTCTGAAGGACATTCCTGCGAGTGAGGAGTGTCTTGCCCAGTCCCCCGCTAACTTTTGTTTGGGACATGCCCCTCCCTTTCATCTGTGTTGGTCTAAGCAATAATAGGTAGATACATATGATTTATTATGGTAAATTAGTTTAATCAGAACTTATTTTATTTTTTACCATATAAATTGGTCTGGCCAATTTTGAGTACTTCTTGTCTCACAATCGCTACTGGAATACCGTAGACAGGACAGCCAGCGACCTGCAGGGTGATGGATAGTTGTAGATGCCTTGAGAGTTGTGGGAGATCAGGTTGGATGATACATGGGCTAGCTGTAAATATAGTAAGTAGGGTATAACCTGTCTTACTAGAGCACCTGTGAATGATGTTCTAGCTGGTCTTGTACCTTAAATTGCTGGAGAACGGTGCAGCAAGATCAGGCTTTTTTTTTTCTTTTTTTTTCTTTCTGGTAGGGCTAGTTCGTAGTTTAAGGTGCCTGCTATGTGTCATCATGCCATTCTCTTCATGCTCGTGACAGCTCAAATAACATAGGATGTGTAGCCATCCTTCAGATCTATAACATATAGACATAGGCGGATGAGCTCACATGGAGCCAACGGCCAGCTACCAGGGAAGAGTTTGGTACCTCACCATGTATATTACCATTGTCTGCAACATCATGAAAAGGTACAAACAGAAAGAAAAACAAGATGCAAGCCTGATTGGTCCCTGAACAATTAGTCCTGCTGTAAATAGCCTTCGGGAAGAGTTGCTGCCTTTTGCAAATAAGGTACATTATAATGACGAACCTAGATCAAAGCCTTCGGGAAGATTAGGTTGTGATGCTCTGTCCCTGAAAACAAGAGGAAAGCGACTGCGCATTGCGACATGGTATGTTAGGACGTTGTATATGGCAGGGAAGTTAAATAACCTCATCAGGAGCTAGGATGAAACTAGATAATATAGGTATTGTGGGAATTGGGGGGACTGATAATGGATGCGTGAAGAGAGATGATTACACCTTCATATACTCTGGTGGTATAGCAAAGTCTTGGGGTGGGGTATGCACAATTGTGACTTTTTAAAATTTTGATGACTGCTTTGTTTTGAGGACTAAGGAATAATAGGTAGATATATAGTGTAGTAATAATGACTGCTTTGAGAGACATAGTTGTTTTTGTACGCTCAAGGGGAGGTTACAATCGTGCTATTGCCCAAGGCGTGCCAAGGGTAATAGCACAATGTAACCTCCCAGAGAGCGTATGTATATGTCTTGAATATTAAAGCAGTCATTATTACCTTTATATACTGAAAAAAAAATTAAGTTATGACACCATGCACCTTGGCTTTTCTCTAGTTTATCTGCATGGTTGTTTTTGTGAGTTTATCTTTGAGAGTTGGACTAGTAGCATTTTTCCCCTAATTCCACACAAATTTCAAAGCTGACGGGTGTCATAACATCAATAAATACCTTGTCCTGAAGACCTACAGGATCATCCAAATCAAGCGAACCTTGGATTTTGTCCATGTCTTCTTCTGAGATAGCTGTTTTGTGAGTCACAACTCCCTTTCCTTCGTGTTTAAGCATTGCTGAAAAATACTTAAAAACTCTTGTCGAATTGGAAAAAATCTTCTTGCTTATGATGTTGACATTGTTAGAATTGAGGAAATTACGCTGAAGTCCGAACCTTATAGCTAACATTGACTACTTCATGTATGAAGAACCGTTCTTCCGTCTATAAGCACCATTCTAAAACAAATTGATGGCCTGGGCCTATGTTGTCCAGCTCCGAATTTGGAAGTTTGTTTACGTTAACAAGGTCTGTGTTGATAAATTGCAGGTAGCCTTGATCTAGACCGAATCTTCGAATATTTTTCTGGAGAATTTCACAGAATTTTTGGTTTTCTTGCTGTCTGCAGAATCTAAAGCGCTTTGACAGGGCCTTCGGTCCTGAAAAGCGCTTTAAGATCGAGCTATTATTATTATTATTATTATAGTAGTACAATCGAGTCCGCCGGTCGTCTTATTAAAAAGTCTAAACATTTAGCGATCAATTCGCACACACACAATGTATGATATCCGCGCTCGCTCAAAAAACATTTTAACACGTAAACCAATGGGTATTTCAGCAAGATTTTATTATTTTGCCGGGATTTTACTCTAGGACTATTACATAGGTTTGGCATTTTTCGTTTCTTTACGGGAATGGCTAAAATCACATCTGCAATTTCAACCAATCAGATGGCTGGATTTCTTAAGTGAGGTATATAAATTGATATAGTAAATAATAAAATCAGTTCTGATTTAACTAGTTCTGTTAGTCTCTATAATTTTATGACTTATCAAGTCTAGTTGTGCTTGTTTGAATAATGTACCCCAAAATGGGTTGAATAGCAACAATTAAAGGAGTGAATAGCAACAACTAATGGGTTGTTTAGCAGTAATTATTGGAGTAAATATAGCAACAATTCATGGAGTGAATAGCAACAATTAATTGAGTGAATAGAAGTCTGGCCAATTTTGAGTACTTCTTGTCTCACAATTGCTACTGTATGCCGTAGACAGTACAGCCAGCGACCTGCAGGGTGATGGATAGTTGTAGATGCCTTGAGAGTTGTGGGAGATCAGGTTGGATGATACATGGGCTAGCTGTAAATATAGTAAGTAGGGTATAACCTGTCTTACTAGAGCACCTGTGAATGATGTTCTAGCTGGTCTTGTACCTTAAATTGCTGGAGAACGGTGCAGCAAGATCAGGCTTTTTTTTTTCTTTTTTTTTCTTTCTGGTAGGGCTAGTTCATAGTTTAAGGTGCCTGCTATGTGTCATCATGCCATTCTCTTCATGCTCGTGACAGCTCAAATAACATAGGATGTGTAGCCATCCTTCAGATCTATAACATATAGAACTTAAGGGCGGATGAGCTCACATGGAGCCAACGGCCAGCTACCATGGAAGAGTTTGGTAACTCACCATGTATATTACCATTGTCTGCAACATCATGAAAAGGTACAAACAGAAAGAAAAACAAGATGCAAGCCTGATTGGTCCCTGAACAATTAGTCCTGCTGTAAATAGCCTTCGGGAAGAGTTGCTGCCTTTTGCAAATAAGGTACATTATAATGACGAACCTAGATCAAAGCCTTCGGGAAGATTAGGTTGTGATGCTCTGTCCCTGAAAACAAGAGGAAAGCGACTGCGCATTGCGACATGGTATGTTAGGACGTTGTATAAGGCAGGGAAGTTAAATAACCTCATCAGGAGCTAGGATGAAACTAGATAATATAGGTATTGTGGGAATTGGGTGGACTGATAATGGATGCGTGAAGAGAGATAATTACACCTTCATATACTCTGGTGGTATAGCAGGGTCTTGGGGTTGGGTATGCACAATTGTGACTTTTTAAAATTTTGATGACTGCTTTGTTTTGAGGACTAAGGAATAATAGGTAGATATATAGTGTAGTAATAATGACTGCTTTGAGAGACATAGTTGTTTTTGTACGCTCAAGGGGAGGTTACAATCGTGCTATTGCCTGAGGCGTGCCAAGGGTAATAGCACAATGTAACCTCCCAGAGAGCGTATGTATATGTCTTGAATATTAAAGCAGTCATTATTACTTTTATATACTGAAGAAAAAAAAATTAACTTATGACACCATGCACCTTGGCTTTTCTCTAGTTTATCTGCATGGTTGTTTTTGTGAGTGTATCTTTGAGAGTTATAATTGTCTAGATTTATGTAGCATTTTCCCCCTAATTCCACACAAATTTCAAAGCTGACGGGTGTCATAACATCAATAAATACCTTGTCCTGAAGACCTACAGGATCATCCAAATCAAGCGAACCTTGGATTTTGTCCATGTCTTCTTCTGAGATAGCTGTTTTGTGAGTCACAACTCCCTTTCCTTCGTGTTTAAGCATTGCTGAAAAATACTTAAAAACTCTTGTCGAATTGGAAAAAATCTTCTTGCTTATGATGTTGACATTGTTAGAATTGAGGAAATTACGCTGAAGTCCGAACCTTATAGCTAACATTGACTACTTCATGTATGAAGAACCGTTCTTCCGTCTATAAGCACCATTCTAAAACAAATTGATGGCCTGGGCCTATGTTGTCCAGCTCCGAATTTGGAAGTTTGTTTACGTTAACAAGGTCTGTGTTGATAAATTGCAGGTAGCCTTGATCTAGACCGAATCTTCGAATATTTTTCTGGAGAATTTCACAGAATTTTTGGTTTTCTTGCTGTCTGCAGAATCTAAAGCGCTTTGACAGGGCCTTCGGTCCTGAAAAACGCTTTAAGATCAAGCAATTATTATTATTATTATTATAGTAGTACAATCGAGTCCGCCGGTCGTCTTATTAAAAATTCTAAAAATTTAGCGATCAATTCGCGCGCACACACACAATGTATGATATCCGCGCTCGCTCAAAAAACATTTTAACACGTAAACCAATGGGTATTTCAGCAAGATTTTATTATTTTGCCGGTAACTGGAATTTTGCCGGGATTTTACTCTAGGACTATTACATAGGTTTGGCATTTTTCGTTTCTTTACGGGAATGGCTAAAATCACATCTGCAATTTCAACCAATCAGATGGCTGGATTTCTTAAGTGAGGTATATAAATTGATGGATAGTTTTAGATGCCTTGAGAGTTATGGGAGATCAGGTTGGATGATACATGGGCTAGCTGTAACTATAGTAAGTAGGGTATAACCTGTCTTACTAGAGCACCTGTGAATGATGTTCTAGCTGGTCTTGTACCTTAAATTGCTGGAGAACGGTGCAGCAAGATCAGGCCTTTTTTTTCTTCTTTTTTTCTTCTTTCTGGTAGGGCTAGTTTGTAGTTTAAGGTGCCTGCTATGTGTCATCATGCCATTCTTTTCATGCTTGTGACAGCTCAAATAACATAGGGTGTGTAGCCATCCTATAGATCTATAACATAGAACTTATAGGGCGGATGAGCTCACATGGAGCCAACGGCCAGCTACCATGGAAGAGTTTGGTAACTCACCATGTATATTACCATTGTCTGCAACATCATGAAAAGGTACAAACAGAAAGAAAAACAAGATGCAAGCCTGATTGGTCCCTGAACAATTAGTCCTGCTGTAAATAGCCTTCAGGAAGAGTTGCTGCCTTTTGCAAATAAGGTACATTATAATGACGAACCTAGATCAAAGCCTTCGGGAAGATTAGGTTGTGATGCTCTAGCTGTCCCTGAAAACAAGAGGAAAGCGACTGCGCATTGCGACATGGAATGTTAGGACGTTGTATAAGGCAGGGAAATTAGATAACCTCATCAAAGAGGCTAATAAGATGAAACTAGATATTATAGGTATTGCGGAAACTAGGTAGACTGCATGATAATGGATGCGTGAAGAGAGATGATTATACCTTCATATACTCTGGAGTAGAAAAACACCAACATGGTGTTGGAATGTTAATCAAGAAAAATCCTGAGAAACACATTCTAGGTTACTGGACATTAAATGAGAGAATGATGTTAATGAAGCTAAAAGCTAAACCGTTTAACCTAGCAGTAATTCAAGTGTATGCCCCAACCACTGATTACAGTGATGAACAAGTAGAAAAATATTACGATCAAATAGATGAAATGTTAAAGCATTGTAAATCAACAGAAATTGTTATCGTGATAGGTGATTGGAATGCTAAAGCCGTAAAAGGTAAGGATGGAAAGATTGTTGGACAATGTGGACTAGCTAGGCCATCGTAATTAACGGGGTGATCGACTTGTTAAGTTCTGTAAGAAACATGATCTATTGATAACCAACACGTGGAAAAGCCCAGGAGATGTAAATTGAATTTCAGGAAATACAGTGTGTCCCCATTACCTCCCTCTATAACCTTGTGTAGTTCTTATTTCTGAAATTGCTTAACTTTTGTGGATATTCCATGTCCGATTTATTTTCAAAAATTATTCCCATTATCCATTTAAGACATTAAGAAGTAGACATAAGAAAATGTCTAATGTTTTAATTATATTACATTAGTCTTCATGATTTTGAATCTTGATTTACTTATTTGAATATTTTTTGTTAATAGTGCATTCCAGCAAATTCACAACGAGCTCTATTCTCATCTATATTATTAATACCACTAATCACCGCGGGGGTCCAAACGGGTACAAAACGGTTCCTCAAAAACGTCTTTCCCCGACCGCGCCCGCCTCCGCGAGGCCTGTCTCCCGTAACCCGCGTGCCACGTCGACCCCGCGATCGACGTCCATGCCGTTAAACGCGGTTTCGGGGTGCCGGGGAGGACGGGCGGACGAGAGATCGGCGAGCGTGGTGGATTGCGAGGAGGCGACGAACCCGCGAGAGCGAGTCGGCAAGGCGTGCTCCCGCCCTCTGTCTAATTATCAAAGAGAGACGAAGAGACACACATTGGACGGGAATCCACTCGCGTCAACGGGTGTAGCAAATCTTATTGTAACGGGTGTGCCGCGTACCCCGAGTTAGGTCTCTTCCTATAGGATACGCTTTGTAGCATGTAAGAGAAATACACATTAACAGATGACTCACCCGGGTGAGGGGATGTAGGAAATGCACGCTCTCACGGGTTGGGCTTACCCGTGTTATGCGTCTTTCTATAGGATATGCTTTGTAGCATGTAAGAGAAATACACATCAACAGATGACTCACACGGGTGAGGGGATGTAAGAAATGCCCCCTCTCACGGGTTGGGCTTATCCGTGTTATGCGTCTTTCTATAGGATATGCTTTGTAGGCCAGCCGGACCTGCTGCGTGTACGAACGTACGTGTATAATGTATGCGATGATTCTACGCTCACCGTCACACGCACAGCTCAGTCGGTTCGACTCTGATTCTATGATGATTGCCGTGATTTGTATATAGTTTACGTGAATTAGAGGTATGAAAGCAGGACTTACTTTGTGATTATCCTGTCCATGTTTACTGAATTTTGATAATCATTCTTCAAAGTAAAGTTTTCACAAGAAATTCATCGTAACTGACAGTTCAGTTGCAAGCTAGCTGCCGTGAGGCACGGGCAGTGCAGTGCGCCACTGCTGCCGAGCACTGTCGGAACTGTGACTGTGTGTGAGCTGAGCTGAGCTAGAGTAGACTCGACAACATTTTGAAATTGCTCTTATTGCCCCTATTTCAATATAGTTTCGTGACTATAGAGGTATGAAACCTGAGTTTAGATTGTGATTATTCTGTCCATGTATAGTTGTATGCTGAATTTCGATATTCATTTTTCAAAGTAACGTTTTCACAAGAAAATCGGACGGTCATCATGGTCGTTTAAAAACATGATAATACTTTTACTATGAAACAGTTCTTGCATAAAATCAATGCCTTAAAACGTTTTTGAAAGTATGGGGGGGGGGGTCAGGTAGCTCAAAGCGAGTTGAGTGCAGGCGTGATGTCCACGGGTTCAAAGGGCTGAACCGAACCCCCGAAGGCTCGGGGGTTTTAGGCATTTAATTACGGTCAGATGAGCATATTTTTAATAACTTATTTGTGACACTGGCAGGTCGATCACTAATTGGCGTGGGGTCCATAGTAGAGTTGCGTACCAACTACGCTGAGAGTACGCTGGCCTACGTTACTATACCCTGAGGGACGCTAAGGGGTACGCAAGATGGACGCAAACAAATTAATGTTTTAAACAATTCGCGTACTTTCGGCGTAGAAACTTGATGCAGAAAGTACGCTTTTTTTACGTAACACTACGCTACCAAACTAAACAAACTATCCTTAAATGAATTAATGAAAAATTAGCCCAAGAAAAAAGAGCCCCCGAAAGTTGAAAAAGTAACCCCCGAAAATTTCCCAAAAATTTGATATAGATCGAGCCCCCGAAAAAAAAAAAAAAATGTTCACTGGATTCTACGCTCACAGTCACACGCACAGTCGAGCCAATTTGTGCACTGCATGCAGCTGGCTGCTACATATTGGCACAAACCGTCCGATTTTTCGCGTAAAATCTTTACTTTAAACATTATTATACAAATTTTGTGAACAATGCCAACAAAATCATAATCCAAGCTTCTGCTTTTTTTACTTTTTTCATGAAAACTACATTGAAATCACAACAATAATAATGCAAATAAATCGTACTTATCGAGATCCTACCTGACATAGTTTTTGTTACGGTGCGCCATTCATGGTCAAACAGATATATTATAAAAATTGTCTACATAAAAATAATCTAATTTTATTTTCGATAGCACATAGGCCTCTATCTATTTAACCCCCCACCCCCGGCCCTCCCCTAGAATCCCGTGGATTTTTCACGGGTCCTCCTAGTGTTCTATTAATTGTACAATTTTTGTCTTAAGCCCCGTCTTAATAGAATTTTTTCCATCTCACCCGAGCGATATGTGGATGAGAAACAATGGGGGGTCTGATCGTAAAACACGGGTGAGCTTTTGGACACCGTCTTAATCAGCCATCCGCAAAAACCTCACCTATCCGCAAAAACCTCACCTGGGTAGGTTACCATAACAACCGCACCTGTTTTATCACGATTCAGCTGGTGTGCCCTATGTACATGTATACATTTTTTCACGGTGATGACGTAAATTACCCAGGTGGAGTTCGGACGTTTATCCGGATGTCGTCCGGACGTTGTCCAGACGACACCTCGATATCACCCTGGCTCGACTAGGGTGAGATTTACCTCGTTATTGTCCGGACGTTACCCCGATTGACGCGTCTTAATTGGAAGGGGGTAAATGTCATCCGGACAACGTCCGGACGTCACTGTGACTTTATTTTCCAGTTAAGACAGGGTTTAACTAACCTACTCTTTTCTTTTTTGAACACTGTACAACATATTGAGAGGAACAACCATCTTTATGTAGTTGAGACTTTTGAATGTAAGATATCATGTTTATTACACATCATATCCAAATCAAGAGATGCCCCTCCTCTCTCTCTCTGTCTCTCTCTCTCCCTCTCTCTTTTTCCATTACACTATAATTACACTTAATATAAATAATACACTTTATATACTGCTATTATGGGTTTCAGATTAAGTAATAGCCCCCCCCCCCCCCCCTTTCCCCCTCTCTTATTGTAATCTATGACTGTTAAATCTAGATATTATATTTAATACTTTCCTAAAGATTTTATCACAATTATAATAATAATAATAATAATGAAGATTTATAATGCGCCATGTCTGTCAAAAATGACACTCCTGGCGCAGTTGTGTAGAAGTTGTATAATTGTGGGCAAGTAATTCAAGAAAGAAAGTAAAATACATATAAGTTACAGTTTAACATACTTCAGGACATAATTTGCAATAATACAATAATACAATACAATACATTACAGTAATACATTATATAAGGGTAGTACAATGTAAGACATAATTAAACAAACTAATATGTTGAGAACAGAAACGTTTTTAACAAAGACTTGCCAAGATTTTTTTCTTCTATTTCTATGTAACTATAAGTTATCAAATTCAGAGTTGCTCTGAGAATGTTATACATTTGTATTCATTTAATACATATTTTCTTTATATTGGGACGGTATTTATTGCTCATAGATACTTGATCCAATATATCTGGACAACTTTTGATGTAGTATAACCTTTACAATGACATACATACAAATGTATCTTATATATTATTGCCTAAAGCGCTTCAATAAATTAATGATAAACGGAAGACTTTAAAATCAGTAATCAAATAGAGCAACGTGCACATCCCTATTGAAAGAAGTACCATTTTGTCTACAATACACCTTGTATTATTAATAACATTAGAGGACAACTCCTGCCATAATCACCACATCTTACGATAATCTCTTGCTCTGACCTTGATTGTGCAATTCAGCCACATGGCTGTGACATCGATTGTTTAATAAACTGTTTTGAAATAATTAATTCATGAATAAGTGTAAATAAATCATGAAATGATTTAAACCAGATTAATGTGATTGTTTTGTATGTGCAATATTTTGTTCATGATCATCTTGATAATTTAAGGTAAACGAAAAGTCAAACTGGCTTATGTTTCCTATTTATTCTTCCCCTTTATTCTTCAAGTTCTATTGTGTAATATTTTTAATGTATGGTAATTAGTATCAGTGCCATTATATTATTCAACAGTATTTATTACTATTTAAGCAGTAATACAAAAGTCTAGAAATGAATTATATATTTATGAATTGTTTTTCATTTTATTTAAGACTTTGCAAAGTACATTAAAATATTTAATTTTGTATATTAATGTTCAAATTTGCTTATTATCTGAATTGTCTTCTTTGTCTTGCATCTAAAGCTTGATCTTTAAACAAAAATTGTTTATTTTGTTAGGCATCCCACTTGCATTGTTTAAGCAGAAAATTCCAGATAGAGAAATTTAGAGAAAAAAAAAAGAAATTTGAGATTAATTCCATCTCGGGACTGAAGATGGAATTTAGTCTGAGTCACGTGTTGCTTATCAGTCTCTGCACAACAATATGGAATTATACATGATAAAGAACCGTTTGTTAAATTGAACACAAAAAGCAATTTCAAAATGGCTCTTAATATTACTTTGGTTCAGCAGGTAAAGTTTGCACATGCAGACGTGCATATGTAAACTTATCCTGAATATGCAATAGGGTTTATTAACCCAGACGTGGGTGAGTAAACTCTTTTTGCATCAGCAACTTTGTTTTCATTTCCAGACGTGAAAGTGTTAATTAAGTTGACTAATAAATTAATAAAGTTGTGCATCATTGTGCCATGCTTTAATTCCTAGTATTGTGAGAGCATGAGAAAAAATTACGACTCAATATATTCCTGGCATCTAAAGTTTATTTGTACTTTGCAAGTGGGAAATGTTCATACCCTGTTACAATTCAGAAATATAGAAATATAACATGACATTGTTTTTTTAATTATCAATTGGTCATTGTAAATCATACATTCCAAGTATTTCTGTAAGACCCTTTTTTTTTTGCCTGTACACAAAATGTTGTACAAGTTTGCTTTTGTATCAATATTAATATTGATATTTTGATAATTTATATTATGAACCAAGTTAGAGCACTATATACTTTGTTATCTTATTGTAGTTGTTATCAAACATTCTGTTCTGCACTGGTTATCGTACTAGTTATCATACTAGTTATCATGTTTTACTTTTTATCATAACATAGATTTGATATTTAAAAAAGATGGATTCATTTATTGTGAAAAAAGAGATTTATCGTTGTTAATTGTTGATTGTGAAATGATTTAAATGCAACACAAATTTGCTGTTTATATATTCATGCGTTTATGTTATTGAAGGGATGATTGCAATACCTGATACTGTGTTAACAACACTTCTAATTTGCCATAGGATGTTTGAAATTCTTATATCACATATAATTACTGGTATATATTTGTTAGTAACGGCCATACTCTAATATAATTTGATTGTAGAACCCCCATAATCTCCTGTTAACATATCCAGGAGCTCTCATTTTGATGAGGGTGGAGGCTGTAGTCCTCCTGAAGCCTGGCATAAGCTTGCTTGTTATCTTGGTTCGGTGTACATGTATGTACCATATTCATGGATGCATACGTGTGTACCACTGGTGAGTTAGGAACTGTCACAAGTGTAGCTATACCACAAATTGCATTCATTCTTTTAACCATGTCATACAAGTGTATGTTCCCACTCAGCAGTATTATCTGCTTCATCTTGTTGTTTATACAGGGATATAGATAGATAGAAATGGTTTTTATTAAAAAGATCATCGCAGCCAATGGCTGAATTGCGATCCATTTCACAAGGTTATATACAATACAATTGCAATTCAAATTGAAATAACACAACATATGACATAAATCAATAATCAAACATATCGACATTTCATACAAATTCATTGATCAGATTCAAATTTTTGTTAAAAAAAGAAAGAGATAGGGAGAGGTGTAGGAGAGGGAGAGTTGGAGTGATGACAAAGAGAGAGAAGGAGAGAAAGAAAGAGAAGGGGGACGGGAGAGAAAGACGGGAAGAGAGAGAGGGTTGAAGAGAGGAAGAGACAGACAAAGGGTACCTTATCATTACAGATGAGGGGAGATGGCAAGAAATATTCAGTATTGCAGAAAATTGAGATAAAAACTATCAAAATTCATTCACATATTTCAAACATGGACTGTGAAATTCTAAAAATATTGGTATTACATTTTATTCAAAAGATTAATAAAGTAAGGAAGAGAGCTGCACTGGAAGCGTTTTGTTTTACATTGGTATTGTTTAAACTTTGATTGAGATCTTAGAGAATAAGTGCTTTGTTGTCTAAGAGGTAAACATTCTTTAAATTGTGGGTGTTTGACAAGTGCATTTGCAAAGTCTATACATAACTGCTTACGTCTTGCTTCTAATGAACATAGATTGCACGTTTCCAATGCTGCTTCATAATTTTCATACTGACGTCCTAAAATGATTTTGCAAGCTCTTTTCTGAATACGTTCTAAAATATATACATGAGTTTTTGTTAAATTACCATTAAAAACCGGTACCCCATAATCTAAAATCGAACGAATGTATCCTTTATATATTAGTAAAAGGTCATCTACAGGCAATCCATACTTCTTAAGGCAACGAAACATAAATAACTTCCTATTACACCTTTTTGTGAGATCGGATACATGACTATCCCACTTTAGGTTTGATTGTAAAATAATTCCGAGGACTTTGGTTTGATGAACATAAATTAATTCTTTGTCGCCAATAAACATTGAAGTTTGTTCATCACAATTTTTCATAAATGTTATAACCATAGAGAAACACTTGGACGGATTCAATGTCATATTATTTTTAGCTGACCATTGGTATAGATCAGTGATTGCATTTTGTAGTTTAGACTGAGATGTTACTTTTCGGCTTTCTACAATCGTTAAGTCGTCAACATATTTATAAATTGGTAAGTTAACATCATTACAGGCATCATTGATCATTACAATAAATAGAATCGGACCAAGTTTGGTACCTTGCGGTACACCAGCATTGATTGTTTTCAAATTAGATAACTGACCAAGATATTTTACCCTTTGTTGACGCAACTCGAGGAAACTCATTATCCAAGATATTACACATGGCCTCACTTGCAGATGGATCAATTTGCTAATTACAATATTATGGTCGATGCGATCAAACGCCTTAGAAAAATCGGTAAGTATGATGGTGGATAAAGATTTGGGTTTATCAGCGTTGGCATATATTTGATGAAGAAGTTGTATCAAATAGTGGTTAGTGCTTAAGCCAGGCCGATTTCCATACTGATTGGGATCAATATGCCTGGTAATATCTTCAAGTAACCATTTACATATGAAAGATTCAGCAAGTTTTGCAAAGTAAGAAGTAAGTGAAATAGGGCGTAGATTTTGCAATGTGGGTGGTTGTGACTTAGGAATGGGTACAATTTCAGATTGTTTCCAGAGTTGGGGGACAATAGAGCTCTGAAACGAATCATTTATGTCCCTTGTATGTGTACTAGCTTAGGCAAGGTGTCTGTTCATGTTAAAGCAATGTTTGAGAATAGATTTGACTTTTTTTCCCTTCTGAAAACAAATGTTTACACTATTTAGATGTTCAAATGGCCTCATAAAATGGTGGTCATTGGATGGTAGGATACTATAGTGCCTATACATCTGTGATGTCTCTATATGGGAAACATGGTTACACGGTTAAAAGAATGTTTGACTGGTATAGTGCCATCCACTGTATATTTATAGGAGAGTGTATAGCTTTATTGGTAGACAGTTTCCTACAATACAACATTGTTTGTTGTATTGATAATCAATGTTCCACTAGAACAACATACCTTTATGTTCAAGGTTTGATTATAAGATGTTAGCAGAATATGTGAGAGAGGGAAATAGGAGGTATTCATAAAATGTTTCCTCCCATTGTCTTATATGTTGTGTCACGTCAGTGCATACCCTCTCTCTCTTTACTTGACATTTAAACTGCTGCTTTTTACATAACGATGAAGATACGTACATTTTGTAGTACATACCAGTTTGGTGTAGCCAGGCAAGTATGTAGCCTGTTCTTCTGCACCTTTTCCCTGAACTGGTATTTTTGTATGGTTTTAGGATAGACATATATCCTTATCGTTTTCATACAGTGGATGGTTTAGCATTGAAATACCTGCACCCTTTTTTATCTTTTTTTGTTAAACTACAGGTGGCAAGTAAGCTTTACTGAGATTCTCTTTTGGAACTCTATAGTGCCTTTGCCCTTAGAGGGCTGGGGCGTCTGGTCATAACAAATATTTTTTTGAAGGGGGTGAGGATGGGAGGATGGAGCCCCTCCTAGTTGAGCTAAACAACAGGAATTACAGGACAGTGGTAGGGAATACCCCAAGCCTGGGCCGATGGATGATAAAAAAAGGCAAAATGTGCCGGTCAGAATGTACCCCTCCCTGATATAACTATCCTTAAACACAACAGATAGGGAGGAGCTTCAATCAATTGCTCCTCTCATTATCTGTTGTAAGCTAGAAGAGGAGGGGAAACGCAGGACACCATCTTCAAATGGGTCCCTCCCCTGCATACCCATGCATATATACAGTGACAGGGAGGAGCTTCAATCAATTGCTCCTCTCATTATCTGTTGTAAGCTAGAAGAGGAGGGGAAACGCAGGACACCATCTTCAAATGGGTCCCTCCCCTGCATATACCAATGCATATATACAGTGACAGGGAGGAGCTTAGCTAGTGGCATATATAAGCAGTGCTCCTACATTGATGGGCTCCTCCCATTATTATACTATAGGGGAGGGGCAATAAAGTACCTCATCCCAAATATACCACCTTCGACTCATATGGGAGGGGCAAAGAATCACATGAGGAATTTCCCCCATCATATACCCCCTTCTAATTTCATCAATAGTTAAATCCTCATCCTATCAAAGTTGGTTGACGATACAAGAATTAGATTTTGAGTTCCACAATCTTAAGGATAATTTCCAGTTGGTACTAGGATGATTATTTCCATTGGGCATAATGAAGTTCATTTTGTCCAACATTCATCCAATATCTGTACTATTGCGTGATCAAGGTAAATCTACTTGCCACCTGTAACCATGGTAACTGCACGTCCTGTGCTATGTAGGACCCACATGACAGGGTTGATGGCAAGAGGAGACATTCAAGAAATGTCTTCATGACATCTCCAGTCACATCGATGTGGGTAGGGGCGTCAATCCATTATTGGGGAAAACATTGCATTATTATGTTCTATAGACAGCCACTTCTAAAATTAGTTGCAACCCTTAGGATTGACGCCCCTGGGTAATATCATTGTTTGTGTTTCAATACAATACTCATAGCTGATTTATTGAAGCATATATATATATATATATATATACTATTTACTGACTCTATTTGTTTGTGAACAATGTCAATTTCATTGAAACTCCAGAAAATGCAAATGTAATATATGCATAATTAGTAGAATATTGTGTTATTTTCAACTGACATATTGCAATAGTGTAAAAATTTGTACAACTCTTATGATTGAATTACTGATTTTATGAGACCAACAAATATAAATGTATTTCACAAATAAAGAGAATGTTTTAGAACTATTACCGGTATACACTTCGTGATGTAATACATAAAGTACTGCTGAAAGATGAAATGAAATTCTGATATATTTTCTGCTGTCATGTTTTTTTTTCTCCAATGAAATGAGCTTTTCAAATATTTTAAAGATATTTATAATGAGTGTGTGTATGTGTCTGTGTATGCGTTAGTCCTTCTTCTGCTACCTTCCTACATCTCATACCCTTTTCCCACTACAGTCATACTTTGCATTCAACTGTCGTTCTACCTACAACCATCCTGTTTCTACCATCCTACCTATTTTCCATCCTTCGTCTAATACCACCCTACGTCTACCCCCATCCTACCCCTACCCAAACCCTACCTGTTCTTCAAGCCTACCTCTACTACCATCCATCGTCTACTACCACCCTACCCATTCTTCCATCCAACTTTTACTACCATTCTACGTCCACCCCCACCCTACCTGCTCTTCAATCCTATCTCTACTACCATCCCTCGTCAACCCCAACATTAACCATTCTTCTATCCTACCTCTACTACCATCCTTCGTCAACTACAACCCTACCCATTCTTCCATTCTACGCCTACCACCACCCTACCCTTTATTCTATCCTACCTCTACTACCATCCTTTGTCTACTACCACCCTACCCTTTCTTCTATCCTACCTCTACTACTATCCTTTGTCAACTACAACCCTACCCATTCTTCCATCCTACGCCTACCACCACCCTACCCTTTCTTCTATCCTACCTCTACTACCACCCTACCCTTTCTTCAATCCTACCTCTACTTCCATCCTACGCCTACCACCACCCTACCCTTTTTTCTATCCTACCTCTACTACTATCCTTCGTCTACTACCACCCTACCCATTCTTCCATCCTACCTCTACTACCATCCTACACCTACCTCCACCCTACCCTTTCTTCCATCCTACGTCTACCACCACCCTACCCTTTCTCCTATCCTACCTCTACTACCATCCTTCGTCAACTACAACCCTACCCATTCTTCCATCCTACGTCTACCCCCATCCTACCTCTACTAACACCAACTATCTCGTTCTTCCACTCAATATACATTCTATACGATGATGAATATCCTACCTCTGCCACTTTCTTCCCTTTAACACTTTCCTCCCCCTACTCCCATCCTACCCCTACCCCCTCCCTACCTCTACCCCCTCCCTACCTCTACCCCACCCTACCCTTACTTCTATCCAACCTCTACTACCATGCTTTGTCAACTACAACCCTACCCATTCTTCCATCCTACGCCTACCACCACCCTACCCATTCTTCAATCCTACCTCTACTACCATCCTACGCCTACCACCACCCTACCCTTTCTTCTATCCTACCTCTACTACCATCCTTCGTCAACTACAACCCTATCCATTCTTCCATCCTATGCCTACCACCACCCTACCCTTTCTTCTATCCTACCTATACTACCATCCTTCGTCAACTACAACCCTACCCATTCTTCCATCCTACGTCTACCCCCATCCTACGTCTACCCCACCCTACCCCCTCCCTACCCATTCTTCTATCCTACCTCTACTATCATCCTACCCTTTCTTCCATCCTACTTCTACCCCCATCCTACGTCTACCCCACCCTACCCATTCTTCAATCCTACCTCTACATACCATCCAACATCAACCCCACCCTACCTGTTCTTCCATCCTAGGCCAAATGGTTCTACCCCAATCCTACCCCTACCCTACCCTACCCCCACCCTACGTCTACCCCACCCTACCCATTCTTCAATCCTACCTCTACTACCGTCCTTCGTCTACCACCCTACCCATTCTTCCATCCAACTTTTACTACCATTCTACGTCCACCCCCACCCTACCTGCTCTTCAATCCTATCTCTACTACCATCCCTCGTCAACCCCAACATTAACCATTCTTCTATCCTACCTCTACTACCATCCTTCGTCAACTACAACCCTACCCATTCTTCCATTCTACGCCTACCACCACCCTACCCTTTATTCTATCCTACCTCTACTACCATCCTTTGTCTACTACCACCCTACCCTTTCTTCTATCCTACCTCTACTACTATCCTTTGTCAACTACAACCCTACCCATTCTTCCATCCTACGCCTACCACCACCCTACCCTTTCTTCTATCCTACCTCTACTACCACCCTACCCTTTCTTTTATCCTACCTCTACTACCATCCTTCGTCAACTACAACCCTACCCATTCTTCCATCCTACGCCTACCACCACCCTACCTTTCTTCCATCCTACCTCTTCTACCATCCTACGTCTACCCACCCTACCCCCTCCTACCCATTCTTCAATCTTACCTCTACTACCATCCTACGCCTACCACCACCCTACTCTTTCTTCCATCCTACGTCTACCCCACCCTGCCCATTCTTCAATCCTATCTCTACATACCATCCAACGTCCACCCCACCCTACCTGTTCTTCCATCCTATGCCAAATTGTTCTACCCCAATCCTACGCCTACCCTACCCTACCCCCACCCTACGTCTACCCCATCCTACCTATTCTTCAATCCTACCTCTACTACCATCCTACGCCTACCACCACCCTACCCTTACTTTTATCCTACCTCTACTACCATCCTTCATCTACTACCACCCTAGCCTTTCTTCCATCCTACTTCTACCCCCATCCTACGTCTGCCCCACCCTACCTATTCTTCAATCCTACCTCTACTACCATCCTACGCCTACCACCACCCTACCCTTTCTTCTATCCTACCTCTACTACCATCCTTCATCTACTACCACCCTAGCATTTCTTCCATCCTACGTCTACCCCCATCCTACGTCTGCCCCACCCTACCCATTCTTCAATCCTACCTCTACTACCATCCAACGTCCGCCCCACCCTATGCCAAATGGTTCTACCCCAATCCTACGCCTACCCCACCATTACCCATTCTTCTATCCTACCTCTACTACCTCTACTACCATCCTTCGTCAACTACAACCCTACCCGTTCTTCCATCCTACGCCTACCACCACCCTACCCTTTCTTCTATCCTACCTCTACTACCATCCTTCGTCAACTACAACCCTACCCGTTCTTCCATCCTAAGCCTACCACCACCCTACCCTTTCTTCTATCCTACCTCTACTACCATCCTTCGTCAACTACAACCCTACCCGTTCTTCCATCCTACGCCTACCACCACCCTACCCTTTCTTCTATCCTACCTCTACTACCATCCTTCATCTACTACCACCCTAGCCTTTCTTCCATCCTACGTCTACCCCCATCCTACGTCTGCCCCACCCTACCCATTCTTCAATCCTACCTCTACTACCATCCAACGTCCGCCCCACCCTATGCCAAATGGTTCTACCCCAATCCTACGCCTACTCCACCATTACCCATTCTTCTATCCTTCCTCTACTACCATCCTACGCCTACCACCACCCTACCCTTTCTTCTATCCTACCTCTACTACCATCCTTCGTCAACTACAACCCTACCCATTCTTCCATCCTACACCTACCACCACCCTACCCTTTCTTCTATCCTACCTCTACAACCATCTTTCGTCTACTATTACCCTACCCTTTCTTCCATCCTACGTCTACCCCACCCTACCCATTCTCCAATCTTACTGCTACTACCATCCAACGTCCGCCCCACCCTACCCTTTCGTCTATCCTACCTCTACTACCATCCTTCGTCAACTACAACCCTACCCCTTCTTCCATCCTACACCTACCCCATACTACCTCTATTACTATCCTTTTGTCTACTACCACCCTACCCTTTCTTCCATCCTACCCATTCTTCAATCCTACCTCTACTACCATCCTACGCCTACCACCACCCTACCCTTTCTTCTATCCTACCTCTACTACCATCCTTCGTCAACTACAACCCTACCCGTTCTTCCATCCTACGCCTACCACCACCCTACCCTTTCTTCTATCCTACCTCTACTACCATCCTTCGTCAACTACAACCCTATCCATTCTTCCATCCTATGCCTACCACCACCCTACCCTTTCTTCTATCCTACCTCTACTACCATCCTTCGTCAACTACAACCCTACCCATTCTTCCATCCTACGTCTACCCCCATCCTACGTCTACCCCACCCTACCCCCTCCCTACCCATTCTTCTATCCTACCTCTACTATCATCCTACCCTTTCTTCCATCCTACTTCTACCCCCATCCTACGTCTACCCCACCCTACCCATTCTTCAATCCTACCTCTACATACCATCCAACATCAACCCCACCCTACCTGTTCTTCCATCCTAGGCCAAATGGTTCTACCCCAATCCTACCCCTACCCCACCCTACCCCCACCCTACGTCTACCCCACCCTACCCATTCTTCAATCCTACCTCTACTACCATCCTTGGTCAACTACAACCCTACCCATTCTTCCATTCTACGCCTACCACCACCCTACCCTTTATTCTATCCTACCTCTACTACCATCCTTTGTCTACTACCACCCTACCCTTTCTTCTATCCTACCTCTACTACCATCCTTCGTCAACTACAACCCTATCCATTCTTCCATCCTATGCCTACCACCACCCTACCCTTTCTTCTATCCTACCTCTACTACCATCCTTCGTCAACTACAACCCTACCCATTCTTCCATCCTACGTCTACCCCCATCCTACGTCTACCCCACCCTACCCCCTCCCTACCCATTCTTCTATCCTACCTCTACTATCATCCTACCCTTTCTTCCATCCTACTTCTACCCCCATCCTACGTCTACCCCACCCTACCCATTCTTCAATCCTACCTCTACATACCATCCAACATCAACCCCACCCTACCTGTTCTTCCATCCTAGGCCAAATGGTTCTACCCCAATCCTACCCCTACCCTACCCTACCCCCACCCTACGTCTACCCCACCCTACCCATTCTTCAATCCTACCTCTACTACCGTCCTTCGTCTACCACCCTACCCATTCTTCCATCCAACTTTTACTACCATTCTACGTCCACCCCCACCCTACCTGCTCTTCAATCCTATCTCTACTACCATCCCTCGTCAACCCCAACATTAACCATTCTTCTATCCTACCTCTACTACCATCCTTCGTCAACTACAACCCTACCCATTCTTCCATTCTACGCCTACCACCACCCTACCCTTTATTCTATCCTACCTCTACTACCATCCTTTGTCTACTACCACCCTACCCTTTCTTCTATCCTACCTCTACTACTATCCTTTGTCAACTACAACCCTACCCATTCTTCCATCCTACGCCTACCACCACCCTACCCTTTCTTCTATCCTACCTCTACTACCACCCTACCCTTTCTTTTATCCTACCTCTACTACCATCCTTCGTCAACTACAACCCTACCCATTCTTCCATCCTACGCCTACCACCACCCTACCTTTCTTCCATCCTACCTCTTCTACCATCCTACGTCTACCCACCCTACCCCCTCCTACCCATTCTTCAATCTTACCTCTACTACCATCCTACGCCTACCACCACCCTACTCTTTCTTCCATCCTACGTCTACCCCACCCTGCCCATTCTTCAATCCTATCTCTACATACCATCCAACGTCCACCCCACCCTACCTGTTCTTCCATCCTATGCCAAATTGTTCTACCCCAATCCTACGCCTACCCTACCCTACCCCCACCCTACGTCTACCCCATCCTACCTATTCTTCAATCCTACCTCTACTACCATCCTACGCCTACCACCACCCTACCCTTACTTTTATCCTACCTCTACTACCATCCTTCATCTACTACCACCCTAGCCTTTCTTCCATCCTACGTCTACCCCCATCCTACGTCTGTCCCACCCTACCCATTCTTCAATCCTACCTCTACTACCATCCAACGTCCGCCCCACCCTATGCCAAATGGTTCTACCCCAATCCTACGCCTACCCCACCATTACCCATTCTTCTATCCTACCTCTACTACCTCTACTACCATCCTTCGTCAACTACAACCCTACCCGTTCTTCCATCCTACGCCTACCACCACCCTACCCTTTCTTCTATCCTACCTCTACTACCATCCTTCGTCAACTACAACCCTACCCGTTCTTCCATCCTAAGCCTACCACCACCCTACCCTTTCTTCTATCCTACCTCTACTACCATCCTTCGTCAACTACAACCCTACCCGTTCTTCCATCCTACGCCTACCACCACCCTACCCTTTCTTCTATCCTACCTCTACTACCATCCTTCATCTACTACCACCCTAGCCTTTCTTCCATCCTACGTCTACCCCCATCCTACGTCTGCCCCACCCTACCCATTCTTCAATCCTACCTCTACTACCATCCAACGTCCGCCCCACCCTATGCCAAATGGTTCTACCCCAATCCTACGCCTACTCCACCATTACCCATTCTTCTATCCTTCCTCTACTACCATCCTACGCCTACCACCACCCTACCCTTTCTTCTATCCTACCTCTACTACCATCCTTCGTCAACTACAACCCTACCCATTCTTCCATCCTACACCTACCACCACCCTACCCTTTCTTCTATCCTACCTCTACAACCATCTTTCGTCTACTATTACCCTACCCTTTCTTCCATCCTACGTCTACCCCACCCTACCCATTCTCCAATCTTACTGCTACTACCATCCAACGTCCGCCCCACCCTACCCTTTCGTCTATCCTACCTCTACTACCATCCTTCGTCAACTACAACCCTACCCCTTCTTCCATCCTACACCTACCCCATACTACCTCTATTACTATCCTTTTGTCTACTACCACCCTACCCTTTCTTCCATCCTACCCATTCTTCAATCCTACCTCTACTACCATCCTACGCCTACCACCACCCTACCCTTTCTTCTATCCTACCTCTACTACCATCCTTCGTCAACTACAACCCTACCCGTTCTTCCATCCTACGCCTACCACCACCCTACCCTTTCTTCTATCCTACCTCTACTACCATCCTTCGTCAACTACAACCCTATCCATTCTTCCATCCTATGCCTACCACCACCCTACCCTTTCTTCTATCCTACCTCTACTACCATCCTTCGTCAACTACAACCCTACCCATTCTTCCATCCTACGTCTACCCCCATCCTACGTCTACCCCACCCTACCCCCTCCCTACCCATTCTTCTATCCTACCTCTACTATCATCCTACCCTTTCTTCCATCCTACTTCTACCCCCATCCTACGTCTACCCCACCCTACCCATTCTTCAATCCTACCTCTACATACCATCCAACATCAACCCCACCCTACCTGTTCTTCCATCCTAGGCCAAATGGTTCTACCCCAATCCTACCCCTACCCCACCCTACCCCCACCCTACGTCTACCCCACCCTACCCATTCTTCAATCCTACCTCTACTACCATCCTTGGTCAACTACAACCCTACCCATTCTTCCATTCTACGCCTACCACCACCCTACCCTTTATTCTATCCTACCTCTACTACCATCCTTTGTCTACTACCACCCTACCCTTTCTTCTATCCTACCTCTACTACTATCCTTTGTCAACTACAACCCTACCCATTCTTCCATCCTACGCCTACCACCACCCTACCCTTTCTTCTATCCTACCTCTACTACCATCCTTTGTCTACTACCACCCTACCTTTTCTTCTATCCTACCTCTACTACTATCCTTTGTCAACTACAACCCTACCCATTCTTCCATCCTACGCCTACCACCACCCTACCCTTTCTTCTATCCTACCTCTACTACCACCCTACCCTTTCTTCTATCCTACCTCTACTACCATCCTTCGTCAACTACAACCCTACCCATTCTTCCATCCTACGCCTACCACCACCCTACCTTTCTTCCATCCTACCTCTACTACCATCCTACCTCTACCCACCCTACCCCCTCCCTACCCATTCTTCAATCTTACCTCTACTACCATCCTACGCCTACCACCACCCTACCCTTTCTTCCATCCTACGTCTACCCCACCCTGCCCATTCTTCAATCCTATCTCTACATACCATCCAACGTCCACCCCACCCTACCTGTTCTTCCATCCTATGCCAAATGGTTCTACCCCAATCCTACGCCTACCCTACCCTACCCCCACCCTACGTCTATCCCACCCTACCTATTCTTCAATCCTACCTCTACTACCATCCTACGCCTACCACCACCCTACGCTTACTTCTATCCTACCTCTACTACCATCCTTCATCTACTACCACCCTAGCCTTTCTTCCATCCTACTTCTACCCCCATCCTACGTTTGCCCCACCCTACCTATTCTTCAATCCTACCTCTACTACCATCCTACGCCTACCACCACCCTACCCCCTCCCTACCCATTCTTCTATCCTACCTCTACTATCATCCTACCCTTTCTTCCATCCTACTTCTACCCCCATCCTACGTCTACCCCACCCTACCCATTCTTCAATCCTACCTCTACATACCATCCAACATCAACCCCACCCTACCTGTTCTTCCATCCTAGGCCAAATGGTTCTACCCCAATCCTACCCCTACCCCACCCTACCCCCACCCTACGTCTACCCCACCCTACCCATTCTTCAATCCTACCTCTACTACCGTCCTTCGTCTACTACCACCCTACCCATTCTTCCATCCAACTTTTACTACCATTCTACGTCCACCCCCACCCTACCTGCTCTTCAATCCTATCTCTACTACCATCCCTCGTCAACCCCAACATTAACCATTCTTCTATCCTACCTCTACTACCATCCTTCGTCAACTACAACCCTACCCATTCTTCCATTCTACGCCTACCACCACCCTACCCTTTATTCTATCCTACCTCTACTACCATCCTTTGTCTACTACCACCCTACCCTTTCTTCTATCCTACCTCTACTACCATCCTTCGTCAACTACAACCCTATCCATTCTTCCATCCTATGCCTACCACCACCCTACCCTTTCTTCTATCCTACCTCTACTACCATCCTTCGTCAACTACAACCCTACCCATTCTTCCATCCTACGTCTACCCCCATCCTACGTCTACCCCACCCTACCCCCTCCCTACCCATTCTTCTATCCTACCTCTACTATCATCCTACCCTTTCTTCCATCCTACTTCTACCCCCATCCTACGTCTACCCCACCCTACCCATTCTTCAATCCTACCTCTACATACCATCCAACATCAACCCCACCCTACCTGTTCTTCCATCCTAGGCCAAATGGTTCTACCCCAATCCTACCCCTACCCTACCCTACCCCCACCCTACGTCTACCCCACCCTACCCATTCTTCAATCCTACCTCTACTACCGTCCTTCGTCTACCACCCTACCCATTCTTCCATCCAACTTTTACTACCATTCTACGTCCACCCCCACCCTACCTGCTCTTCAATCCTATCTCTACTACCATCCCTCGTCAACCCCAACATTAACCATTCTTCTATCCTACCTCTACTACCATCCTTCGTCAACTACAACCCTACCCATTCTTCCATTCTACGCCTACCACCACCCTACCCTTTATTCTATCCTACCTCTACTACCATCCTTTGTCTACTACCACCCTACCCTTTCTTCTATCCTACCTCTACTACTATCCTTTGTCAACTACAACCCTACCCATTCTTCCATCCTACGCCTACCACCACCCTACCCTTTCTTCTATCCTACCTCTACTACCACCCTACCCTTTCTTTTATCCTACCTCTACTACCATCCTTCGTCAACTACAACCCTACCCATTCTTCCATCCTACGCCTACCACCACCCTACCTTTCTTCCATCCTACCTCTTCTACCATCCTACGTCTACCCACCCTACCCCCTCCTACCCATTCTTCAATCTTACCTCTACTACCATCCTACGCCTACCACCACCCTACTCTTTCTTCCATCCTACGTCTACCCCACCCTGCCCATTCTTCAATCCTATCTCTACATACCATCCAACGTCCACCCCACCCTACCTGTTCTTCCATCCTATGCCAAATTGTTCTACCCCAATCCTACGCCTACCCTACCCTACCCCCACCCTACGTCTACCCCATCCTACCTATTCTTCAATCCTACCTCTACTACCATCCTACGCCTACCACCACCCTACCCTTACTTTTATCCTACCTCTACTACCATCCTTCATCTACTACCACCCTAGCCTTTCTTCCATCCTACTTCTACCCCCATCCTACGTCTGCCCCACCCTACCTATTCTTCAATCCTACCTCTACTACCATCCTACGCCTACCACCACCCTACCCTTTCTTCTATCCTACCTCTACTACCATCCTTCATCTACTACCACCCTAGCCTTTCTTCCATCCTACGTCTACCCCCATCCTACGTCTGTCCCACCCTACCCATTCTTCAATCCTACCTCTACTACCATCCAACGTCCGCCCCACCCTATGCCAAATGGTTCTACCCCAATCCTACGCCTACCCCACCATTACCCATTCTTCTATCCTACCTCTACTACCTCTACTACCATCCTTCGTCAACTACAACCCTACCCGTTCTTCCATCCTACGCCTACCACCACCCTACCCTTTCTTCTATCCTACCTCTACTACCATCCTTCGTCAACTACAACCCTACCCGTTCTTCCATCCTAAGCCTACCACCACCCTACCCTTTCTTCTATCCTACCTCTACTACCATCCTTCGTCAACTACAACCCTACCCGTTCTTCCATCCTACGCCTACCACCACCCTACCCTTTCTTCTATCCTACCTCTACTACCATCCTTCGTCAACTACAACCCTATCCATTCTTCCATCCTATGCCTACCACCACCCTACCCTTTCTTCTATCCTACCTCTACTACCATCCTTCGTCAACTACAACCCTACCCATTCTTCCATCCTACGTCTACCCCCATCCTACGTCTACCCCACCCTACCCCCTCCCTACCCATTCTTCTATCCTACCTCTACTATCATCCTACCCTTTCTTCCATCCTACTTCTACCCCCATCCTACGTCTACCCCACCCTACCCATTCTTCAATCCTACCTCTACATACCATCCAACATCAACCCCACCCTACCTGTTCTTCCATCCTAGGCCAAATGGTTCTACCCCAATCCTACCCCTACCCTACCCTACCCCCACCCTACGTCTACCCCACCCTACCCATTCTTCAATCCTACCTCTACTACCGTCCTTCGTCTACCACCCTACCCATTCTTCCATCCAACTTTTACTACCATTCTACGTCCACCCCCACCCTACCTGCTCTTCAATCCTATCTCTACTACCATCCCTCGTCAACCCCAACATTAACCATTCTTCTATCCTACCTCTACTACCATCCTTCGTCAACTACAACCCTACCCATTCTTCCATTCTACGCCTACCACCACCCTACCCTTTATTCTATCCTACCTCTACTACCATCCTTTGTCTACTACCACCCTACCCTTTCTTCTATCCTACCTCTACTACTATCCTTTGTCAACTACAACCCTACCCATTCTTCCATCCTACGCCTACCACCACCCTACCCTTTCTTCTATCCTACCTCTACTACCACCCTACCCTTTCTTTTATCCTACCTCTACTACCATCCTTCGTCAACTACAACCCTACCCATTCTTCCATCCTACGCCTACCACCACCCTACCTTTCTTCCATCCTACCTCTTCTACCATCCTACGTCTACCCACCCTACCCCCTCCTACCCATTCTTCAATCTTACCTCTACTACCATCCTACGCCTACCACCACCCTACTCTTTCTTCCATCCTACGTCTACCCCACCCTGCCCATTCTTCAATCCTATCTCTACATACCATCCAACGTCCACCCCACCCTACCTGTTCTTCCATCCTATGCCAAATTGTTCTACCCCAATCCTACGCCTACCCTACCCTACCCCCACCCTACGTCTACCCCATCCTACCTATTCTTCAATCCTACCTCTACTACCATCCTACGCCTACCACCACCCTACCCTTACTTTTATCCTACCTCTACTACCATCCTTCATCTACTACCACCCTAGCCTTTCTTCCATCCTACTTCTACCCCCATCCTACGTCTGCCCCACCCTACCTATTCTTCAATCCTACCTCTACTACCATCCTACGCCTACCACCACCCTACCCTTTCTTCTATCCTACCTCTACTACCATCCTTCATCTACTACCACCCTAGCCTTTCTTCCATCCTACGTCTACCCCCATCCTACGTCTGTCCCACCCTACCCATTCTTCAATCCTACCTCTACTACCATCCAACGTCCGCCCCACCCTATGCCAAATGGTTCTACCCCAATCCTACGCCTACCCCACCATTACCCATTCTTCTATCCTACCTCTACTACCTCTACTACCATCCTTCGTCAACTACAACCCTACCCGTTCTTCCATCCTACGCCTACCACCACCCTACCCTTTCTTCTATCCTACCTCTACTACCATCCTTCGTCAACTACAACCCTACCCGTTCTTCCATCCTAAGCCTACCACCACCCTACCCTTTCTTCTATCCTACCTCTACTACCATCCTTCGTCAACTACAACCCTACCCGTTCTTCCATCCTACGCCTACCACCACCCTACCCTTTCTTCTATCCTACCTCTACTACCATCCTTCATCTACTACCACCCTAGCCTTTCTTCCATCCTACGTCTACCCCCATCCTACGTCTGCCCCACCCTACCCATTCTTCAATCCTACCTCTACTACCATCCAACGTCCGCCCCACCCTATGCCAAATGGTTCTACCCCAATCCTACGCCTACTCCACCATTACCCATTCTTCTATCCTTCCTCTACTACCATCCTACGCCTACCACCACCCTACCCTTTCTTCTATCCTACCTCTACTACCATCCTTCGTCAACTACAACCCTACCCATTCTTCCATCCTACACCTACCACCACCCTACCCTTTCTTCTATCCTACCTCTACAACCATCTTTCGTCTACTATTACCCTACCCTTTCTTCCATCCTACGTCTACCCCACCCTACCCATTCTCCAATCTTACTGCTACTACCATCCAACGTCCGCCCCACCCTACCCTTTCGTCTATCCTACCTCTACTACCATCCTTCGTCAACTACAACCCTACCCCTTCTTCCATCCTACACCTACCCCATACTACCTCTATTACTATCCTTTTGTCTACTACCACCCTACCCTTTCTTCCATCCTACCCATTCTTCAATCCTACCTCTACTACCATCCTACGCCTACCACCACCCTACCCTTTCTTCTATCCTACCTCTACTACCATCCTTCGTCAACTACAACCCTACCCGTTCTTCCATCCTACGCCTACCACCACCCTACCCTTTCTTCTATCCTACCTCTACTACCATCCTTCGTCAACTACAACCCTATCCATTCTTCCATCCTATGCCTACCACCACCCTACCCTTTCTTCTATCCTACCTCTACTACCATCCTTCGTCAACTACAACCCTACCCATTCTTCCATCCTACGTCTACCCCCATCCTACGTCTACCCCACCCTACCCCCTCCCTACCCATTCTTCTATCCTACCTCTACTATCATCCTACCCTTTCTTCCATCCTACTTCTACCCCCATCCTACGTCTACCCCACCCTACCCATTCTTCAATCCTACCTCTACATACCATCCAACATCAACCCCACCCTACCTGTTCTTCCATCCTAGGCCAAATGGTTCTACCCCAATCCTACCCCTACCCCACCCTACCCCCACCCTACGTCTACCCCACCCTACCCATTCTTCAATCCTACCTCTACTACCATCCTTGGTCAACTACAACCCTACCCATTCTTCCATTCTACGCCTACCACCACCCTACCCTTTATTCTATCCTACCTCTACTACCATCCTTTGTCTACTACCACCCTACCCTTTCTTCTATCCTACCTCTACTACTATCCTTTGTCAACTACAACCCTACCCATTCTTCCATCCTACGCCTACCACCACCCTACCCTTTCTTCTATCCTACCTCTACTACCATCCTTTGTCTACTACCACCCTACCTTTTCTTCTATCCTACCTCTACTACTATCCTTTGTCAACTACAACCCTACCCATTCTTCCATCCTACGCCTACCACCACCCTACCCTTTCTTCTATCCTACCTCTACTACCACCCTACCCTTTCTTCTATCCTACCTCTACTACCATCCTTCGTCAACTACAACCCTACCCATTCTTCCATCCTACGCCTACCACCACCCTACCTTTCTTCCATCCTACCTCTACTACCATCCTACCTCTACCCACCCTACCCCCTCCCTACCCATTCTTCAATCTTACCTCTACTACCATCCTACGCCTACCACCACCCTACCCTTTCTTCCATCCTACGTCTACCCCACCCTGCCCATTCTTCAATCCTATCTCTACATACCATCCAACGTCCACCCCACCCTACCTGTTCTTCCATCCTATGCCAAATGGTTCTACCCCAATCCTACGCCTACCCTACCCTACCCCCACCCTACGTCTATCCCACCCTACCTATTCTTCAATCCTACCTCTACTACCATCCTACGCCTACCACCACCCTACGCTTACTTCTATCCTACCTCTACTACCATCCTTCATCTACTACCACCCTAGCCTTTCTTCCATCCTACTTCTACCCCCATCCTACGTTTGCCCCACCCTACCTATTCTTCAATCCTACCTCTACTACCATCCTACGCCTACCACCACCCTACCCCCTCCCTACCCATTCTTCTATCCTACCTCTACTATCATCCTACCCTTTCTTCCATCCTACTTCTACCCCCATCCTACGTCTACCCCACCCTACCCATTCTTCAATCCTACCTCTACATACCATCCAACATCAACCCCACCCTACCTGTTCTTCCATCCTAGGCCAAATGGTTCTACCCCAATCCTACCCCTACCCCACCCTACCCCCACCCTACGTCTACCCCACCCTACCCATTCTTCAATCCTACCTCTACTACCGTCCTTCGTCTACTACCACCCTACCCATTCTTCCATCCAACTTTTACTACCATTCTACGTCCACCCCCACCCTACCTGCTCTTCAATCCTATCTCTACTACCATCCCTCGTCAACCCCAACATTAACCATTCTTCTATCCTACCTCTACTACCATCCTTCGTCAACTACAACCCTACCCATTCTTCCATTCTACGCCTACCACCACCCTACCCTTTATTCTATCCTACCTCTACTACCATCCTTTGTCTACTACCACCCTACCCTTTCTTCTATCCTACCTCTACTACCATCCTTCGTCAACTACAACCCTATCCATTCTTCCATCCTATGCCTACCACCACCCTACCCTTTCTTCTATCCTACCTCTACTACCATCCTTCGTCAACTACAACCCTACCCATTCTTCCATCCTACGTCTACCCCCATCCTACGTCTACCCCACCCTACCCCCTCCCTACCCATTCTTCTATCCTACCTCTACTATCATCCTACCCTTTCTTCCATCCTACTTCTACCCCCATCCTACGTCTACCCCACCCTACCCATTCTTCAATCCTACCTCTACATACCATCCAACATCAACCCCACCCTACCTGTTCTTCCATCCTAGGCCAAATGGTTCTACCCCAATCCTACCCCTACCCTACCCTACCCCCACCCTACGTCTACCCCACCCTACCCATTCTTCAATCCTACCTCTACTACCGTCCTTCGTCTACCACCCTACCCATTCTTCCATCCAACTTTTACTACCATTCTACGTCCACCCCCACCCTACCTGCTCTTCAATCCTATCTCTACTACCATCCCTCGTCAACCCCAACATTAACCATTCTTCTATCCTACCTCTACTACCATCCTTCGTCAACTACAACCCTACCCATTCTTCCATTCTACGCCTACCACCACCCTACCCTTTATTCTATCCTACCTCTACTACCATCCTTTGTCTACTACCACCCTACCCTTTCTTCTATCCTACCTCTACTACTATCCTTTGTCAACTACAACCCTACCCATTCTTCCATCCTACGCCTACCACCACCCTACCCTTTCTTCTATCCTACCTCTACTACCACCCTACCCTTTCTTTTATCCTACCTCTACTACCATCCTTCGTCAACTACAACCCTACCCATTCTTCCATCCTACGCCTACCACCACCCTACCTTTCTTCCATCCTACCTCTTCTACCATCCTACGTCTACCCACCCTACCCCCTCCTACCCATTCTTCAATCTTACCTCTACTACCATCCTACGCCTACCACCACCCTACTCTTTCTTCCATCCTACGTCTACCCCACCCTGCCCATTCTTCAATCCTATCTCTACATACCATCCAACGTCCACCCCACCCTACCTGTTCTTCCATCCTATGCCAAATTGTTCTACCCCAATCCTACGCCTACCCTACCCTACCCCCACCCTACGTCTACCCCATCCTACCTATTCTTCAATCCTACCTCTACTACCATCCTACGCCTACCACCACCCTACCCTTACTTTTATCCTACCTCTACTACCATCCTTCATCTACTACCACCCTAGCCTTTCTTCCATCCTACTTCTACCCCCATCCTACGTCTGCCCCACCCTACCTATTCTTCAATCCTACCTCTACTACCATCCTACGCCTACCACCACCCTACCCTTTCTTCTATCCTACCTCTACTACCATCCTTCATCTACTACCACCCTAGCCTTTCTTCCATCCTACGTCTACCCCCATCCTACGTCTGTCCCACCCTACCCATTCTTCAATCCTACCTCTACTACCATCCAACGTCCGCCCCACCCTATGCCAAATGGTTCTACCCCAATCCTACGCCTACCCCACCATTACCCATTCTTCTATCCTACCTCTACTACCTCTACTACCATCCTTCGTCAACTACAACCCTACCCGTTCTTCCATCCTACGCCTACCACCACCCTACCCTTTCTTCTATCCTACCTCTACTACCATCCTTCGTCAACTACAACCCTACCCGTTCTTCCATCCTAAGCCTACCACCACCCTACCCTTTCTTCTATCCTACCTCTACTACCATCCTTCGTCAACTACAACCCTACCCGTTCTTCCATCCTACGCCTACCACCACCCTACCCTTTCTTCTATCCTACCTCTACTACCATCCTTCGTCAACTACAACCCTATCCATTCTTCCATCCTATGCCTACCACCACCCTACCCTTTCTTCTATCCTACCTCTACTACCATCCTTCGTCAACTACAACCCTACCCATTCTTCCATCCTACGTCTACCCCCATCCTACGTCTACCCCACCCTACCCCCTCCCTACCCATTCTTCTATCCTACCTCTACTATCATCCTACCCTTTCTTCCATCCTACTTCTACCCCCATCCTACGTCTACCCCACCCTACCCATTCTTCAATCCTACCTCTACATACCATCCAACATCAACCCCACCCTACCTGTTCTTCCATCCTAGGCCAAATGGTTCTACCCCAATCCTACCCCTACCCTACCCTACCCCCACCCTACGTCTACCCCACCCTACCCATTCTTCAATCCTACCTCTACTACCGTCCTTCGTCTACCACCCTACCCATTCTTCCATCCAACTTTTACTACCATTCTACGTCCACCCCCACCCTACCTGCTCTTCAATCCTATCTCTACTACCATCCCTCGTCAACCCCAACATTAACCATTCTTCTATCCTACCTCTACTACCATCCTTCGTCAACTACAACCCTACCCATTCTTCCATTCTACGCCTACCACCACCCTACCCTTTATTCTATCCTACCTCTACTACCATCCTTTGTCTACTACCACCCTACCCTTTCTTCTATCCTACCTCTACTACTATCCTTTGTCAACTACAACCCTACCCATTCTTCCATCCTACGCCTACCACCACCCTACCCTTTCTTCTATCCTACCTCTACTACCACCCTACCCTTTCTTTTATCCTACCTCTACTACCATCCTTCGTCAACTACAACCCTACCCATTCTTCCATCCTACGCCTACCACCACCCTACCTTTCTTCCATCCTACCTCTTCTACCATCCTACGTCTACCCACCCTACCCCCTCCTACCCATTCTTCAATCTTACCTCTACTACCATCCTACGCCTACCACCACCCTACTCTTTCTTCCATCCTACGTCTACCCCACCCTGCCCATTCTTCAATCCTATCTCTACATACCATCCAACGTCCACCCCACCCTACCTGTTCTTCCATCCTATGCCAAATTGTTCTACCCCAATCCTACGCCTACCCTACCCTACCCCCACCCTACGTCTACCCCATCCTACCTATTCTTCAATCCTACCTCTACTACCATCCTACGCCTACCACCACCCTACCCTTACTTTTATCCTACCTCTACTACCATCCTTCATCTACTACCACCCTAGCCTTTCTTCCATCCTACTTCTACCCCCATCCTACGTCTGCCCCACCCTACCTATTCTTCAATCCTACCTCTACTACCATCCTACGCCTACCACCACCCTACCCTTTCTTCTATCCTACCTCTACTACCATCCTTCATCTACTACCACCCTAGCCTTTCTTCCATCCTACGTCTACCCCCATCCTACGTCTGTCCCACCCTACCCATTCTTCAATCCTACCTCTACTACCATCCAACGTCCGCCCCACCCTATGCCAAATGGTTCTACCCCAATCCTACGCCTACCCCACCATTACCCATTCTTCTATCCTACCTCTACTACCTCTACTACCATCCTTCGTCAACTACAACCCTACCCGTTCTTCCATCCTACGCCTACCACCACCCTACCCTTTCTTCTATCCTACCTCTACTACCATCCTTCGTCAACTACAACCCTACCCGTTCTTCCATCCTAAGCCTACCACCACCCTACCCTTTCTTCTATCCTACCTCTACTACCATCCTTCGTCAACTACAACCCTACCCGTTCTTCCATCCTACGCCTACCACCACCCTACCCTTTCTTCTATCCTACCTCTACTACCATCCTTCATCTACTACCACCCTAGCCTTTCTTCCATCCTACGTCTACCCCCATCCTACGTCTGCCCCACCCTACCCATTCTTCAATCCTACCTCTACTACCATCCAACGTCCGCCCCACCCTATGCCAAATGGTTCTACCCCAATCCTACGCCTACTCCACCATTACCCATTCTTCTATCCTTCCTCTACTACCATCCTACGCCTACCACCACCCTACCCTTTCTTCTATCCTACCTCTACTACCATCCTTCGTCAACTACAACCCTACCCATTCTTCCATCCTACACCTACCACCACCCTACCCTTTCTTCTATCCTACCTCTACAACCATCTTTCGTCTACTATTACCCTACCCTTTCTTCCATCCTACGTCTACCCCACCCTACCCATTCTCCAATCTTACTGCTACTACCATCCAACGTCCGCCCCACCCTACCCTTTCGTCTATCCTACCTCTACTACCATCCTTCGTCAACTACAACCCTACCCCTTCTTCCATCCTACACCTACCCCATACTACCTCTATTACTATCCTTTTGTCTACTACCACCCTACCCTTTCTTCCATCCTACCCATTCTTCAATCCTACCTCTACTACCATCCTACGCCTACCACCACCCTACCCTTTCTTCTATCCTACCTCTACTACCATCCTTCGTCAACTACAACCCTACCCGTTCTTCCATCCTACGCCTACCACCACCCTACCCTTTCTTCTATCCTACCTCTACTACCATCCTTCGTCAACTACAACCCTATCCATTCTTCCATCCTATGCCTACCACCACCCTACCCTTTCTTCTATCCTACCTCTACTACCATCCTTCGTCAACTACAACCCTACCCATTCTTCCATCCTACGTCTACCCCCATCCTACGTCTACCCCACCCTACCCCCTCCCTACCCATTCTTCTATCCTACCTCTACTATCATCCTACCCTTTCTTCCATCCTACTTCTACCCCCATCCTACGTCTACCCCACCCTACCCATTCTTCAATCCTACCTCTACATACCATCCAACATCAACCCCACCCTACCTGTTCTTCCATCCTAGGCCAAATGGTTCTACCCCAATCCTACCCCTACCCCACCCTACCCCCACCCTACGTCTACCCCACCCTACCCATTCTTCAATCCTACCTCTACTACCATCCTTGGTCAACTACAACCCTACCCATTCTTCCATTCTACGCCTACCACCACCCTACCCTTTATTCTATCCTACCTCTACTACCATCCTTTGTCTACTACCACCCTACCCTTTCTTCTATCCTACCTCTACTACTATCCTTTGTCAACTACAACCCTACCCATTCTTCCATCCTACGCCTACCACCACCCTACCCTTTCTTCTATCCTACCTCTACTACCATCCTTTGTCTACTACCACCCTACCTTTTCTTCTATCCTACCTCTACTACTATCCTTTGTCAACTACAACCCTACCCATTCTTCCATCCTACGCCTACCACCACCCTACCCTTTCTTCTATCCTACCTCTACTACCACCCTACCCTTTCTTCTATCCTACCTCTACTACCATCCTTCGTCAACTACAACCCTACCCATTCTTCCATCCTACGCCTACCACCACCCTACCTTTCTTCCATCCTACCTCTACTACCATCCTACCTCTACCCACCCTACCCCCTCCCTACCCATTCTTCAATCTTACCTCTACTACCATCCTACGCCTACCACCACCCTACCCTTTCTTCCATCCTACGTCTACCCCACCCTGCCCATTCTTCAATCCTATCTCTACATACCATCCAACGTCCACCCCACCCTACCTGTTCTTCCATCCTATGCCAAATGGTTCTACCCCAATCCTACGCCTACCCTACCCTACCCCCACCCTACGTCTATCCCACCCTACCTATTCTTCAATCCTACCTCTACTACCATCCTACGCCTACCACCACCCTACGCTTACTTCTATCCTACCTCTACTACCATCCTTCATCTACTACCACCCTAGCCTTTCTTCCATCCTACTTCTACCCCCATCCTACGTTTGCCCCACCCTACCTATTCTTCAATCCTACCTCTACTACCATCCTACGCCTACCACCACCCTACCCCCTCCCTACCCATTCTTCTATCCTACCTCTACTATCATCCTACCCTTTCTTCCATCCTACTTCTACCCCCATCCTACGTCTACCCCACCCTACCCATTCTTCAATCCTACCTCTACATACCATCCAACATCAACCCCACCCTACCTGTTCTTCCATCCTAGGCCAAATGGTTCTACCCCAATCCTACCCCTACCCCACCCTACCCCCACCCTACGTCTACCCCACCCTACCCATTCTTCAATCCTACCTCTACTACCGTCCTTCGTCTACTACCACCCTACCCATTCTTCCATCCAACTTTTACTACCATTCTACGTCCACCCCCACCCTACCTGCTCTTCAATCCTATCTCTACTACCATCCCTCGTCAACCCCAACATTAACCATTCTTCTATCCTACCTCTACTACCATCCTTCGTCAACTACAACCCTACCCATTCTTCCATTCTACGCCTACCACCACCCTACCCTTTATTCTATCCTACCTCTACTACCATCCTTTGTCTACTACCACCCTACCCTTTCTTCTATCCTACCTCTACTACTATCCTTTGTCAACTACAACCCTACCCATTCTTCCATCCTACACCTACCACCACCCTACCCTTTCTTCAATACTACCTCTATTACTATCCTTTGTCTACTACCACCCTACCCTTTCTTCCATCCTACCCATTCTTCAATCCTACCTCTACTACCATCCTACGCCTACCACCACCCTACCCTTTCTTCTATCCTACCTCTACTACCATCCTTCGTCAACTACAACCCTACCCGTTCTTCCATCCTACGCCTACCACCACCCTACCCTTTCTTCTATCCTACCTCTACTACCATCCTTCGTCAACTACAACCCTATCCATTCTTCCATCCTATGCCTACCACCACCCTACCCTTTCTTCTATCCTACCTCTACAACCATCTTTCGTCTACTATTACCCTACCCTTTCTTCCATCCTACGTCTACCCCACCCTACCCATTCTCCAATCTTACTGCTACTACCATCCAACGTCCGCCCCACCCTACCCTTTCGTCTATCCTACCTCTACTACCATCCTTCGTCAACTACAACCCTACCCCTTCTTCCATCCTACACCTACCCCATACTACCTCTATTACTATCCTTTTGTCTACTACCACCCTACCCTTTCTTCCATCCTACCCATTCTTCAATCCTACCTCTACTACCATCCTACGCCTACCACCACCCTACCCTTTCTTCTATCCTACCTCTACTACCATCCTTCGTCAACTACAACCCTATCCATTCTTCCATCCTATGCCTACCACCACCCTACCCTTTCTTCTATCCTACCTCTACTACCATCCTTCGTCAACTACAACCCTACCCATTCTTCCATCCTACGTCTACCCCCATCCTACGTCTACCCCACCCTACCCCCTCCCTACCCATTCTTCTATCCTACCTCTACTATCATCCTACCCTTTCTTCCATCCTACTTCTACCCCCATCCTACGTCTACCCCACCCTACCCATTCTTCAATCCTACCTCTACATACCATCCAACATCAACCCCACCCTACCTGTTCTTCCATCCTAGGCCAAATGGTTCTACCCCAATCCTACCCCTACCCCACCCTACCCCCACCCTACGTCTACCCCACCCTACCCATTCTTCAATCCTACCTCTACTACCATCCTTGGTCAACTACAACCCTACCCATTCTTCCATTCTACGCCTACCACCACCCTACCCTTTATTCTATCCTACCTCTACTACCATCCTTTGTCTACTACCACCCTACCCTTTCTTCTATCCTACCTCTACTACTATCCTTTGTCAACTACAACCCTACCCATTCTTCCATCCTACGCCTACCACCACCCTACCCTTTCTTCTATCCTACCTCTACTACCATCCTTTGTCTACTACCACCCTACCTTTTCTTCTATCCTACCTCTACTACTATCCTTTGTCAACTACAACCCTACCCATTCTTCCATCCTACGCCTACCACCACCCTACCCTTTCTTCTATCCTACCTCTACTACCACCCTACCCTTTCTTCTATCCTACCTCTACTACCATCCTTCGTCAACTACAACCCTACCCATTCTTCCATCCTACGCCTACCACCACCCTACCTTTCTTCCATCCTACCTCTACTACCATCCTACCTCTACCCACCCTACCCCCTCCCTACCCATTCTTCAATCTTACCTCTACTACCATCCTACGCCTACCACCACCCTACCCTTTCTTCCATCCTACGTCTACCCCACCCTGCCCATTCTTCAATCCTATCTCTACATACCATCCAACGTCCACCCCACCCTACCTGTTCTTCCATCCTATGCCAAATGGTTCTACCCCAATCCTACGCCTACCCTACCCTACCCCCACCCTACGTCTATCCCACCCTACCTATTCTTCAATCCTACCTCTACTACCATCCTACGCCTACCACCACCCTACGCTTACTTCTATCCTACCTCTACTACCATCCTTCATCTACTACCACCCTAGCCTTTCTTCCATCCTACTTCTACCCCCATCCTACGTTTGCCCCACCCTACCTATTCTTCAATCCTACCTCTACTACCATCCTACGCCTACCACCACCCTACCCCCTCCCTACCCATTCTTCTATCCTACCTCTACTATCATCCTACCCTTTCTTCCATCCGTCTTCTACCCCCATCCTACGTCTACCCCACCCTACCCATTCTTCAATCCTACCTCTACATACCATCCAACATCAACCCCACCCTACCTGTTCTTCCATCCTAGGCCAAATGGTTCTACCCCAATCCTACCCCTACCCCACCCTACCCCCACCCTACGTCTACCCCACCCTACCCATTCTTCAATCCTACCTCTACTACCGTCCTTCGTCTACTACCACCCTACCCATTCTTCCATCCAACTTTTACTACCATTCTACGTCCACCCCCACCCTACCTGCTCTTCAATCCTATCTCTACTACCATCCCTCGTCAACCCCAACATTAACCATTCTTCTATCCTACCTCTACTACCATCCTTCGTCAACTACAACCCTACCCATTCTTCCATTCTACGCCTACCACCACCCTACCCTTTATTCTATCCTACCTCTACTACCATCCTTTGTCTACTACCACCCTACCCTTTCTTCTATCCTACCTCTACTACTATCCTTTGTCAACTACAACCCTACCCATTCTTCCATCCTACACCTACCACCACCCTACCCTTTCTTCAATACTACCTCTATTACTATCCTTTGTCTACTACCACCCTACCCTTTCTTCCATCCTACCCATTCTTCAATCCTACCTCTACTACCATCCTACGCCTACCACCACCCTACCCTTTCTTCTATCCTACCTCTACTACCATCCTTCGTCAACTACAACCCTACCCGTTCTTCCATCCTACGCCTACCACCACCCTACCCTTTCTTCTATCCTACCTCTACTACCATCCTTCGTCAACTACAACCCTATCCATTCTTCCATCCTATGCCTACCACCACCCTACCCTTTCTTCTATCCTACCTCTACTACCATCCTTCGTCAACTACAACCCTACCCATTCTTCTATCCTACGTCTACCCCCATCCTACGTCTACCCCACCCTACCCCCTCCCTACCCATTCTTCTATCCTACCTCTACTATCATCCTACCCTTTCTTCCATCCTACTTCTACCCCCATCCTACGTCTACCCCACCCTACCCATTCTTCAATCCTACCTCTACATACCATCCAACATCAACCCCACCCTACCTGTTCTTCCATCCTAGGCCAAATGGTTCTACCCCAATCCTACCCCTACCCCACCCTACCCCCACCCTACGTCTACCCCACCCTACCCATTCTTCAATCCTACCTCTACTACCGTCCTTCTTCTACTACCACCCTACCCATTCTTCCATCCAACTTTTACTACCATTCTACGTCCACCCCCACCCTACCTGCTCTTCAATCCTATCTCTACTCCCATCCCTCGTCAACCCCAACATTAACCATTCTTCTATCCTACCTCTACTACCATCCTTGGTCAACTACAACCCTACCCATTCTTCCATTCTACGCCTACCACCACCCTACCCTTTATTCTATCCTACCTCTACTACCATCCTTTGTCTACTACCACCCTACCCTTTCTTCTATCCTACCTCTACTACTATCCTTTGTCAACTACAACCCTACCCATTCTTCCATCCTACGCCTACCACCACCCTACCCTTTCTTCTATCCTACCTCTACTACCATCCTTTGTCTACTACCACCCTACCTTTTCTTCTATCCTACCTCTACTACTATCCTTTGTCAACTACAACCCTACCCATTCTTCCATCCTACGCCTACCACCACCCTACCCTTTCTTCTATCCTACCTCTACTACCACCCTACCCTTTCTTCTATCCTACCTCTACTACCATCCTTCGTCAACTACAACCCTACCCATTCTTCCATCCTACGCCTACCACCACCCTACCTTTCTTCCATCCTACCTCTACTACCATCCTACCTCTACCCACCCTACCCCCTCCCTACCCATTCTTCAATCTTACCTCTACTACCATCCTACGCCTACCACCACCCTACCCTTTCTTCCATCCTACGTCTACCCCACCCTGCCCATTCTTCAATCCTATCTCTACATACCATCCAACGTCCACCCCACCCTACCTGTTCTTCCATCCTATGCCAAATGGTTCTACCCCAATCCTACGCCTACCCTACCCTACCCCCACCCTACGTCTATCCCACCCTACCTATTCTTCAATCCTACCTCTACTACCATCCTACGCCTACCACCACCCTACGCTTACTTCTATCCTACCTCTACTACCATCCTTCATCTACTACCACCCTAGCCTTTCTTCCATCCTACTTCTACCCCCATCCTACGTTTGCCCCACCCTACCTATTCTTCAATCCTACCTCTACTACCATCCTACGCCTACCACCACCCTACCCCCTCCCTACCCATTCTTCTATCCTACCTCTACTATCATCCTACCCTTTCTTCCATCCTACTTCTACCCCCATCCTACGTCTACCCCACCCTACCCATTCTTCAATCCTACCTCTACATACCATCCAACATCAACCCCACCCTACCTGTTCTTCCATCCTAGGCCAAATGGTTCTACCCCAATCCTACCCCTACCCCACCCTACCCCCACCCTACGTCTACCCCACCCTACCCATTCTTCAATCCTACCTCTACTACCGTCCTTCGTCTACTACCACCCTACCCATTCTTCCATCCAACTTTTACTACCATTCTACGTCCACCCCCACCCTACCTGCTCTTCAATCCTATCTCTACTACCATCCCTCGTCAACCCCAACATTAACCATTCTTCTATCCTACCTCTACTACCATCCTTCGTCAACTACAACCCTACCCATTCTTCCATTCTACGCCTACCACCACCCTACCCTTTATTCTATCCTACCTCTACTACCATCCTTTGTCTACTACCACCCTACCCTTTCTTCTATCCTACCTCTACTACTATCCTTTGTCAACTACAACCCTACCCATTCTTCCATCCTACACCTACCACCACCCTACCCTTTCTTCAATACTACCTCTATTACTATCCTTTGTCTACTACCACCCTACCCTTTCTTCTATCCTACATCTACTACTATCCTTTGTCAACTACAACCCTACCCATTCTTCCATCCTACGCCTACCACCACCCTACCCTTTCTTCTATCCTACCTCTACTACCACCCTACCCTTTCTTCTATCCTACCTCTACTACTATCCTTTGTCAACTTCAACCCTACCCATTCTTCCATCCTACGCCTACCACCACCCTACCCTTTCTTCTATCCTACCTCTACTACCATCCTTCGTCAACTACAACCCTATCCATTCTTCCATCCTATGCCTACCACCACCCTACCCTTTCTTCTATCCTACCTCTACTACCATCATTCGTCAACTACAACCCTTCCCCTTCTTCCATCCTACACCTACCACCACCCTTTCTTCAATACTACCTCTATTACTATCCTTTGTCTACTACCACCCTACCCTTTCTTCCATCCTACCCATTCTTCAAACCTACCTCTACTACCATCCTACGCCTACCACCACCCTACCCTTTCTTCTATCCTACCTCTACTACCATCCTTCGTCAACTACAACCCTACCCGTTCTTCCATCCTACGCCTACCACCACCCTACCCTTTCTTCTATCCTACCTCTACTACCATCCTTCGTCAACTACAACCCTACCCGTTCTTCCATCCTACGCCTACCACCACCCTACCCTTTCTTCTATCCTACCTCTACTACCATCCTTCGTCAACTACCACCCTACCCTTTCTTCTATCCTACCTCTACTACCATCATTCGTCAACTACAACCCTTCCCCTTCTTCCATCCTACACCTACCACCACCCTTTCTTCAATACTACCTCTATTACTATCCTTTGTCTACTACCACCCTACCCTTTCTTCCATCCTACCCATTCTTCAAACCTACCTCTACTACCATCCTACGCCTACCACCACCCTACCCTTTCTTCTATCCTACCTCTACTACCATCCTTCGTCAACTACAACCCTATCCATTCTTCCATCCTATGCCTACCACCACCCTACCCTTTCTTCTATCCTACCTCTACTACCATCATTCGTCAACTACAACCCTTCCCCTTCTTCCATCCTACACCTACCACCACCCTTTCTTCAATACTACCTCTATTACTATCCTTTGTCTACTACCACCCTACCCTTTCTTCCATCCTACCCATTCTTCAAACCTACCTCTACTACCATCCTACGCCTACCACCACCCTACCTTTTCTTCTATCCTACCTCTACTACTATCCTTTGTCAACTACAACCCTACCCATTCTTCCATCCTACGCCTACCACCACCCTACCCTTTCTTCCATCCTACGTCTACCACCACCCTACCCTTTCTCCTATCCTACCTCTACTACCATCCTTCGTCAACTACAACCCTACCCATTCTTCCATCCTACGTCTACCCCCATCCTACCTCTACTAACACCAACTATCTCGTTCTTCCACTCAATATACATTCTATACGATGATGAATATCCTACCTCTGCCACTTTCTTCCCTTTAACACTTTTCTCCCCCTACTCCCATCCTACCCCTACCCCCTCCCTACCTCTACCCCCTCCCTACCTCTACCCCACCCTACCCTTACTTCTATCCAACCTCTACTACCATGCTTTGTCAACTACAACCCTACCCATTCTTCCATCCTACGCCTACCACCACCCTACCCATTCTTCAATCCTACCTCTACTACCATCCTACGCCTACCACCACCCTACCCTTTCTTCTATCCTACCTCTACTACCATCCTTCGTCAACTACAACCCTATCCATTCTTCCATCCTATGCCTACCACCACCCTACCCTTTCTTCTATCCTACCTCTACTACCATCCTTCGTCAACTACAACCCTACCCATTCTTCCATCCTACGTCTACCCCCATCCTACGTCTACCCCACCCTACCCCCTCCCTACCCATTCTTCTATCCTACCTCTACTATCATCCTACCCTTTCTTCCATCCTACTTCTACCCCCATCCTACGTCTACCCCACCCTACCCATTCTTCAATCCTACCTCTACATACCATCCAACATCAACCCCACCCTACCTGTTCTTCCATCCTAGGCCAAATGGTTCTACCCCAATCCTACCCCTACCCTACCCTACCCCCACCCTACGTCTACCACCCTACCCATTCTTCCATCCAACTTTTACTACCATTCTACGTCCACCCCCACCCTACCTGCTCTTCAATCCTATCTCTACTACCATCCCTCGTCAACCCCAACATTAACCATTCTTCTATCCTACCTCTACTACCATCCTTCGTCAACTACAACCCTACCCATTCTTCCATTCTACGCCTACCACCACCCTACCCTTTATTCTATCCTACCTCTACTACCATCCTTTGTCTACTACCACCCTACCCTTTCTTCTATCCTACCTCTACTACTATCCTTTGTCAACTACAACCCTACCCATTCTTCCATCCTACGCCTACCACCACCCTACCCTTTCTTCTATCCTACCTCTACTACCACCCTACCCTTTCTTTTATCCTACCTCTACTACCATCCTTCGTCAACTACAACCCTACCCATTCTTCCATCCTACGCCTACCACCACCCTACCTTTCTTCCATCCTACCTCTTCTACCATCCTACGTCTACCCACCCTACCCCCTCCTACCCATTCTTCAATCTTACCTCTACTACCATCCTACGCCTACCACCACCCTACTCTTTCTTCCATCCTACGTCTACCCCACCCTGCCCATTCTTCAATCCTATCTCTACATACCATCCAACGTCCACCCCACCCTACCTGTTCTTCCATCCTATGCCAAATTGTTCTACCCCAATCCTACGCCTACCCTACCCTACCCCCACCCTACGTCTACCCCATCCTACCTATTCTTCAATCCTACCTCTACTACCATCCTACGCCTACCACCACCCTACCCTTACTTTTATCCTACCTCTACTACCATCCTTCATCTACTACCACCCTAGCCTTTCTTCCATCCTACTTCTACCCCCATCCTACGTCTGCCCCACCCTACCTATTCTTCAATCCTACCTCTACTACCATCCTACGCCTACCACCACCCTACCCTTTCTTCTATCCTACCTCTACTACCATCCTTCATCTACTACCACCCTAGCCTTTCTTCCATCCTACGTCTACCCCCATCCTACGTCTGCCCCACCCTACCCATTCTTCAATCCTACCTCTACTACCATCCAACGTCCGCCCCACCCTATGCCAAATGGTTCTACCCCAATCCTACGCCTACCCCACCATTACCCATTCTTCTATCCTACCTCTACTACCTCTACTACCATCCTTCGTCAACTACAACCCTACCCGTTCTTCCATCCTACGCCTACCACCACCCTACCCTTTCTTCTATCCTACCTCTACTACCATCCTTCGTCAACTACAACCCTACCCGTTCTTCCATCCTAAGCCTACCACCACCCTACCCTTTCTTCTATCCTACCTCTACTACCATCCTTCGTCAACTACAACCCTACCCGTTCTTCCATCCTACGCCTACCACCACCCTACCCTTTCTTCTATCCTACCTCTACTACCATCCTTCATCTACTACCACCCTAGCCTTTCTTCCATCCTACGTCTACCCCCATCCTACGTCTGCCCCACCCTACCCATTCTTCAATCCTACCTCTACTACCATCCAACGTCCGCCCCACCCTATGCCAAATGGTTCTACCCCAATCCTACGCCTACTCCACCATTACCCATTCTTCTATCCTTCCTCTACTACCATCCTACGCCTACCACCACCCTACCCTTTCTTCTATCCTACCTCTACTACCATCCTTCGTCAACTACAACCCTACCCATTCTTCCATCCTACACCTACCACCACCCTACCCTTTCTTCTATCCTACCTCTACAACCATCTTTCGTCTACTATTACCCTACCCTTTCTTCCATCCTACGTCTACCCCACCCTACCCATTCTCCAATCTTACTGCTACTACCATCCAACGTCCGCCCCACCCTACCCTTTCGTCTATCCTACCTCTACTACCATCCTTCGTCAACTACAACCCTACCCCTTCTTCCATCCTACACCTACCCCATACTACCTCTATTACTATCCTTTGTCTACTACCACCCTACCCTTTCTTCCATCCTACCCATTCTTCAATCCTACCTCTACTACCATCCTACGCCTACCACCACCCTACCCTTTCTTCTATCCTACCTCTACTACCATCCTTCGTCAACTACAACCCTACCCGTTCTTCCATCCTACGCCTACCACCACCCTACCCTTTCTTCTATCCTACCTCTACTACCATCCTTCGTCAACTACAACCCTATCCATTCTTCCATCCTATGCCTACCACCACCCTACCCTTTCTTCTATCCTACCTCTACTACCATCCTTCGTCAACTACAACCCTACCCATTCTTCCATCCTACGTCTACCCCCATCCTACGTCTACCCCACCCTACCCCCTCCCTACCCATTCTTCTATCCTACCTCTACTATCATCCTACCCTTTCTTCCATCCTACTTCTACCCCCATCCTACGTCTACCCCACCCTACCCATTCTTCAATCCTACCTCTACATACCATCCAACATCAACCCCACCCTACCTGTTCTTCCATCCTAGGCCAAATGGTTCTACCCCAATCCTACCCCTACCCCACCCTACCCCCACCCTACGTCTACCCCACCCTACCCATTCTTCAATCCTACCTCTACTACCGTCCTTCGTCTACTACCACCCTACCCATTCTTCCATCCAACTTTTACTACCATTCTACGTCCACCCCCACCCTACCTGCTCTTCAATCCTATCTCTACTCCCATCCCTCGTCAACCCCAACATTAACCATTCTTCTATCCTACCTCTACTACCATCCTTGGTCAACTACAACCCTACCCATTCTTCCATTCTACGCCTACCACCACCCTACCCTTTATTCTATCCTACCTCTACTACCATCCTTTGTCTACTACCACCCTACCCTTTCTTCTATCCTACCTCTACTACTATCCTTTGTCAACTACAACCCTACCCATTCTTCCATCCTACGCCTACCACCACCCTACCCTTTCTTCTATCCTACCTCTACTACCATCCTTTGTCTACTACCACCCTACCTTTTCTTCTATCCTACCTCTACTACTATCCTTTGTCAACTACAACCCTACCCATTCTTCCATCCTACGCCTACCACCACCCTACCCTTTCTTCTATCCTACCTCTACTACCACCCTACCCTTTCTTCTATCCTACCTCTACTACCATCCTTCGTCAACTACAACCCTACCCATTCTTCCATCCTACGCCTACCACCACCCTACCTTTCTTCCATCCTACCTCTACTACCATCCTACCTCTACCCACCCTACCCCCTCCCTACCCATTCTTCAATCTTACCTCTACTACCATCCTACGCCTACCACCACCCTACCCTTTCTTCCATCCTACGTCTACCCCACCCTGCCCATTCTTCAATCCTATCTCTACATACCATCCAACGTCCACCCACCCTACCTGTTCTTCCATCCTATGCCAAATGGTTCTACCCCAATCCTACGCCTACCCTACCCTACCCCCACCCTACGTCTATCCCACCCTACCTATTCTTCAATCCTACCTCTACTACCATCCTACGCCTACCACCACCCTACGCTTACTTCTATCCTACCTCTACTACCATCCTTCATCTACTACCACCCTAGCCTTTCTTCCATCCTACTTCTACCCCCATCCTACGTTTGCCCCACCCTACCTATTCTTCAATCCTACCTCTACTACCATCCTACGCCTACCACCACCCTACCCCCTCCCTACCCATTCTTCTATCCTACCTCTACTATCATCCTACCCTTTCTTCCATCCTACTTCTACCCCCATCCTACGTCTACCCCACCCTACCCATTCTTCAATCCTACCTCTACATACCATCCAACATCAACCCCACCCTACCTGTTCTTCCATCCTAGGCCAAATGGTTCTACCCCAATCCTACCCCTACCCCACCCTACCCCCACCCTACGTCTACCCCACCCTACCCATTCTTCAATCCTACCTCTACTACCGTCCTTCGTCTACTACCACCCTACCCATTCTTCCATCCAACTTTTACTACCATTCTACGTCCACCCCCACCCTACCTGCTCTTCAATCCTATCTCTACTACCATCCCTCGTCAACCCCAACATTAACCATTCTTCTATCCTACCTCTACTACCATCCCTCGTCAACTACAACCCTACCCATTCTTCCATTCTACGCCTACCACCACCCTACCCTTTATTCTATCCTACCTCTACTACCATCCTTTGTCTACTACCACCCTACCCTTTCTTCTATCCTACCTCTACTACTATCCTTTGTCAACTACAACCCTACCCATTCTTCCATCCTACACCTACCACCACCCTACCCTTTCTTCAATACTACCTCTATTACTATCCTTTGTCTACTACCACCCTACCCTTTCTTCCATCCTACCCATTCTTCAATCCTACCTCTACTACCATCCTACGCCTACCACCACCCTACCCTTTCTTCTATCCTACCTCTACTACCATCCTTCGTCAACTACAACCCTACCCGTTCTTCCATCCTACGCCTACCACCACCCTACCCTTTCTTCTATCCTACCTCTACTACCATCCTTCGTCAACTACAACCCTATCCATTCTTCCATCCTATGCCTACCACCACCCTACCCTTTCTTCTATCCTACCTCTACTACCATCCTTCGTCAACTACAACCCTACCCATTCTTCTATCCTACGTCTACCCCCATCCTACGTCTACCCCACCCTACCCCCTCCCTACCCATTCTTCTATCCTACCTCTACTATCATCCTACCCTTTCTTCCATCCTACTTCTACCCCCATCCTACGTCTACCCCACCCTACCCATTCTTCAATCCTACCTCTACATACCATCCAACATCAACCCCACCCTACCTGTTCTTCCATCCTAGGCCAAATGGTTCTACCCCAATCCTACCCCTACCCCACCCTACCCCCACCCTACGTCTACCCCACCCTACCCATTCTTCAATCCTACCTCTACTACCGTCCTTCTTCTACTACCACCCTACCCATTCTTCCATCCAACTTTTACTACCATTCTACGTCCACCCCCACCCTACCTGCTCTTCAATCCTATCTCTACTCCCATCCCTCGTCAACCCCAACATTAACCATTCTTCTATCCTACCTCTACTACCATCCTTGGTCAACTACAACCCTACCCATTCTTCCATTCTACGCCTACCACCACCCTACCCTTTATTCTATCCTACCTCTACTACCATCCTTTGTCTACTACCACCCTACCCTTTCTTCTATCCTACCTCTACTACTATCCTTTGTCAACTACAACCCTACCCATTCTTCCATCCTACGCCTACCACCACCCTACCCTTTCTTCTATCCTACCTCTACTACCATCCTTTGTCTACTACCACCCTACCTTTTCTTCTATCCTACCTCTACTACTATCCTTTGTCAACTACAACCCTACCCATTCTTCCATCCTACGCCTACCACCACCCTACCCTTTCTTCTATCCTACCTCTACTACCACCCTACCCTTTCTTCTATCCTACCTCTACTACCATCCTTCGTCAACTACAACCCTACCCATTCTTCCATCCTACGCCTACCACCACCCTACCTTTCTTCCATCCTACCTCTACTACCATCCTACCTCTACCCACCCTACCCCCTCCCTACCCATTCTTCAATCTTACCTCTACTACCATCCTACGCCTACCACCACCCTACCCTTTCTTCCATCCTACGTCTACCCCACCCTGCCCATTCTTCAATCCTATCTCTACATACCATCCAACGTCCACCCCACCCTACCTGTTCTTCCATCCTATGCCAAATGGTTCTACCCCAATCCTACGCCTACCCTACCCTACCCCCACCCTACGTCTATCCCACCCTACCTATTCTTCAATCCTACCTCTACTACCATCCTACGCCTACCACCACCCTACGCTTACTTCTATCCTACCTCTACTACCATCCTTCATCTACTACCACCCTAGCCTTTCTTCCATCCTACTTCTACCCCCATCCTACGTTTGCCCCACCCTACCTATTCTTCAATCCTACCTCTACTACCATCCTACGCCTACCACCACCCTACCCCCTCCCTACCCATTCTTCTATCCTACCTCTACTATCATCCTACCCTTTCTTCCATCCTACTTCTACCCCCATCCTACGTCTACCCCACCCTACCCATTCTTCAATCCTACCTCTACATACCATCCAACATCAACCCCACCCTACCTGTTCTTCCATCCTAGGCCAAATGGTTCTACCCCAATCCTACCCCTACCCCACCCTACCCCCACCCTACGTCTACCCCACCCTACCCATTCTTCAATCCTACCTCTACTACCGTCCTTCGTCTACTACCACCCTACCCATTCTTCCATCCAACTTTTACTACCATTCTACGTCCACCCCCACCCTACCTGCTCTTCAATCCTATCTCTACTACCATCCCTCGTCAACCCCAACATTAACCATTCTTCTATCCTACCTCTACTACCATCCTTCGTCAACTACAACCCTACCCATTCTTCCATTCTACGCCTACCACCACCCTACCCTTTATTCTATCCTACCTCTACTACCATCCTTTGTCTACTACCACACTACCCTTTCTTCTATCCTACCTCTACTACTATCCTTTGTCAACTACAACCCTACCCATTCTTCCATCCTACGCCTACCACCACCCTACCCTTTCTTCTATCCTACCTCTACTACCACCCTACCCTTTCTTCTATCCTACCTCTACTACTATCCTTTGTCAACTACAACCCTACCCATTCTTCCATCCTACGCCTACCACCACCCTACCCTTTCTTCTATCCTACCTCTACTACCATCCTTCGTCAACTACAACCCTTCCCCTTCTTCCATCCTACACCTACCACCACCCTTTCTTCAATACTACCTCTATTACTATCCTTTGTCTACTACCACCCTACCCTTTCTTCCATCCTACCCATTCTTCAATCCTACCTCTACTACCATCCTACGCCTACCACCACCCTACCCTTTCTTCTATCCTACCTCTACTACCATCCTTCGTCAACTACAACCCTACCCGTTCTTCCATCCTACGCCTACCACCACCCTACCCTTTCTTCTATCCTACCTCTACTACCATCCTTCGTCAACTACCACCCTACCCTTTCTTCTATCCTACCTCTACTACTATCCTTTGTCAACTACAACCCTACCCATTCTTCCATCCTACGCCTACCACCACCCTACCCTTTCTTCTATCCTACCTCTACTACCATCCTTTGTCTACTACCACCCTACCTTTTCTTCTATCCTACCTCTACTACTATCCTTTGTCAACTACAACCCTACCCATTCTTCCATCCTACGCCTACCACCACCCTACCCTTTCTTCTATCCTACCTCTACTACCACCCTACCCTTTCTTCTATCCTACCTCTACTACCATCCTTCGTCAACTACAACCCTACCCATTCTTCCATCCTACGCCTACCACCACCCTACCTTTCTTCCATCCTACCTCTACTACCATCCTACCTCTACCCACCCTACCCCCTCCCTACCCATTCTTCAATCTTACCTCTACTACCATCCTACGCCTACCACCACCCTACCCTTTCTTCCATCCTACGTCTACCCCACCCTGCCCATTCTTCAATCCTATCTCTACATACCATCCAACGTCCACCCCACCCTACCTTATCTTCCATCCTATGCCAAATGGTTCTACCCCAATCCTACGCCTACCCTACCCTACCCCCACCCTACGTCTATCCCACCCTACCTATTCTTCAATCCTACCTCTACTACCATCCTACGCCTACCACCACCCTACGCTTACTTCTATCCTACCTCTACTACCATCCTTCATCTACTACCACCCTAGCCTTTCTTCCATCCTACTTCTACCCCCATCCTACGTTTGCCCCACCCTACCTATTCTTCAATCCTACCTCTACTACCATCCTACGCCTACCACCACCCTACCCCCTCCCTACCCATTCTTCTATCCTACCTCTACTATCATCCTACCCTTTCTTCCATCCTACTTCTACCCCCATCCTACGTCTACCCCACCCTACCCATTCTTCAATCCTACCTCTACATACCATCCAACATCAACCCCACCCTACCTGTTCTTCCATCCTAGGCCAAATGGTTCTACCCCAATCCTACCCCTACCCCACCCTACCCCCACCCTACGTCTATCCCACCCTACCCATTCTTCAATCCTACCTCTACTACCGTCCTTCGTCTACTACCACCCTACCCATTCTTCCATCCAACTTTTACTACCATTCTACGTCCACCCCCACCCTACCTGCTCTTCAATCCTATCTCTACTACCATCCCTCGTCAACCCCAACATTAACCATTCTTCTATCCTACCTCTACTACCATCCTTCGTCAACTACAACCCTACCCATTCTTCCATTCTACGCCTACCACCACCCTACCCTTTATTCTATCCTACCTCTACTACCATCCTTTGTCTACTACCACCCTACCCTTTCTTCTATCCTACCTCTACTACTATCCTTTGTCAACTACAACCCTACCCATTCTTCCATCCTACGCCTACCACCACCCTACCCTTTCTTCTATCCTACCTCTACTACCACCCTACCCTTTCTTCTATCCTACCTCTACTACTATCCTTTGTCAACTACAACCCTACCCATTCTTCCATCCTACGCCTACCACCACCCTACCCTTTCTTCTATCCTACCTCTACTACCATCCTTCGTCAACTACAACCCTTCCCCTTCTTCCATCCTACACCTACCACCACCCTTTCTTCAATACTACCTCTATTACTATCCTTTGTCTACTACCACCCTACCCTTTCTTCCATCCTACCCATTCTTCAATCCTACCTCTACTACCATCCTACGCCTACCACCACCCTACCCTTTCTTCTATCCTACCTCTACTACCATCCTTCGTCAACTACAACCCTACCCGTTCTTCCATCCTACGCCTACCACCACCCTACCCTTTCTTCTATCCTACCTCTACTACCATCCTTCGTCAACTACAACCCTACCCGTTCTTCCATCCTACGCCTACCACCACCCTACCCTTTCTTCTATCCTACCTCTACTACCATCCTTCATCTACTACCACCCTAGCCTTTCTTCCATCCTACTTCTACCCCCATCCTACGTCTGCCCCACCCTACCTATTCTTCAATCCTACCTATACTACCATCCTACGCCTACCACCACCCTACCCTTTCTTCTATCCTACCTCTACTACCATCCTTCGTTAACTACAACCCTACCCTTTCTTCTATCCTACCTCTACTACCATCCTTCGTCAACTACAACCCTAACCTTTCTTCCATCCTACTTCTACCCCCATCCTACGTCTACCCCACCCTACCCATTCTTCAATCCTACCTCTACATACCATCCAACATCAACCCCACTCCACCTGTTCTTCCATCCTAGGCCAAATGGTTCTACCCCAATCCTTCCCCTACCCCACCCTACCCCTACCCTACGTCTACCCCACCCTACCCACTCTTCAATCCTACCTCTACTACCGTCCTTTGTCTACTACCACCCTACCCATTCTTCCATCCAACTTTTACTACCATTCTACGTCCACCCCCACCCTACCTGCTCTTCAATCATATCTCTACCATCCCTCGTCAACCCCAACATTAACCATTCTTCTATCCTACCTCTACTACCATCCTTCATCAACTACAACCCTACCCATTCTTCCATCCTATGCCTACCACCACCCTACCCTTTCTTCTATCCTACCTCTACTACCATCCTTCGTTAACTACAACCCTATCCATTCTTCCATCCTATGCCTACCACCACCCTACCCTTTCTTCTATCCTACCTCTACTACCATCCTTCGTTAACTACAACCCTACCCTTTCTTCTATCCTACCTCTACTACCATCCTACGCCTACCACCACCCTACCCTTTCTTCTATCTTACCTCTACTACCATCCTTTGTCAACTACAACCCTATCCATTCTTCCATCCTATGCCTACCACCACCCTACCCTTTCTTCTATCCTACCTCTACTACCATCCTTCGTCAACTACAGCCCTACCCATTCTTCCATCCTACGTCTACCCCCATCCTACGTCTACCCCACCCTACCCCTCCCTACCCATTCTTCTATCCTACCTCTACTAACGTCCTTCATTTACTACCACCCTAGCCTTTCTTCCATCCTACTTCTACCCCCATCCTACGTCTACCCCACCCTACCCATTCTTCAATCCTACATCTACATACCATCCAACATCAACCCCACCCTACCTGTTCTTCCATCCTAGGCCAAATGGTTCTACCCCAATCCTACCCCTACCCCACCCTACCCCCACCCTACGTCTAACCCACCCTACCCATTCTCTAATCTTTCTGCTACTACCATCCTACATCTACCACCACACTACCCTTTCTTCTATCCTACCTCTACTACCGTCCTTCGTCTACTACCACCCTACCCATTCTTCCATCCAACTTTTACTACCATTCTACGTCGACCCCCACCCTACATGCTCTTCAATCCTATCTCTACTACCATCCCTCGTCAACCCCAACATTAACCATTCTTCTATCCTACCTCTACTACCATCCTTCGTCAACTACAACCCTACCGTTTCTTTCATCCTACGTCTACCCCTATCCTACCCATTCTTCAATCCTACGTCTACTACCATCCTACATCTACCACCACCCTACCCTTTCTTCCATCCTACGTCTACCCCCAACCTACGTCTACCCCACCCTACCCATTCTTCTATCCTACCTCTACTACCATCCTTCGTCAACTACAACCCTACCCATTCTTCCATCCTACGTCTACGTACCCACCCTAACCCCTCCTTACGTCTACCCCACCCTACCCATTCTTCAATCCTAACTCTACTACCATCCTACGCCTACCACCACCCTACCCTTTTTTCTATCCTACCTCTACAACCATCTTTCGTCTACTACCACCCTACCCATTCTTCCATCCTACGTCTACGTACCCACCCTAACCCCTCCTTACGTCTACCCCACCCTACCCATTCTTCAATCCTAACTCTACTACCATCCTACGCCTACCACCACCCTACCCTTTTTTCTATCCTACCTCTACAACCATCTTTCGTCTACTACCACCCTACCCTTTCTTCCATCCTACGTCTACCTCCATCCTACGTCTACCCCACCCTACCCATTCTCTAATCTTTCTGCTACTACCATCCTACATCTACCACCACCCTACCCTTTCTTCTATTCTACCTCTACTACCATCCTTCGTGTACTACCACCCTACCCTTCTTCCATCCTACGTCTACCCCCAACCTACGTCTACCCCACCCTTTCTTCTATCCTACCTCTACTACCATCCTTCGTCAACTACAACCCTACCCGTTCTTCCATCCTACGCCTACCACCACCCTACCCTTTCTTCTATCCTACCTCTACTACCATCCTTCGTCAACTACAACCCTACCCGTTCTTCCATCCTACGCCTACCACCACCCTACCCTTTCTTCTATCCTACCTCTACTACCATCCTTCATCTACTACCACCCTAGCCTTTCTTCCATCCTACTTCTACCCCCATCCTACGTCTGCCCCACCCTACCTATTCTTCAATCCTACCTATACTACCATCCTACGCCTACCACCACCCTACCCTTTCTTCTATCCTACCTCTACTACCATCCTTCGTTAACTACAACCCTACCCTTTCTTCTATCCTACCTCTACTACCATCCTTCGTCAACTACAACCCTAACATTTCTTCCATCCTACTTCTACCCCCATCCTACGTCTACCCCACCCTACCCATTCTTCAATCCTACCTCTACATACCATCCAACATCAACCCCACTCCACCTGTTCTTCCATCCTAGGCCAAATGGTTCTACCCCAATCCTTCCCCTACCCCACCCTACCCCTACCCTACGTCTACCCCACCCTACCCACTCTTCAATCCTACCTCTACTACCGTCCTTTGTCTACTACCACCCTACCCATTCTTCCATCCAACTTTTACTACCATTCTACGTCCACCCCCACCCTACCTGCTCTTCAATCATATCTCTACCATCCCTCGTCAACCCCAACATTAACCATTCTTCTATCCTACCTCTACTACCATCCTTCATCAACTACAACCCTACCCATTCTTCCATCCTATGCCTACCACCACCCTACCCTTTCTTCTATCCTACCTCTACTACCATCCTTCGTTAACTACAACCCTATCCATTCTTCCATCCTATGCCTACCACCACCCTACCCTTTCTTCTATCCTACCTCTACTACCATCCTTCGTTAACTACAACCCTACCCTTTCTTCTATCCTACCTCTACTACCATCCTACGCCTACCACCACCCTACCCTTTCTTCTATCTTACCTCTACTACCATCCTTTGTCAACTACAACCCTATCCATTCTTCCATCCTATGCCTACCACCACCCTACCCTTTCTTCTATCCTACCTCTACTACCATCCTTCGTCAACTACAGCCCTACCCATTCTTCCATCCTACGTCTACCCCCATCCTACGTCTACCCCACCCTACCCCTCCCTACCCATTCTTCTATCCTACCTCTACTAACGTCCTTCATTTACTACCACCCTAGCCTTTCTTCCATCCTACTTCTACCCCCATCCTACGTCTACCCCACCCTACCCATTCTTCAATCCTACATCTACATACCATCCAACATCAACCCCACCCTACCTGTTCTTCCATCCTAGGCCAAATGGTTCTACCCCAATCCTACCCCTACCCCACCCTACCCCCACCCTACGTCTAACCCACCCTACCCATTCTCTAATCTTTCTGCTACTACCATCCTACATCTACCACCACACTACCCTTTCTTCTATCCTACCTCTACTACCGTCCTTCGTCTACTACCACCCTACCCATTCTTCCATCCAACTTTTACTACCATTCTACGTCGACCCCCACCCTACATGCTCTTCAATCCTATCTCTACTACCATCCCTCGTCAACCCCAACATTAACCATTCTTCTATCCTACCTCTACTACCATCCTTCGTCAACTACAACCCTACCGTTTCTTTCATCCTACGTCTACCCCTATCCTACCCATTCTTCAATCCTACGTCTACTACCATCCTACATCTACCACCACCCTACCCTTTCTTCCATCCTACGTCTACCCCCAACCTACGTCTACCCCACCCTACCCATTCTTCTATCCTACCTCTACTACCATCCTTCGTCAACTACAACCCTACCCATTCTTCCATCCTACGTCTACGTACCCACCCTAACCCCTCCTTACGTCTACCCCACCCTACCCATTCTTCAATCCTAACTCTACTACCATCCTACGCCTACCACCACCCTACCCTTTTTTCTATCCTACCTCTACAACCATCTTTCGTCTACTACCACCCTACCCTTTCTTCCATCCTACGTCTACCTCCATCCTACGTCTACCCCACCCTACCCATTCTCTAATTTTTCTGCTACTACCATCCTACATCTACCACCACCCTACCCTTTCTTCTATTCTACCTCTACTACCATCCTTCGTGTACTACCACCCTACCCTTCTTCCATCCTACGTCTACCCCCAACCTACGTCTACCCCACCCATTCTTCTATCCTACCTCTACTACCATCCTTCGTCAACTACAACCCTAACCATTCTTCCATCCTACGTCTACCCCACACTACCCCCTCCTTACGTCTACCCCACCCTACCCATTCTTCAATCCTATCTCTACTACCATCCTACGCCTACCACCACCCTACCCTTTCTTCCATCCTACGTCTACCCCCAACCTACGTCTACCCCACCCATTCTTCTATCCTACCTCTACTACCATCCTTCGTCAACTACAACCCTACCCATTCTTCCATCCTACGTCTACCCCACCCTACCCCCTCCTTACGTCTACCCCACCCTACCCCTTCTTCCATCCTACACCTACCACCACCCTACCCTTTCTTCTATCCTACCTCTACAACCATCTTTCGTCTACTACCACCCTACCCTTTCTTCCATCCTACGTCTACCCCACCCTACCCATTCTTCAATCCTACCTCTACTACCATCCTAGGCCTACCGGGGTCCATTCACTATTCATAAGGACTTCTATTCATAATGTGATATGAGGGTCGCTATTCATAATACGAAATGAGGTTCATTACTCATAAGGATCGCTATATTCATAATACAAGAATAGGGTCGCTATTCATAATACGAAATGAGGTTCATTACTCATAAGGGTCGCTATTCATAACACGAAAAGAGGGTCTCTATTCATAATACGACGAGAGGGTCGCTATTCATAATACGAAATGAGGTTCGCTATTCATGATACCACGAGAGGGTCGCTATTCATAATAGGAGAAGAGGGTTGCTATTCATAATAGGAGAAGTGGGTCGCTATTCATAATAGGAGTAGAGGGTCGCTATTTATAATATATAGGAGAAGTGGGTCGCTATTCATAATAGGAGAAGAGGGTTGCTATTCATAATAGGAGAAGAGGGTCGCTATTCAAAATAGGAGAAGAGGGTTGCTATTCATAATAGGAGAAGAGGGTCGTTATTAATAATACGAAATGAGGGTCGCTATTCATAATATCCAATGAGGTTCGCTATTCATAAAAGGAGTAGGGGGTCGCTATTCATAATACGAAATGAGGGTCGCTATTCATAATAGAAGAAGAGGGTCGCTATTCATAATACCATGAGAGGGTCGCTATAATAGAAGTAGAGGGTCGCTATTCATAATAGGAAATGAGGGTCGCTATTCATAATACGAAATGAGGGTCGCTATTCATAATACGAAATGATGTTCGCTATTCATAAAAGGAGTAGGGGGTCGCTATTCATAATACGAAATGAGGTTCGCTATTCATAATAGGAGTAGGGAGTCGCTATTCATAATACGAAATGAGGGTCGCTATTTATAATAGGAGTAGGGGGTCGCTATTCATAATACAAAATGAGGGTCGCTATTCATAGTGCGACGAGAGGGTCGCTATTCATAATACCGAAAAAGTCAAAATGACATAAGCAATAAACTAAATGTTAATAAGAAAGCGACTTACTGGATAGAGGACCCCCCGTGGCTACAGCGTAGGACGTGGCTGGGGCGTAGGCGGGGGGGGGGGTGAGGTAGGCCACATGGTCCCAAACATTTGAAGAAAATATTTATTGAAAACTCACATTTCTGAAGAACAAAAGGCGTGCCCCAATAATGAGTTTAGTGTCCCATCATTCCGGTCACCAACCAGCCCCCCAGTAAACCCGACCACGCTGCGCCATTCGGCCCAGCCTACCGGCAGTATTCCCTTGGTACATGTACATATTGGCGACAATTCTCGTCCAAGTAGTTCATAGATGGCATAGCCTGTGTGTGTTTAAGGGTAGGGGCGATGGGGTTGTATCAGTGTTGCCTTCTAGACCTTTTTCAGTGGGGGTGGGGGGAGGCCACCGAATACCGACAAAAATAGCCACCAATTACCAACAAATATATTAATGCCAATGTCCCAATGTCTACAAATTTAACCCTATAAATCCGGGACCAGGAGCTAAATTATTTTCCAGTCCCCCACCCCCTCTCTCTCCCCGCGCGAAGCGCGTAAGCTTTGACGTTTTATTAATTTATTAGACAAAGAAGACGATACATTGGACCGACTCTTAATCATTGTCTGAATGTTTCTTTATCCGATAAAAAGTTGCACACTTCGTAGGGAAAAAAGATGCCGGCTGACGGACATAGTACACCGACTTCAAACTTCTGCATAAATATGGTATACGAGGATCGAGCAAGAATACCGACACAGCGGACCCGACACAGCAACAAAATTATCTATGCGTATCTTTCTTGCTCTCTCGACCAAACATACCCCCTCTCTCTTACTCACCCCTCTTCTCTCGGGCTCTTACCCCCACCCCTCTCTCTCTCTCTCTCTCTCTCTATCTTTCATCCCCTGTTTCTTCTGTTTTCTTTCTCTCTTTTTTTCTTCTTCTTTTGCTCCTTTTCTTCCTTTTCTTTCTTTTTCTTTCTTTCCTCTCTTCCTCTTTTTCTCTTTCTTTCTCCTCTTCTCTTTCCTTTCTTTCCTTTCTTTTCCTTTTCTTTTCTTTCCCATTTCCTCTCCTTTTTCTCCTCCCCCTTTTCTCATTTTTCCCGACAGCAGCGCAATTTTACCGACAATATCCTTACAGACGGGGGTGTCGCACCCCACACCCCATTTGGGACGCCGCGCCCCTGGTTGCAGGGAGTTAGATTATATACAATATTCAAGCTTTTCGTAAATATACAATATTGCACTATTTTTTTTCTTCCTCCTCATATGTAAGGAAGTAATATTTTCAAGATTTTAAGTCAAATAAGATACGATTCTATTATGAATAGCGACCCTCACTCACTATTATGAATAGCGACCCTCTTTTTCTATTATGAATAGCGACCCTCTTCATCGATTATGAATATTGACCCTTATGAATAATGACCCTTATGAATAGCGACCCTCATTTTGCAATTTGAATAGCGACCCTCATTTCGTATTATGAATAGCGACCCTCTCGTCGTATTATGAATAGCGACCCTCTTTCTGTGTTATGAATACCGACCATTGTGTAATATTATGAATAGGGACCCTTATGAATAACGACCCCGATTTCGTATTATGAATAGCGACCCTCTTCTAATATTATGAATACCGACCCTTTTCTTTGATTATGAAAAGCGGACCTTATGAATAGCGGTCCCTATGAATAGCGGACCTTATGAATAACGAACCTTATGAACAGCGGTCCTTATGAATAGCGACATTGACCCCCACCCCCCACTTCCCTTGCCCCACTTTTCTTTTAATTGGAAGTGAAAAGACTTTCTCTACCTCTCCCTCTCCCGTCAGTTTGCCTCTGCTTTACCTTTATACATGGATTCTCTGCACCCCCTCTTTATCTCTCTCCCTCATCTCTCTCTCTCTCTCTCCCCCCTCTCTCTATCTCTCTCTCTATCTCTCTCTCTGTCTCTCCCTTTCTCCCTCTATCTGTCATACCCCCCCCCCCCCCCCACCAACGCCCCTCACTTCCCTAGCCCCTCTTTCCTTATCTTTCTGATTTTCTCTACCTCTCCCTCTCCCGTCAGTTTTACCTGTATGCATGGATACTCTGCACCCCATCTCTCTCTCTCTCTCTCTCTCTCTCTCTCTCGTTCTCTCTCTCTCTCTCTCTCTCTCTCCATCTCCCTCTCCCTCTATATCTGTCCCACCCCTACCCCCATTAACTCTCCTCACTTCTTTATCCCCTCTTTTGTAATCTTTCTGACTTTCTCTACCTCTCCCTCTCCTGTTGTTGTTTCATGCTCTCCCTCCCACTCTCCGCCAATTTTCGCAAGAGCAAGTGTTGTACAATGAAATAAAAGAGCTCGCGAATTTCCAAATAAATTTTTGACAAGCTCCAAACACTTGAATGACTGGCAATGAATGAATTTGGTAGCTTTATTTAACATTGAAAGTCGTAACTATGGTGCAATAGTGCCATCTACGGTTTTCGGTTTTTGTTTTTGTTTTGTTTGTTTGTTTTTCTGTTTTATCTCTTCGACTTCTTCTCAAAAATACATGACTGGATTTTGACCAAACTTGGTGGAATTCATCGTTAGGCAAGTGAGATCTAAATTTGTTCAAATAAGGTGCGTACCCACAATGGAGGCCTGGGACAGCCCCCCCCCCAAAAAAAAAAAAAGTTCCTCAAGGTTTGTAATTGCTCATTTTCTTCTTCTTCTTCTTGAAAACCCATGGCTGGAGTATAACCAAAATGTTCAGGAATCACCTGCAGGAAACGAAGATTTAGAGTTGTTCAAGTAGGATATATGCCCCCAAGGAGGCTCGGGGCAATTGATCTATCCTTACCTTTAATATCACAAAAGACTGGCTATTTTTGTTCTTTCTGACAGAATATCAGCTTACAAGCCCAACTATTAGTTTCCCTATTTCGCGCAATATTATTTATTTAGAGTACACCGAATACTATAGATTTGCATCATTTTTACTTAGCTGTAAAAGAAGTTGTATTTTAATTTTCTTATTTCAATGTTTTGTTTTACCACGGAGGCTAAAAAGAATGCACCTTCTCCCCCCCCCCCCTCTCTCTCTCTCTCTCTCTCTCTCCCTCTCTCTCTCTCTCTCTCTATATAAGCAGGTGTTATCGTTAGATTGGCTACGAAGTCACAATGTAAAAACTTAAATCTAACGAACACGATCGCGAAGACTTTCAAAATATAACAAAATTAAACAATTTCAATAGCGTCATGCGTCAACTTTTGAAATGTGCAAACATGACATATTCCGAATATTTCTAAAAGCAATAGATCAGGGTGTTGAAATTGCCCTTGAGTTGATTTCCTGAAATGATTTGCTATGAAAAATAATCGCAAGACTTTCAAGATAATATTCAGGGACAATGCTCGAATTTTTTTAATCAGTCATCGTAAGTTTCCCACATTTCAATATAGGTCACGGAAAAGGCTATTGAAATTTGCCGTAGTTTGAATTTTTGAAAGCCTGCGATCCTGTTTTATAAGCAAATTTTGCCCCTTTTAATGTTACTCCCGGTACGATTTTCTAAGATTTGGATTTGATGCTCTATTTGGGAGGAAAATTATGTAGATCCGAATTTATTCTTTAAAATGCCTTGACATGTCAAAGCATTAACCGGTTTATGGAACCATTATTGATTTTATCGTCAGATTGATTCCGAAAAATCTGGTTTTATCTGTTGATACTTAATAATTCATGATATTTCATTAATGCGGACTCCTGGGGTATATTCAACCAGGGGCGGCGCCACAGAGAGGGGGGGGGCAGGGAGCAGCCGCCCCTATCATTTTCAAAAAAAGGAAGAGGAAGAGAAGGAGTAAGAGGAAAAGGAAAAGGAGAATGAAAAGGAAAGGAGAAGAAAAGAAAAGGAAGGGGGAGAGAAGGAGGAAGGCAAGGAGGAAGAGAACTATAAAATGTAAACTATGACGTGAGGGAGGGCGAGGGAGAGGGGAAAAAAATAAAATAAAGATAGAGAAAAAGAAGAAAAAAGAGATAAAAAGCAAGTAGAAAAGTACTATAGGCGGACGCTCTTCTTTCCATGCCTGGATGAACTCATCAATGATTTCAACGATCAGATTCTGGGACAAAATGCAGAGTTGACGAAAACATTTGGAGTTTTTTTCTTCACAATGCTTATTTAATGACAATCCGAGCACGTGGATGCACCTTGAAACACTAGCAAGGATCTATGAAAGTCATCCTAATCTAGATACAGAAGCGTCATTATTACATTCGCATCAGGCGCGTACACAGGGGGGGGGGTTAAACCCCCCCCCTTTGGGATTATACCAATGGCTGACCTAAAAAAGTTGACCTTACCCCCCCCCCAACGGAGCAAAATGTCAATTTTTCAAATTTCGAGACCCCCCCCCCCAAAAAAAGTGTCCTCTTACCCCCCCCCCCCCGCTTATTCAGCGGCTGGCTGAGTCGTTGCGAAATTTTCGGCCCGATTTAAAAATGTTAGAACCCCCCCCCCCCCTTGAAAAAATCCTGCGTACTGAAGACAAACAAAATCAAATTAATTCCTTGTAGGCCTATCTCCTAAACCTCATGGCTGATTGTTCAATGGAAACGAAATATTCATCTACAACAACCCTTCTGTTTCTGCTGAGCGTTAATTTAGTGAACTTCGATTGCTGAAAACTTACTTGAGATCAATAATGACCCAAGAACGTTTGTCTTCACTTCTGGTCATCAATTTAAACAGAGATATTGATATAGATATAAACAAGGGATTGACGCATGCATTCGCCCGAGAACATCCCCGTAAATTGGAGTTCCTTTTGACGGAAGAAAATCAAAAGTAGTGCCTGTTCGTGATGCTGTAATTAGCATTCCCCACCAGTAAAGGTTAAAGCCAGCCTACATTTTAATTGAGCTTGTTCTTAATTGTTAGAAGACTATTTTTCTTTTTAGTTTGGAAAAAAGTATGCACCAAATCGAGCCAATATGCATCAATTTCAAAACAAATCTTCAACTTCTGAGGGGGCACATCCCCTGCGTCGCGCAAGGGCGGGCGCCTATTCGCCCCCCCCCCCAGCAAAATTACCTGATGTGCACACGCTGGCCATTGTATTATCAACGTTAGTCATTTCAATCAATCAATGAATTTTGTAATTCTAATTTGAATGCAGAGTTAGTATGAAAGAACATACACGAACCTGCTTATCAAAGGCACGTGTTCAATTATTTGAATTGGATTGTCAACACGAGCAGAAAAAAGGAAGAATGCTGATAAGGCAATGTTCTAATATTGCGATAGACTATTATGTCGTGGAGCGCATGATTATTCACCCGTTCCAGTGATGTTCAAGGCTTATTGTAGATGGGTGGACCGATATTGATTCTCTAAATGATTTATAGGTTATAAGGGGGGCTGAAACCAGGCGCGCCGGAACCGGCTCATTTCTTGAGGTTTTTATTATTATCATCCTTATTATTATTACCATTATGATTGTTACTATTATTATTATCATTTTATTCATTTCTAATTTTTTTTTAAGGGTGGGGACAAACACTCTGGGGGCCACATCTCGAATGGATTTTCGACAAATTTAGCTATGAAATGTAGCTACGCTTACTAGCTTCATGTAGCACACCCCCAGAAAAAACACATTTACTCCTTTCATACATAATACTTCTTGATATTTTAAAAGAATAATGTTTCAAATAAAAATATAAAAAAATAAAAAAAACATCAATCTTTTTGTAGCATTGGAATTCTGCTTTCCGAGGATTAGTAAAAAGTGTGGTCCAATCCCCTTCATTACAGAGAAATATCGCTCTTCTCGCTCTACCTTCTTCAGGAGCATATACTTATGGAAGACATGATTTGTATAATGATAAGAAACATTTTATCTTATAAAAATGCGATGGAGTGTAGCGACGGAGTGAGAAAAATAGCATTTTGGAGCACGTAAAAGCTCATCCATATTGCAAAATTTGTATATAATTTTTGTTTTCTTCGTGCGAGCCGAACGGGGGCAATGTGAGTTTAATAGCCTTCTCCCTCTTTACAGAGGAAAGTTCTACCCGCACACTCCGGGCATTATTATAAAGCGTTTCTACTGGATAGTTTTAAAGTCCCTATGAGGGATTTTGCAATACCTCATCCCTCAACAAAATGAAAGTATGCGCACAATTTAAGATAACAAAATGTGTTGTTTTCTCTCTATGAGTGAAAAACGAAGGGAAATTGATGAGGGACAAACATAGCATTTATTAAAGTCTTCTGGATTAAGTACGACTTAATTCTGCGAATACATGCAGTGCCCTGCATGCTGTTTACTCTCTCTCTAAAAAAAAGAGGTGAATTTTCACTCCATTTTCACTTTCTTGGGAGTGACGTCCGTGATCAATAATATTGTTTAGGAGTGAATATCGATTGATTTTAGAGTGAAAAGAGTGAATGTTCACTCTATTTTCACTACATTTTCACTCTCCAGAGGAGTTACGTCTGTGATCACTCGATTTTGTTTAGAGAGTAGAGTATTGATATGTTTTGTCCATTGCATAGAAGGATCTCGGACAAAGGATCGATAATAATGGATTCTGGATTAAGAACAACTTAATTCTGCGAATACACATGCAGTGCCCGGGTAGAGTTTGCTGTTTAGAATATTGATATGTTTTGTCCATTTCATACAAGGATCGAGAATAATGTACATGTATATGATTTCACTTATAGCACAAGCGTATTATTCTTTGAAAAACATGAAGAACTCTACTTAACATAGGCTATACAGCTATTTTAGATAGATAACAATTTACATTTAATGATTAAAGTAAAATCTGTATTTTTACTTCTTCAAGTGCTGTACAGCCTGTACTTGTAAAGAAGATGGAATGACTTCATTCCCGTATCACCCATTTTCCTTTCTTTCAATCAATCAATCAACCATTCAATCAATGAAAAAGAGAGAACTGATAGGGGAAAAGAAAAAATCGATTGAATGAACGAAATAAAATATGTTTGAAATCTATTCCTTCCTCCTTTGGCTACGCAGTTTTTTGTGAAAGAAAAGGAAGACTTCTCCCGCAAAGCAATAACCCCGGCAATAAGAATTAACTGGTCTTGTGAATTGTGCCGATGTGATTCGTCAAAAGTTACAAAAGGGGCGTGGTAATTATTGCTTCCAATATCAAACGAGCAAAGTCAACATCCGATTCTGACGTGAATTTTGGATTGCGCAAGACATTCAATCAAGTGTACGAGCTAGAGCTACAGAACACTTTGCATTGTTTACGCAGGAAGAAACGGCGCTGCATATCGATCATGCTGTACGAGCAACTTCCACCGGAACGTCAACGTCAGGTCGCATCGCCAAATTATTGTGGGATTATTTAAAATTTGAAGGAGAGGAGGGCATGTGGGAACGAACGTCTTTCTATTAATGGTATGTACCAGTATCTATTTGAGCAAAGTCTTCTAAGCGTAACGTTCTGACTCTTGAATCATAGACATGTTTGTGTTGGAAAGCAGCACCAGTGAGTGGTCTTGTGCAAGAGTGTGAGGGTAGATGTCGGGGGTTGAGCCGGGGAAGTGCATGTGGATGTCACCTGTAGCTACCGCTGCGCTGGTATTTGTCGAACGTATCTACACAATGCTTGATGTGAAGGAGTACGGTGGGTGAATATACAGGAAGTTGTGTTTTTTGTTTTTGATCAGTGTTGGCACAATTAAAAAACTGTTTAAACGAATTATTATATGTTACCCGTTTATTTTGTTTACATAAAGAACATGCCACTGACTCATGCAATTTACAGATCCATCATGGAAGGAAAAAAAAAGAAAAATGTTCATAGCAGATTGTTTCCTAATTATCCTTCCATTATGATCTTTGATGTTAGCTGTCAAAAAGTTTGTAAACAACATACAGCAAAATTAAAAGAAGAGCATTAAAATATGTTTAGCATAAGAACATCTGTGGGGTGAGAAGTCCATCTGCCCAGGGGGGGGGGGGGGGGGAATGCCCATGCTAGGTCACAAGGTTAAAGGGTTCATTTGAAGAAAGGAGGATCAGTAGGTTTTTCAATCATTCTTTTTACAAATGAAAGAACATGGTAGGCTCTTTGGAAGAAAACCAGGTTTTATTCGTTGGTGGAATGGGGGGGGGGGGGGGGGGGGCACAGCCGCACAGGAGCATGTGTCCTCTATTACAAAATGCAATCTAACATCCCTGTAAACGTAATATGTGCAAAGTTGTATTTATGTTGTACCCTCTACCTGGCATATATGGGAGACTTAGACCCCGTTTACAGTGAAAAAAGGGCCAGGGCCGGGCAACGCAATTTTGTGCGTTTACAGTGCAGATCCGGTCGCGCTCGATTTGCAGTGAATCTTTTCTCCAATTTCCTATACACGTGGAACTTTCACTTCCGGGGTAACAGTTGGCCGCGCATTTGGCCCTGCGTGCGTTTACAGTGAGAAAAGGCCGGGCCAAATGCGCGTCCAGTTTGGCCTCGCATTTGGCCTTTTGCGCATTTACAGTGGCGGCCTGGCCCGGCCTTTTGCTCACTGTAAACAGGGTCTAAGAACACACCTGAAAATTTGATAACCTTGATTTTATTTAACTTGACATTAGAAAGAGGCGCAACTATTCTTTATGATCTACAGTGTAGAGACATTTTTCTATTTCTTTAAAAAAGATCAAGAAGTTTACTCCCTTGATGATTTGGTGCTAATCAAGGGAGAAAGGATATTAAAGATAAAATTGAGTTTTGGTAATAAAAGAAAATGAATTCTCACAGAATCAAACAAAACTTACACTGATTGTTGTAGAAAATGTATACTGGCTGAGTAATGAGCATAGAAAGATAAGGAAATCAAGGTAAGTAGGCCCGACACCATTTGTGTAGTCCCATATACATCTTACTGTGTACAGTGCTTGTTACTTTACCAAGACTGGGCCAAAGTTCTTATCATTTTGATGACTCCAGACCCTTGCAGTGCAAACCAATACTTACATGCTACATGATCAAGTTTTTCTGATCCATTCCACACCTTTTCTTTCACAATGCAATCGCATGACCAGAACTCAACTTTATCTTTAACTCTAAAAAGGAAGTTGAGAGTAATATGAAAACTAGAGAGAGATAAACAAAAAGGGAGGAAAAAAACACAATTGTAAAATGAGATGGATTGTTTATCTGACATTCAATCTAATCGCTAATCAATCCAGCTCAATCATTGTTCATACCAATCAAGATCATATGACTGAATAATTCTCCAAGTCCAAGAATACAATTATATACATTTCATGAGACTTTACTTGTACCTACCTGTTACTAGAACGTGGTCATTTCACAGCATGTTGTGTTATGTTACTAGTCTTATATCTAGACTCTATTATAACTTTAGGATATTACATGGATTAAGAAAAGGAGACAGGGAAATATGAAAATATTTATTTGATGGTGCCGTCAAGTTAACAAATCATTATTACAAATTAACTAGAAAATTCTTTTGTGATATATATGTAAACTTTTAAAGTAAAAATCATGCATTTCTTTGTCCAGAATATTTAATCGTAAGGTGGATTAAGAACTGCCAATCCCTCTGCGTTAGGGAATATGAAGAAAATGTGAGGGAGACAAAGATATTAGCAAGTAGAAGAGATCACAGGGACGAAGTTTGAAAAGAACAGATAGAGGTTGATAAAATGTTTTAAAATAACCCTTTGCAATATATTTCAGTAAAGCCAATGGCATGCTCAATCTAGTAAGTAAACACTAGTTTCTTAGAACTATTTAATATCTTCTTCCATATATACCACATCAACATGGATTAACTATGACCATTTTGACCAAGAAAGATAAAGTAGGATATTTTTGTCCTCTCACCATTTATTCAAAGGATTAGATGACTCAAAATAGCCGCAAATAAACCCTTTTAAAGCATGACGTTTATTTTACTGATATGCCTATGGTCACGTGGCTAGCATTTAAAGATGATATTGAGTCATGCCATCTCATTTTGAACGCTTTTCTAGAAGTTACTTTGAATACCGGTAGTTCCATATGTAGACTTTAAGTGAATAGGAGTAAATGTGTATTTTCAAGTTTTGGAATTATCAAAATGATCACAGGCTGCCTAAATCTGATATTAAAAAGTACAACAAAGAAATGCAATGGACAGAGATTTACTGTGTTGGTACATGGGACTGCTCTAACAACAAAAGTGGCATCAGAATTTGATCCAAGCTTACTGACTCTTTCTAGACACATTGGAAATATAAGAGCTTTACAAGAGCATTTTATGGAACATTGCTGTTAGAGAGTACAGGTGTTTTCACAAATTCTTATTTACCAGATAATCACCATTTCCCAATTGCTTTGAGACGGTTCCCTTTACAACGTAATTGCTTGACCAGAAGTTCTGGCAAAACTCCACTTTACCCAATGCTTCTATCAAGGAGTCTATATATAGGTAGGGCATTATTTCATATGAGATTACCATTAAAGCGATTATTTCCCAACTAAACATCCTCTTACATCCTTGATTAGCTTATTGACCTTGGCCTTGGCCTCGTGTCAAACCTGATCAAGCTTTTGTCAGAAACCATGCAGAAACTAAGGAAAGCTGCATTTACATGTACACTGCAAGCAACAATTGTTTAATTTTCTCACATTCTGGTGTTTTGTTGAAAGTTGCGAAGTTGCTATATATTTATTTATTTATTTATTTGTTCATTTATTTGTGATATTTAGACATGGTGACTGATTATCACCAATAATGGTGGTCTTTCATGAGGCCCTGTTTTTAAATTAATCGAAGTGTCTGCCCTAACAACAAAGAAGACAAAACAAACATGCATGGCTGTTGTCAACAAATCAGAGTTTGTTGATTGTTGCTACGGCAGGCAGCCAGTGAAAACGATTTTTTATAATAAAATTATGGGAATGCAAGCATTGATTTAAACAATCAGATCACTTTGTTATTCCTGGCTCATTTGTTCTGATTGAGGTGTCATATGAAAGGGCAGAAAATGAACTTTCTAGGAATATGATCTTCTCTTTGAAATTCAGATACCCTCCGCCAAATGACTTTTTGGTACCCTTTCTTCAAATTGTTTTTAATCACTTATGCGTGAAATATGCATCAAATTAGTTGCATCAAATGAAAAGGAAGGATCTAAGCTTTAAAAAAAGGGGTCATTTATTAATTATGACTATGATTAAGTTATGATAAAACATCGATAATTCTCAGTTTTGGTTTTTCTGGGACGTACTGTATATGGGGGGGGGGGGGGGGGGTTGTATAATTATGTGTATCATTTTTGTGCCTTGTACTGTTCAGACAGTAGCCTAGGCTTGAATGTTTCTTTTTACATGCTTTCTCTCGTTATTTTAAATAAATAAGATATGTGATTTAAAAATGTTAAGCTATGCTAAAAATTGTCACATTCTTGTGGTTTTTGATAGCCAGATGGCTAAGAGAGAAGAGCAAAACAAAGATAAGGGACCCCCCCCCCCCAAAAAAAAGGTTTATTTTAGTGAGCATGGTGAAGGTCAAGGGTCGATAGAGTGGGCTTCATGAAATGAACGATGTTGTGAACATTCTTCAGCACATCCATGGGAATATGACCTTGACTTCTTATAAATAGCTCTCTTTTGTACCTGATCAATAAGGGTTTTTTTTTCTTCATTTTGTGTGGGAGAAAAAATGTTGTGGCTATCATGGGAAGAGTGGTACCCACTCTGTGCCATTCAGAACACATTGCATCACAGTAGAGTCTCTATTAGCAACTGAATATTTAGACATTTTTTAGCACTTCAACCTAATTGTGAAACACCTATGCTAGGTAAGTGATGAAGAAAGAGAAGGAGAGAGAGAGAGGGGGGGGGGTGAAAAAATAAAGAATATAGAGGACGAAGAGGGAGAGAAAATAGATAAATAAGAAAGAGGAGAGGACACTGCAGATAGAGAGGAAGAGGGCCATGCACAGAGAGAGAGAGAAAGAGAATGAGAAATTTAGAGAGTAGATATATAAAGCGAAAGAGAGAGAGAGAGAGAGAGAGAGGGGGGGGGGGGGTGGCTGAAAAGATAAAGAATAAAGAGGACGAAGAGGGAGAGAAAATAGATAAATAAGAAAGAGAAGAGGACACTGCAGATAGAGAGGAAGAGGGCCATGGAGAGAGAGAGAGAGGGAGAGATAGTAAGAGAATGAGAAATTTAGAGGGTAGAGAAGTAAAGAGAAAGAAAGAGAGAAATGGTAGAGAGAAAGAAAGAGAGAGAGAGAGAGAGGGAGAGATGGTGAAAGAGAGAGAGAGAGGGAGAGATGGTGAGAGAGAGAGAGAGGGAGAGATGGTGAGAGAGAGAGAGAGAGAGAGAGGGAGAGATGGTGAGAGAGAGAGAGAGAGGGAGAGAGAGGTGTGAACCACATAATGCGGTGATGGTGCATGAGCAGGTACTTATTGGCTTATATGTATTATTGACTATAATTCTTAGGCCAAAATGGCGTGTTTGAAACTGACGAGACTACGTGTCTTTCCAGTTGCCTGGAAATTTTAATCCTGTCAGGAATGATTTATGGAAAATTTCCTCTCAGAACATATAACAATTGTTGTAAATTGAGACATGCAAAAAAACAAGCACGTGGCTTTGTAAAACTTTCAAATCTAACTTGGGATTGGATTATAACATGAAAACCTCCAGTGATCTTTTTATTTACTACTAAATCTAATACATTGTGATAGGATTTATCTCATTCAGATGCCTACAATCAATTCTCTTTTAAAATTTCTTAATTATCCTTTGTCATAAATTTGATTGACTTTATTGACTATTGGTATAGATCTTTATTGCATTTGACATTTTAATTGATTTATATATGATCAGATTCCAAGAGTGCTAGCTACCCAAGTATTCTGTCTGACTTTCATTGACATTAAAGATTTATTCCTTCTGATACAGCTTCTTTGATTTGTTTATTCTGTGCAGGTTCATCAACCTAGCATTGTACTGGGTTGTTGATGAAGATACACACATAGCGGGATTGTTATTGACAGACGAGTGCTTGCCATGCAAGTCGGCAGTCGTTTGAGTCGAGTGCAAGTGGGATTAATAATTTTCTCTCATTCTGTCACAGGCCTGTGAAGCCATACTCTGGAAATGTCGACCCTTCAGTTTCTGTCGAAGCCAAAACTTGTCATGGTTTACCGTCATTGGCTAGGAGTGAGCATGTGTCTGCACTTCCTGGGCTTATTTTGTGACTCAGTCAAAAGAAGGATCCTCAATGTTTGATGTCATTTACGAGCTAAAGTTTTGTTGAGGTGTCGGTGGCTTGCAGCTGCTCGTTTTGCTTCTGTTTGCGCCTACTTATGCCAGCTACCTGCCAATGATTTTGTGTCAAGCCTTTACAGGTTGAACGATTTTAGGTGCCAAAATGGCTGTGCTGGGAATATCACATCCCTTTGTTTTCATACTCCTGTGGAACCTTTTAACTCATTCTGTAGACACTGGACAAGGTTTGGAGGTAATTGAGCGGGAATATGAAATACCAGTTAGTGGAGATACCTTCATACATGGACCAGCAACCAACCAGGGTATGTATGATTACCTAGAAATAGGTCAGAGAGCGGACAGGATCGAAAGTCGCACTTTGGTAACGTTTGAAATCAGCCAGTTTATGTTGGATAGCCAGTGGGGCCGGAATGAGCAATATCCAAACATAAATCAGAGCACTATCCTCCATTCCTCCCTCAGACTGAGCTGCAGCAACATTGAAAACGCAGCTAGTACCGATCCTTATAACCGTAACTTTCAAGACACCCTGCACGTTGGCCGTCTCTTGGTCCCGTGGGAGGAGGCCGTGGCGACTTCGGTTGTCCGTGCAAGCGGCGGTCGGTCGTGGGAAGCGGAAAATGTAGGGATGGACGGAACTGATGCAACGACATCTCTTGCAAGTGCCTTTGTGGATATCACTTACGCAGCGTGCCAGGAAGGTATGTCTGTTTCGTTTGATATGACGGATACGCTCTTATCTTGGATCAACGGGACCAGTCCTAACTACGGTCTTGTGATTTGGGCCGAGGATGCCATGGTTAGCAGGAGGTGGATCAAGTTTGCATCCAGCGGGAGCCATGATGTTGCCAACCATCCTGTACTCACAGTCACCATTCAAGATTCACTTATCTCGACACCAGGTGAGTCTTCATTTTAGTGCTGTAACATCACGGATATCTCCAATTCCGTTTAACCGCCAGTCAAAACCGGACGGTTTTCGGTTAAACGATTTATTTATTAAAAAAAAACAAAAAAAAAAAACAATTTTTTTTTTTTTTTTTTTTTTTTTTTTAAATTTTTTTAAACTTTTTTTTTCTTCACCGACTCTGTCGGCAGCAAGCCAGGTCCGTGTGAAAAAGTGGGAAGGAATTTCGTTTGTGCTTGTGAACTTGTCATAAATAATATTAACAATGTCGATTTTAGAGGAATGTGTAAGTAAAAACAGTAGAGGACCTAGGATAGAACCTTGTGGTAGGCCATGTGTTCAAGTTGGATGAATTATTATTATAAATTACATATTGAGATCTATTACAAAGATTACTTTCAAACCAAGATGACAGACAAATTGGAGTGTTGTTCTAGTTTCAGAGTGGTGAGTCAACACACAGATTACTGAGCTGGGAGACATTGCCAGGCATAGTGCCAGGTGTAGGGGCATAAAACGAAACTTAAAAAAAAAAAAAAAAAAAAAAAAAAAAAAAAAAATTAAATTAAAAAAAAAAAAAAAAAAAAAACGGGTAAACGAAACCGTCCAATTGAAAACGGAATCCGCCATGGGCGGTCGGATACCGGACGGTTAAACGTTTGACTACAGCACTACTTCATTTCAAAACAATTTATACCATAAGCCATGAAGTCAGATAACTTTCTTTTCTCACTTTGTATAACATCATTATTTCTTTCACAATGGAAAAAATTGTTATGGCTTTCAAGGCCATAACTAACAGATATTCTGGTAAGAGCTATGAAGGGGAAATAAACCCAAACTACATCAATTGGTGATCTAAATGTGCGTTAAAATATTTCTTACATACCCCTAGGAGCCACATATGAAAGATTCACTGGCTGGAATGCTCCCCAGGGAGTGGAAAATGTGTACACATTGTGTGCGGGTAAGCCTGAATCCGATGACCGGGGTAATAATATATCTGTAAAGCGCTTAGGCACATCGTTGGATCGGTGTATTGAGCGCTTTATATAAAAAAACTGATTATTATTAAGAGAGAAAATTGTAAAATTTGAGGGTCTTGAGTAGCTGAATTGGGGTATGTGTACAGATATAGCCATAAATAGACAAATGCTCATGTACCTGTACAGCTCGTTTTATGCATGTAACTACCAAAGAAAAAAAGGTGTCGTTCAGTCACTCGATAGTGTCTGACAGTGAAGTCTAGAAGGTAAACAGGTTTCCTGGCATAATTTGAATACTAGCTAGGACACTGCTAATGTTTAAATTTCACAGATTAGATGAACATGACATATTCATAATTCCTGCAAAGTTCTACAGAATTTGATGTTGGCTGCAAAAGGGACATAGTATCTTTAAGTACCCATCTTTCTACAAAATTATGTACCTAAAGTTTGGGAGCAACTATGAAAAAATGCACCTTCTAATATCACTTTTCCAAAGACGCCTGTACAAAATTTGGTTAACAATTTTTTTCCCTACAGGTTACAAAAATGGATTTAGCTCCTTTTGGAATTAAACTTAACTCATACATGTACATGTAGGTGCATTTCAGTATGTCAGGGTCGGTGACAAACAGGGGAATTACAGATAGCTGTCAACTAGTTTGTATTTCCTGAGGAGATAAGTGATTTTGACTTGATCTTTTAATTAGGCCACTCTTCAGGATTTCACAGTGCTAATCAGAGTTTGAAGTGTAAAGCACACAGTGGATTCATCACGATCAACAGACTTGCGTCAAAGTTTAAGTGTTCTCAAATTGATCACCTTGGTAACTAGGTCAAGTCCTGACTGAATTTTCTCCCAGAAGCTAATATGAAATGCATCCACATTGTTGGTTCACACTCCATCATCCCTCTCATAAAAGTGTCCACTAGTTGGCTTTGTGGATCAGGTGCGGATTAAGTCTGCGACAACAAATCCTGGGGGGTTCTCTGATTTGGTTTAGACCGGGGGTGTGCCGTTGATGCTACGAAACCCCTACCCATTTTTAAGGGTCATTTTGAGGGATTTTTCTTGAAGTAAGGCCCATTTTTCACAATTTTTGTTAAAAATAGGACCCATGTTTAGGATTTTTTGGTGAAAAAGTGACCCATTAGAGCAGCACAACCCCCTTTTTCTTAATATGTGAGTTAGTGAGTAACTCCCCCCCCCCCCCTCCCGGGGCAACAAATGGACGATTTCAATGTGAAATATGTCTGCACTGTTTTGTCTGTACAACTATATTAAAAAAAAAGTGCTTTGGACATCTTTTGAAATAGGATGTTGAGAAATTAAGAAAGTGTCAGAAACATCACCTATTAGCAATAAGTGTGCATTGAAACAAGTGTTGATACCAGCTTGAATATGACATAAATGCAGTTTGGGGTCTGGATCGATCTAGTGCAGCTTCCTCGGTCTGTCTGCATTCAACCCATGTAAGCTTGAAGTACATGTATGAACGTGGCATTGGAGTGTGTAAATCAGCTTCACCCAAATCCCAATCAAGTGATTCATATAATTTGCTAACTTGGTAATTAATTTTGAAAGAGATGATCCATAGAGATGATCCATAGAGCTATGAAGGATTTCTTGTGTATGTATATTATTCGATAATGTGAGGTATCGCATGAAATTTTTCATTTTTTAGAACTATATATCATGGATTTGGGAACATCTGGAGGGGAAAAGGGCAATTAAGATAAATAAATCCTTCAAACCCATGTTACATGCATTTCTACATATTTGTTGGAATGATTTGCAAAATGATTTCAAGACGAAGCAGTGCTTTATCAATAGGGACAGCTATTATAGCAAATGGTCAAAGAACAGCTTCAATGTTGATAGGCATTTTCATTGATTTTAAGAATCTGTAATATACTGTACAATTATCTCTTTTGATATAAAATGTCTGCAGTTTTTGGATTCACTACCAAGCAATTTTAATTTGTGTATCCCCCTCTCACTGTCAGTGACAAATTTAGTTGGACGCAACTATTCTGTGCCCCCCCCCCCCCCCCAACAACATTTAAAACCCAAGTGGCATACCTTAAAACTCAACACCCAAAATGTGTCCTCTCTTATAAAATGATGAGCTTTTTTTGGTGTTGCTTGTCAATAAATGATGACTGCCCTTTCTACCTTATCAGAAATTGTTCTGACTTTTTCCATCTCCTTAAACTCCCGTCACCCCCCCCCCCCCCTCCCTGGCTGTACTTAAAGTTGTGACATTTTTTAATAGACATGAAAGTGTTTTCTTTTTGGTATTTAATTTTGTTCTCCCACTGCCATTAAGGAAATTAAGGCAAGTGCAGCCATTGCAATTACTTACTTACAATTAAGTTAAATCTTCTATTGAGAATCTCATTTGAGATGTAAGCATACAGGTTGAATAATAATGGATGTCTTCAAGTGCACTGAAGATTTTAATTCCCATCTAGTCTTTTCACTATGGTTAATATTCTACCAGCTACTCAAGGTTTCAAGCCCACGCAGCCATGAAAATGTTTAGCGCTAAGGCGACAAACCACTTATTGCAACCTCTCAAGAAAAAGAAAATGATGTAGGCGAAACGTTTTTATTGTCTGTCAATCAATGATCATAAAGTCAAGTTTATATTCCTCTCATCCATTTATTGTCCACGCCTAGTTACACAGTGTGTTTTCTTGTGTCAAATAATAATTGTCTTTAACATGTAGTCACTAAATAAGACATATTTCTCATAAATTTTACACCCCATCAATTTGAAAACCAGTGTATTTGGCTCTATTTTTCTCTGTCATGAGCAATTTGAATGGAAGTAGGGTTTTGAACTTTTGAAGTTGGAGTAGAACATAATATGGCAGTTGATAATTAGTAGTAATTAGTTTTATTTGTTCTTCTTTGTTTTTTGTTTTTTGTTCATTTCTTCCCTCTCAAAATTAGTTGGAAATTAGAAAACTATTTTTTTGCTGCAGTTGTGAACTGTGAATTCAGAACTTTCGTAATCTTTTTTTCTTGTTCTTTCGATTTTTAACATGTCTTCTGTAGTTCTCCTGTATTGTATTCCCACAATGCCACATCAAAGAAAAATGAAGTTTACTTCTTTATAACCGTAGATCAGGAAAATGATAAATTCCAGATTCAGCAAGTTTAGGAAAGTTCTGTAAACTGCTCGAGAAGATCAAGAATGTGTTAAAAAGATAAACTCTGCATGAAAATGACATACAAAATGAAATATATTACTTTGTCATTCAAAAGACGATTGTTTGCAAATGGATCTCGATCTCTCTTAAATTACAAAAACTCTGCATCAGACTTGAGAGCCTGCATAGTTTTGAGAAATGTCAAATTAGCGATTTACTTGCTTTGACTGGCATTCAGGAGGAGACATAAACCCAAACATCCAGACTGCTTACATGAGTTTCCATGGCAACCAAAGGAAATACCAGCTGAGCTACATTTCATGTATGTGATGTTATGCTAGGGTCAGACTCAGAGACCTGTGAAAATGAAAGTGAGTTTAATAGGGCAAGATACATAGGATGATAGGACCATTGTGTATCGTGCTAATGAAATTGTATTTCACAAGAAAATGGCTAAAATTAACAATGATTTGTCAAAATTAGCCAAATGAAAACAAAGTCATGAAAACTTGCTAAAAATGACATTCATTGAATAGCACAGTAGGGTCATTCCATGTCAAATCACCCCAAAAATCTGAAAATCTTAACCCGACCATTTTTGATTTTGATGAAACTTAGTGTACTTGTTAAGTGTGATCTCACAGCACCAAATCCAAAATTTTAGGTCAATTGGGTGAGGGGTTTGGGAGATACGGCCAACCAAATTTTGAGATATTTGCAAAAATGGGGGTGGCGGGCCTACCTTTGAACCCTTGTATCTCGGGACCTAATGGGTCAATCTTCACAAAATTTGTATTGTTGGAAAGGGTATTCAATAAGGATTCCAAATCTGCCGCCATTTTGAAAATTCGTACATGTTGGGGTACTTTGACCTCTTGACCTAAGATTTGACCTTGAAATTGACCTTGTGGATCACGTAACTTTGACAACATTTTTCATGAAATGCAATCTCTGACATGTTCACTTAAACATATAAAAGTTTCAGAGATATAATATTTTTTGTTTAGGAGCAATAAGGATTGAAAGTATCCATACTTACAGATATTCACAATAAACCCTATTATAATGTATACAATACATGCAATATGCACAGTACAACATCTTCCACATGCTTTTTTGTTCTAGTCATACCCATTCTAAATGTCAGCAGTACTTGACTAGAAATAAAATGACAAGTTTATATAGGCCTAAAGGGTTAACAGGATGTAAGATTTTAGGCCTCTGAGTCAGTTCTAGGATAATTACCCCCCCCCCGAGGACAATTACCCCCCCCCCCTGGAAAATTACCCCCCAAGGATAATTACCTCCCCCAAAAAAAAATCTGCTTTGATTAAAACCAACTTGTTATCAGGATGGACTTCCCATTTAACGAATAGGGAGGGGGGGGGGGGGGGGGGGGTAATTGTCCTAGGGGGTAATTGTCCGGGGGGTAATTGTCTTAGGGTGTAATTGTCCGGCGGGTAATTGCCCTCGGGGGGGGGGGGGGGACAGATTGTCCTAGAAGGTAATTTTCTTGGGGTAATTGTCCTATGGGTGTGATAGTCCTCGGGGGGGGGGGGGGGACATTTCCTGGGGCTTAGTTTTCCAGGGGGGGGGGGGGGTAATTATCCTAGAACCGACTCAGAGGCCTAAAGCCATACATCCTGTTAACCCTTTAGGCCTATATGAACTTAAAATGGATATGCCTAGAACAAAAAAGCATGTTGAAGATGTACATGTATGTTGTACTGTGCATATTGCATGTGTTGTATACATTATAATAGGGTTTATTGTGAATATCTGTAAGTACGGATACTTTCAATTCTTATTGCTCCTAAACAAAAAATATTATATCTCTGAAACTTTTATATGTTTTAGTGAACATGTCAGAGATTGCATTTCATGAAAAATGTTGTCAAGGTTACGTGATCCACAAGGTCAATTTCAAGGTCAAATCTTAGGTCAAGAGGTCAAAGTACCCCAACATATGCAAATTTTCAAAATGGCGACAGATTTGGAATCCTTATTGAATACCCTTTCCAATAATACAAATTTTGTGAAGATTGACCCATTAGGTCCCGAAATACAAGGGTTCAAAGGTAGGCCCGCCACCCCCATTTTTTGAAAAAATCTCAACATTTGGTGGGCCGTATCTACCAAACCCCTCACCCGATTGAACTAAAATTTGGGATTTGGTGCTGTGAGATCACACTCAACAAGTACACAAAGTTTCATCAAAATCAAAAATGGTCGGGTTAAAACCATTAGGTGTTATGACGTGGAATGACCCAGTAGTCAGTAGACTATTTTTCAAATTTATCTAGTGACAGGCTATTACATTCACCTGTTATTTATATAAATATTGACTGCTTTTAGTGGCCTGGTTAAAACTATTGCCTAAGGTGATCTCAAAACTGTACTGTGCCCTAAGATGAAATTGGGGACATGGTGCAGTCTCTATATCGCTGAGGAGCTATAGTTTTAACAATGTCCCAAAAATAAGTAGTCAATATCTGTTTTATATGTAATGCAACCCAAGTGTCTTTAAAAAAAAAAATATTTAAACAAAATATGCCTGTTGAAGTGTATTAATTTGTAGAGTCACAGGCAATTTCTAAGAGCATTGCACGTGTCTCACTGCGCGTAGCAATTGTTAACTTCACGTGCAATTATTGCATATTTGCATTGTACGTGCAAGTAGAAATATGCTGGTCATTATTTCTTGGCCAGTTGTAGACCACCTTATGTGTGTCTGCATCAGAAACGGATTTAATTTTTAAACATCTGTCACATCTGGCCACTGAAGAAGAGTGTGACACTAACCTGTTTCTTTTTTCTTTTTTTTTTTTTTTTTTTTTTTTTTTTTGGACAACTCATCGCCCTCCGCCTGCCTGCCGGATGGAGGGTGTTTTAGGCCGTTTTGGTTTTTTTTCACACACATTCTTACTATAAACTACCCAGCAGTCAGTAGCGAATTTTGTGCCTGCAGACAGTTTTGACCAATCAGAGACCTAGAAAATTCATGTGCTGCATATAATGTTGTATGATTATCTCAAAAGTCAGAATGAAGATTGAATACGTTTGTTGTTGCTAGGTGGGACAAACTTCATGCTTTCCCTACATAACATACATGATGCATGCAAATTTAATTATTACTATTGAAATACAATATTTGTAACAGGTGAATGAAATAATTTGCAACAAGACATTAAGCAAAGATGCATGTACAATGGCTTATTATAAGGCCTTTAAAAAAAAATGTTGTATTTCCTTTTGGGTGCCAAAACATGGGTCGGTCAGTCGGAAACCTTTAAAAAAAAAGTACTTTGTCTCTTTTTTTTTTCCCTCCCTCTTTGGGCTGATATTTCTCAGTTTTGAATGCTTTAATATTTAAAAAAACATATCTCTAAATTTTTTTTTTTAAAGCTGACCGTAAATTTTTTAAAGATTTTTGGGTCTGTCGCAAAGGGCAATACAATATCTTTTTTTTAGGCCTAACCTAAGTACATGTATATGAAATATACAGAATTTTTGAGGTTTTCTGAATTTAAATGACAACAAAATAATGGAACCATGTGAAGTAGAAGTGGAATGTAAGATACTTTGTAAGGTGAGGGGAGAAGTGGAAGGTGTGATACTGCGATGCAAAAGAGATGTAAATTATAGAAAGTAAATTAAGTGTAAAATTATCAAATGAATAATTTAGACAGATACTACATGTATGACATACTAGACACTATGAACATGACTGACAAAGAAAGCGGACAAAATATACAGTTCCTCAGGTAGACAAAGGAACATCCCTTCACTGCTATTATGTAAAAATATGTAGAACCGGTGTCACATGCATATTCACCTTTTTACAAAATGGCAGTGAAGGGATATTCCTTTGTCCACCTGAGGAACTGTATATTTTGTCCGCTTTCTTTGTCTGTCATGTTCATAGTGAGATCTAACCAGCTCATGGTATGGAAACGGCCTCCCCATTCAATTCATTTCAGATTACTTTTACAAGTACACAGTCGTTGATGAATAGGAATAATTCATGAATGTAGCACGTACATGGAAAGAACTGACGAGTCAGCAATGTGTTAGATATTAGAAAGAACCTTGGATTGGGGCCCATATTTCAGATACAGGATACTGTTTTGACAGCTTTTTAAAAGAAAATATGACCTCGTAGGCACTGTAGGAAAGCTCTCTTTTAATTTTCAGGGTCATTAATGAAGCACATTATCATTAATTGCATTGCATATATGTATATGTATGTAAGATGGACTCAGAAGGGTTAAGAAAAAGAAGTGTTGTGAGTGTGTGTGGGAGTGTGAGAGAGAGAGAAAGAGAGAGACACAGAGAGACAGAGACAGAGACAGAGAGAGAGATAGAGAGGGGGGGGGGGAAGAAAGAAGGGAAGACAGAGAGTTAGATGGACACAATGAGATAAAGAGAGCAATTAAGAGAGAGAGAGAGATCTATAGAGGAAAAAAAGGAGAATTCAGTGCACTCTAATTTGCTGGTACTTGTAGAGGAAAAGCAGATAGGAATATTATCATCACCTTATATGAACAGACACAGTGAACATGCGAGTGAGAGAGAGAGAGAGAGAGAGAAGGGGGAGGGGAGAGAAAGGAAGATGGAGATCGAGTCTGATGGACACAGTGACATAAGAGAGAGAGAGAGGGAGAGAGAGAGATCTATCTATAGAAGAGAACAGGAGAGTTCAGTGCACTCTAATTTGCTGGTACTTGTAGAGGAATAGCGGGTAGGAATATCATCATCACCTGACATGTATATGTACAGACACGTTGAAAGCTTGGGGTGTTCAGTTCACTCTCCCATCAAAGGACAGGTGAGGACTACCAAATTCTGAGGAGAAAGTGACCTTTTATCAAAACTCTCTGTTTATTTTGTTGTTGTTGCAGATTTTGATAGTTCAGGAAGATCTGGGTCTTTTTTGGCTAAAACATCAGGGAAATTAGATATGAGAGGTGTTTTTTATCTGAAATTTTGAAACTAAGAGTACATATTTTCACATTTATTCCAAAGTCCTTATAGTGCTTTCAATATGCAGTGTTTGACCAGAACCTCCTTTGGAATTGTACATATAATGAGCAGAGTTTACACTCTGTTTTTCATGAAAATCTCCTTAATTTATGGCAAGATAGGGGGAATTGCAAAGGCAAAACAAAGAATTATTTTTGATAGATCAACAGATGACAACAGTGTGTTGATATTCAGATTCCAAATTTGTCTAGAATGTGTTGCTCTTCAGCCTTAATCATGCAAGGCTCTCTCCTTGGATAGCATCATGAACACAAAACAAGAAGTAATTTATTTGTCTGGAACCTTTACTGATTGGAAGCTAGTGGATGGTGGGGCGGATAGAAGGGAGGATAATAAGCGGACCTGTTTGGATCTCATCCTCCTAATTTGATTTGAAGGAGCAATGATTTACCGTAGTGCCATTGACAGTGCATCCGGTATGAGCTTAAAGGAATGGATTTCACTGTTTATCTCCATAAGAGCATGTTCCATATTGTTTAATTTTGCCTACAGGTGTAGTGTAGTCGTGTTTTTCTATACATTGTAGTATGAAATTCATCAACAGTGATCATGATATCAATATTTACATAGGAGAGTTATTAAATGTGCATTGATTGGGCCGGTCATAGGAGCTTACAGAGCATTGCTATAATTCTATAAGTATTGTGTACACATACAATTCTCGCACACATCAAAATCACGGCCAATTAGGAAATTACTCAGAATTTTTCAGAGAGTGTTCATTCATGGTTCGCATTAGGAATTTACGATGATGAACTTTCCGTGGCTCTTCTGAAGCTTGTGGAGAGTTTTTTGTGCATAATGCAAGACATAGCAGTCATTAAAATGAAGTCTACTCTCAGTAATTAATAACATCTCTTAATGGGTTAATGCCCGTATTGTGCATACAATTCCCCATGACAACCAAAGACAACGTGGCTCCAAAGAAGCTTGGAATATTTATGTAGTTGAGTTGAGAATGCCAGCTGCTGTAATTTCTCAGATTTTATGAAGACACTAATGTTCCTGCAACTTTTTGATGGTGTCACTGTTACATGTATATCCACACAAATGAGGTTTTCTTGTAAAATGAAATAGAAAAATTTGCATTGCACGTTCTACTCTGTAGCTAGGCACATTACAAGAAGGGCACATTGACATAAAAATGAATTCACATTACGGTAATCAGTATATTGAAATTGCTTGTTATGCATATAATAATAATAATAGTTCGTTCTTTTATAGCGCATTTCAGGACCGAAGGCCCTCTCAAAGCGCTTTATGATGTACAATGTACGTTTACATAATAATTACTCGACGCATTCATCAAAAAGGTGAGTTTTTGAGCTGGGCAAGACAGAATTCTGTTTTAATTCTCTAGAAATATCATCTTTGTGGGCATGGAAAGGTTGGGTCTGGAAGAAACTGTGGTAGTAAAACACTTTACTTGGTAACGAGAAGTGGACTAACATGGGTTTGGTCATGTGTTGTGAATGTAAGATGATGAACCTGTTTAAAGAGCATGGGATCTGGAATTGGATGGCATGAGAGGAAAAGGTGGACCAAGGGTTTCATGGAAAGATCTGGTGAAGAAAGAAAGCAGTAAGATTGGTCTAACTGAGGAGTATGCTAGAGACAAGAAGAAGTGGATAGAGGGAGTGTCATCATGGCACAAAAGTCAGTAACCCCTCATAAGTGAGAATACTCTGACCTTACAAAATGATGATGAGATGTCTTTCAATTTCACAATTTCAAGCATTCATAACTGCAAGCACATAACTTTAAAGATAAAGACCAGTTATGGTCATGCGATTGCATTGTGAAAGAAATGTTGTGGAATCGATCAGAAAAGGTTGATCATCTAGCAAGTTAGTATTGGTGTGTATTGCAAGGTTCTGGAATCATCAAAATGATAAGAAATTTGGCCCAGTCTTGGTAAAGTTACAAGCACTGTAAACAGAAAGATGTATATGGGACTATGCGACACGTGCGTTATATCTATCAGGTCCAAATAGATATAATAATTTACCAAATATATCAATTTGTAGGCGGTTTCTCAGCAACATTTGTATGATCACGTATTAGTCAAAACATATTCTTTCACATGATTGGTAATAAGAGCTTCCATTTCATTTTTTCGAGAGGGGGGCGTTTCCAAAGCTGGTCTTTACCTTTAAAGTGAGGACCCCAACGTGTGCAATTTTTGTGTTTATCAAGTTTCAGAACCACAATTATTAAAGTCCACAGCTTCGGAGTGGTCCTTACCCACAAGGTAACCTCAAGAGTTTCAAACCACCAGCTAAATTTTAAGTTTATTGACTCTCGTATGAACTGAGCTAATGAAATGGTGTTAGAGTGTAGGCAGATGTATAACCCTCCTGCCTAATCAGTGCTATCAAATTAGAAAAGTATATGAGGTCACGACAGTATGTTGGATTGGAGATGATTATATACTTCCGGCATTAATAAGGAGAGAAAAGAAGGATGTTATATTCTACAGCTTTCAGATCGATGACAGAGTCAGAGAAATATGTTTTATTTGTACTAAATGTGATTAAAGTATCACCGTGTCACGATCTTCACATGTACGTGATGATGATGATACGTGCTGTTGCTTATTTACCAGAAACATACATATAGATGACAGGCCAATGAGGCAATGAGGGACTTGGAATTCATGAGAGCTAATATACAGCTGGGTGTTAGATATTTGACTTTGTGATTAAAGAGGAATTTTTAGTACTATCGACATTGATGTTTTTATCATAGATACACATTGATGTCATCATTGATGTTTGTTTCCAATTGCCAAAGAAGAAAGAATTTTGCTATTAGCTGATGAAGTATGGTGAAACCAACGAGGCACATCAACAATAGTCTCATTGGCCCGAATTCACAAAGGAGGTTTGAGCTCAAACCTTGGTTTTCGTATGTCATATGACGCGTTTTACATGTTTTTTACAAACCTGGTTTGTAAAGAACAAAAGGAGGTTTGGCGAAACAAAAGGAGGTTTGAGCTCAAACCTTGCTTTGTGAATTCGGGCCAGAGAGTTCTTGTCCTATTTCTGTAGAAAATCCTCCAGAAGAGCAATTTGTATCCATCTGGGATATGCAATGACACACTTTCTCTTGTTCCCTATCCTTTTCATTTGTCCAAATATGGGAAAGTGATAATACAGGGGGGGGGGGGCGACTATAAATTAGTGTTTATTGTCTTATTTCTCTAGAAATGTACGAAAATAACCCATGTATCCTATATATTTGGATATTACATGACATACATGTACTTCTCCTTGTTCCATTTTCCATCATCTGGCCAAATTTGGCACAAATACAGCTAGCCTGAGGATGAGACTGGAGTGGCAGTCTTTTGACGAAGTATTCTTGGCCCTTTTTTCCTGAGATGATTAATCAATCAAAGCGCACCTGAGACTTTAATCTCATTTATTAGATGAAAACCAAGTGGATTTATGAGCTCCTGTGCAAGTAGAGCTCTGGTTGATCCTCAGTAGTAACTTCAAGTGTGATAGATGATGAAACTCCAGTGCAATTCATGGATGTTCACATCTGACCCTCACTTGGAAATGAAACATGACATTTAGCTGGCTTTACTCCCTGGCATTGTCAAACACACACACAAGATCTTGTTTAAATTAACATGTCTCCCCTATTCTTAAAAAAAATACACTGGTTACCTGTCCGTTCTAAAATTGAGTTCAAGATCCTTATTTTAACCTTTAAGTGCCTCAAAGGATTAGCCCCTACTTATTTAACAGAATTACTTACCCTTCTAAACAGAACCCTCAGATCTTCCCAAAATTCTCTCCTCACCATTCCACAAATGTATTCTAGGGGTCTCACTCTTTTCAGGTTGCATCGGCCGAACTTTGGAATAAACTACCAGAAAATCTAAAAAACTATGATACTGTTGACAACTTAAAGGCACGTCTTAAAACATTTCTTTTCAAAAATACTTTCAATGTTAACGAGAGGAAGTATGTTGAGAATATCTCACTCTTCTTATGTTACACTAGAGCAGTGACTTCCTCTTTCATAAGGCCAATTTTCTTCTTGCAACTTCTGTAATAGTTCCTATTAGTCATTTTGATTACAACTGTCACATAATTCATCCATAAAACGGCAATAATCGGACAACACTTGTCATAATATTATTGTAGCTTGACTATCAATCAACAGACAGTGACATTATAAACCTCATTTAGTGACCTTTGATGAATGGATCCATGATTGTGTGGGTTGAAAAGAAAAGAAAAGAAAAAGAATGAGCAGAATAAATGTGTCAATCTCAAATTTCTTCAGGAATGTTGTGTGGTTGTCATAGTACCAGAAATGTTGATCCTAATTTTAAACTTCATTTATGTTTATTGATTAATTGATTAATTAATTAATGATTCAAAAAAGAATTTTGAAGAAGAGGAAAGTGAAACTAAAATAAGACAGGAATACATAACTGGATAAAATCATTTGTACTTTTTGGTGTGTGTATAACCTTTTCCAAAGTCATGAGCCATAACCATAGTCACAGAATTCAAATGATATTTCCATTATCTGCCTAGTCTTAGGAAACTTGAATAGGTCGAAGAGTCATAAAAATGATGAATTATTTTTAATACACCACTGACTAGATATAGTAATTCTTTGCTTCTATAAACCATTACTGGAAATTTGTTCTTATATATACATAAACATGAATTATTTGTATAATATTTGTATCTTGCAAGATTTTGATATATATTTGATTGAATGTTTAGTGAAATCAGATGAAGATGGGCATCGAAATGCAATTAAGTTTTGTGATACAACACGCATATGGTTAGGAGAATAAAATATTTAATTAATCTTAGAAATTTGTGATTAAAAATTAGGTCCATTGAAGTGGTATTAATGGAGACTGTCAATGTTAAATTCACCGTCATATCAAACAGAAGATGCCTTAATTTGTTATGACCGGAGGGAGAAACAAAATATACGGTATGTGTTCATATCGCGGCTCCTGTAATCTTCCTTCTTTTTTTAACTCAATATTTTGTCTAACCCTTCCGGGCAAAAGTTTTCTTTTGCGGAGAGGATTCAGTCATTACAGTGACATCAATATGAGCTGGGATAGGAGACCCATTAAGAAATCAATATTTTTCACATATCCATCCCTCTTTCTCTCCCTCTCTCTCTCTTTCTCTCTTTTTCTTCTACCCCATCTCTCTCTCCTTTTCTCTCCCTCTCCTCTGAGGCTCTTTATCTCTATTCTCTCTCCCTTCTCTTTTTCTTTATCATCTATCTCATCTCTCTCATCTCGTTGCTCTCCTCACCCTGTCTCTCAATTACATATTTGTGACATCTCCATCCCTCTTTCTCCCCCTCTCTCTCTCTCTCTCTTTCTTTCTGTCTGTTTCTCTCTTTCTTTCTCTCTCTCTTTCTCTCTCCCTCTCTCTCTCTCTCCCTCTCTCTCTCCCTCTCTCTCTCTCTCTCTCTCTCTCTCTCTCTCTCTCCCTCCCTCCCTCTCTCTCTCTCTCTCTCCACCCTCTACCCGAGTGTCACAAGAACTCATTAATACTATGTTGAAAACTCCTGGCTAATCTGAAAGTAAAAGAAACCCCATGCAGATAGTTTTATAAAGATGAAAAGGAGGAGAAAGGGAGTCTGAAAATGAAATTGTGGGAATCGATATGCAAAGATACATAACATAAATTGTTGACAAATATGCAGGATTATTATGTTGCTATGATACATGAGGTGATAAATGAAACATACATTGTAAAACTACCTGTATGCTGGCACATCCTCTATGTGTGTATTTCATAAGCTAGATTATTCTGTGCTGTTAAAGGGCAATCCAACCCTTGTAATAAGTTATTTTGTATGAAAGCATATTTGTTTCCAATTTTCCATTTCAGGCAAGATGTTTATCGACCTCTAAGGAAGGCTTAAATGAGAAATTTGAAAAATAATCTTAGGTAACATTCTTCATAAAGATGTTCATGAAAAACTATATGCCTGTGTGGAAACTCGCTGTCTGTTGTAGAACTGGTTAAAGTGATGTCATTAAGTATGATAATTGCCTAATTAGCAGTTACTGAACAATGTGCCTCAAAAATATGAAACAGTTGTTACACTAGCCTCTGGATTACCTAATTAAGGAAACTCAATGGCCCGAATTCACAAAGGAGGTTTGTCGACAAACCTTGGTTTTCGTACGTCATATGACGCGTTTTACACGTTTTTTACAAACCTGGTTTGTAAAGAACAAAAGGAGGTTTGAGCTCAAACCTTGGTCTGAGCTCAAACCTTGCTTTGTGAATTCGGGCCCATGTCTGTAGAACCAGTGAAAGTGAGCTCAAAACTAAAGCAAAATGTTTTCCTTCCAAGGTGCATTACCCCCCCCCCTTAGAGGGTCGGAATAAGGGAAATTAATGACTTGTCATGAATCGTCTTCTGATTCTATTCTTGTGAGTGTGCGGAGTGACCATGGACGGTGCGAAAGAGCCTCACACAGACGCAGAAGCATGATCTTTAATATTGTGCTTTATTCAAGCTGATCATGTCGGAAGGATGTTAATGCATGGTAGATATTAATGTGTCAACTATTTAGCTCAAAACGAGGCCTGGAAATATTCTTGGTGCAAACTATTTTCTACTACAAGCACAGCAGTTGTAGTGTACCTAGTTTGTCAATGACCCCCAGCAAATTTATTCATATTGGGAAATATAAATTCTGTGCTGGGGATATCATCAGTTATGATTTATATTGATAATGAATTCAGTGACCTTTGTGAAAATTGAAAACTAATATTGATTATATGTCGGACAAGTGTTTTAGTAAATATTCCAAATCCATGTCAAACAGTTTGTCCTATGTAAGAATAGAGGCCTATCATCTGATGAAAGTCGGAGGGGCATTAAGTTTGTGTAAAGTGTATGAGATAGCACCATCCTGGCTCTCAGCAAACAATATAATTACCGGTATAAGAATGTTTTCAAAGAAGCTTCGGGAGTATAGAATGCAGCTGCCATTCCAACCGATGATAGGTTTCTATTAATAAGACACAGAAAAGCACAGGCTAGTTGCTGATGGAGTGAGGGTAAAATAAATATTTTCACTTATATACAAACCATTGAAAGGCTCTATGCATAATTGTCTGAATTAAATCATGAACAATTTTAAACATTTTTTTCTTGGAATCTGGGTTTTTCATTGCAATGGTACACCGGTTTGGTAAAGTTATGAGTTAATTAAGCAGTTGATCTCTTTCTCTCTCTCTCTCTCTCTCTCTCTTTTTCTTTTTCTCTTTTTCTCACTCTCTCTCCTTCCCCTTCTACTCTCCCCACTCACTCTCTTTTCCTCCCCTCTTCCCCTCTCTCCATCTCAACCCTTCTTCTTTTCTCTCTTCCCTTTCTCCTCTTTCCTTGTCTTTCCTCATTCATTTCTTTCCATCAAACTATTTCTATGTATTTTTTTCTTTTTCAGCCTTTTGGATAATTTTGTTTGAAGGTAAACAGATATTACCTTGTGTAATATTAACTTGCTATCAATTACCCTTTCAGCCCTAATAACTAGGTTTCATTTACCATTTATTGTGAAATAAATATCTGTTTCTTTGCATGAAAAGCTTTTAGTTGTGTCTGCAAGTGGTTGCTGCTACCTTGAAATGGAGCAATTGGAAAATAATTCTAATATGAAATTAATTATCTCTTGCAATGGTGCAATTTGAAACCTCTCTTATCAAATGGCATGTACATAAATCTTGTTGTAATAATTAGAGCAAAAATTAGAGCAAGAATGGGAGGGAGATTATTTACTATTGATTGATTTTCCCTATCTGATTTATGAGATCTGTGGTAGAAAGATAGGACTGAATAATGATTAAATTTAAATTTCAGATTAATGACTTAAATGTTTGTAATAGACATTTTTTTTATTTAGTCTCTTTTAAATGCGTACTGTGGAGTGCCATACAAAAAAAAATGTTGGATAGAGAGAGGAAGATATGGAGAGAGAGAGGGAGGGGGAGACAGAGAGAGAGAGAGAGAGAGGGGGAGAGAGAGAGAGAGAGAGAGAGAGAAAGTTATGACACATAGAGAACAAACTACACCAAGAGAGAGAGCTTTCAGAATCCAAATAACTAGCTGAATTCTACAAATGATGAAAAGGCTTGTATACAATAAAATGCATTAATTCATCAATTTGAGAGAGAGAGAGAGAGAGAGAGAGAGGGATGGGTGAGGGAGAGAAAGAGAAGAGGGAAAGAGCGAGGAAATAATACACGCCTTTTCTCTGTCATTACGCTGCATTGATCATAGTGAATGGAACCCAATTGTGCCTCATGAAATTACAATTTCTTTACATAATACAGATTACAGAATATATATATTTAAAATCAAATAAGCATCATGTTTGTGAGCATAGCATCTCCTTCCTGCCCTCAAATATTTACCAGAGTATCATTTCTGAATTTATATCTCGGTAATGACCTTGTCAGACAGAATGAATGAAGAGTTCTTTTAGTTCGTGATTCAAGCCGGTAATGTGGAAGTAATTACTCTAAAACGATACTCGTCCCTCACCATTTAGTTACAATGGTGTACCGGTAGATGTGCTAGCATGCACGGGTGTAGATGTCAATGCTTCTTTTTCAGGGGCATATTCATTCAGGTTTCATAAAAGGATAGTCCAATTCTTAAAAAGTCTGATAAGGACAAATAAAAAAAGTTTATTGAGCATAGTTTTTTTTAGTTGCATTCCCCCAAATCAATAACCAAGCTTAAAGGGGGGGGGGGGGGGTCCAGACCTTGTGATCCCCTGGATCTGCCCTTGGCCTTGTTTGTGGGTCCAAGTTATCTTGTATCTAGCATATTGAATTTTGGACTTCATCCACAGATATAGGAACATCTGTTTGTATTGTATTCAACTAGTCCTCTTCTTCTATTGTACATCTCACTTTCTGGTTTATTCATGATATTCCATAGGATATGTGCTGTCCCAAGCAGGCTTGCTTTCTGGATAGTTTCAAATGCATTTTCCGCTATTATCAGTATTAATTTGATTGACAAATTTCTGTCAGTATTTACAGTTGAGATGACCAAATCACAGGCCAATTGCCTTGACATTATGTTCTTTACATTTATCTACATGTACATCTAGATATCATGTGTCAGGAGCTAATTAATGGACAAGACATATTTGATTAAAATGCAATGTCAACAGACATTTGGTTCTCTCTCCTCAGGAAGTATGTATTAAAGTTGTTTATATATAGGGACATCAAGCTTTATTTTCAAGGAAAAGTGAATGATGTGTTGGGAATTTATTCTTATATCTACAGAAAGAGGCATTTCAGTGTACTCATGCTTTAAATATTGAAAAATATATACTAACAGCTGAAGGGTTCATCCTGGGTTGATCACCTTGGCGATTATGCAGATATTATAAACGAAGTTTTGAGATTTCAATTCCACAGAAATGAATATGATTGCTTATCAGGAATGGTATCAATTCAGTCCCACTCCTGAAACTTTTTTTGATGACCCTCAAGGAGAATAAGCTATAGAATCAATGTGACCTTACTGGTTTGATCTAGATCAGTTGAAATGGTACTGAGAGCAAGCGTGACTCTTTCAGCCTGTCCAAGTTTTCATCAGAGGTACTATGTCCCATTTGCAGGCCCAAAAAATGAAAAGGTTAAATTCCAACAGCATTTGAAAGACAATACTAATTCAGAACTTCCCTCAAAACGAAAGGGCTTGAAAATGGTTTTCAGTGGGAAAATAATGACCATTAGTTGTCGAATCGACTTAAGTGATTGCAATCACCTAAGTAATAGTCTGATTTTCAGACCCTTTTACCAAATGGTTTTACGTTTTGTGCTGCACCAAGATTCAATTAGTTGAAGTTTGGCCATTACAAGTAGTTGATTATCGATGCAGACAAATGCTTGTGTACCTGTTACAGCTCATTTTATTATTACCAAAGAAAAAAAGATGTCAGTCAGTCACTCAATAGTGTCTGACAGTACAGTCTAGAAAGACAACAGGTTTCCTTGCATAATTTGAATACTAGGACACTGCTAATGTTTAAATTTCACAGATAGAACATACATGACAAATTCATAACTCCTGCAAAGTTCTACAGAATTTGATGTTGGCTGCAAAAGGGACATACCCGGTAGAATCATTAAGTCTGATCGGGGGAAATTAGTGCAATGAAGACAAGCTTGATCTAATGCGCATTGAAGATGCAAAAAGCTTGCGATTTCACTGTTGTGCTTTTAATATCATCTTGAGCCATTATTCCAAGTGATTTTGTTGTCTAATGCACATTGAAAATGCAAATTGATAGCTAGCGATTTCACTTTTGCCTGTTTATATCTTCTGGACTGGAGTCATTATCCCAAGTAAATATGATCTAATGTGCATTGAAGAATAGCAGATGGTATCACTGTTGCGCTCTTTATATCAACTCGAGCTATTATCCCAAACTAGAGCTTGCTCATGAAGCGCTGAAGCGGTTTGCTATTCCGTTGATTAGTGGGCTAAAATGATGGAGATATGCTCAGAATATGAATGATGCTCATGCTCAGTAGCCATATTTACCTCATGAGGGGATCGCTTTTTTAGAGACATGGAATTTTAAACTTAGATCATTTTCTTGAGAAGCATTGATCGGTCTAATATTTTTTCATGAGCTTGTGCTAATAGAAAAGTACCTCATGGGTAGACCATGCAATATGAAGAGCAGTATTCAATGATCAAACTATGGGCTATACCTCCTGGTTACCTCCGATTAGTCATTCAGACAGAATAGGTGTATTTGAAATATCAATCTTATCGTTTTAGGCCAATGTAGTAAGAGGAGATAAATGCCTAAATTCACAAAGGTAGTTTAAAGCTGATTCGTTTTAGTTATGGTGATTTTCAGAGAAATCTACCAAAAGATATGTCACAATTTTATATTTTGAAATACATTTAGAGGAAGTACAATCATTCTTAAAAACCCTATTTTCATTTGTTTAACCTATGGTAAATGAGCTTTAAAACATGTCAAAAGCATGCAATTGAGGCTTTATGGTGGTATTTCCTGAAAATCAATGTCTAAAAATGATGTTTGAATCATTCAACCTTATTCTTGTGCAGAAGTCAGACTTGCAAGAGATGGACAATGATATGAATAATAACATATAAAATGTTATCAGTTACTTGTCATGTATTTACCCTTGGGGCCCCATTAATTTCAAGCCTTTTCTTAACACAGTTCATGAATGCTAAGGATTCTTCAGTCTTAGTACCTAGAGTAGAAACTGTCTCTTACTTTTTATAACACCAAGACTCTCAAAAGAACAATTACAGAGCAAGTACAACCAAGGAGATGAGACTCGCCTCCCTACAACAGCCTGCAGAAATGGAGTGTCGTTCAAATGTAAGAGATAATTATATACTATTTGTACACTTCAAATGGTGATGTAACTGGCTTTTATAACGACTCATAGATTTTCTTCTCGAAAGCCTTAATTGCTTCTTTTGTGTTTGATGATGAGCAATGCAATCAATTGAAATTTCCCCCGAAGCAAGAATTTTCAAGTGTTGATTTCCTGAAAGTGTTTCCTTCTTTTTTTTGGTAATCATACGTTAAAATTTCTGTGAACAATCAGTTAGACTAAAATCAGGCAGCAACTGTTTTTCTTATACATAAGATCAATTTGGGAACAATGGTTGTTTTATTTTTCATGGCAGCATGTGCAAGTAATTGAACCTGGTTCATGTAACAATATAATTTCCTTTTGATTATCAAAATATTTTTAGTGATAATATTAAGGCAAGTCTGTAAGTTTTAGGTCTCATGAGAATGTTGAAAAGAGAGCCCCATTATCACGTTGTTTATATGTTCCTCCCTCTTTAATAGTGATAACAAAGTGATAACATAGTCAATATAGTTGTAACATAGCTGATAATATAGTGATAAGACAGGAGGTTTCATTTTCTCTTGGAAAAGTTTGATTGGAAGGGCATAAAGTGGACCAACAAGATAGGTTGTGGATCCATTTCATGCATCTAGCACTTTATATTGATACAGAATCCACATTGATATCAAAGACGTGTTTCAAGTCCTTGTGTCATATTCTAAATATTAACCCTATTAGAGGAGAAGTCAGACCCCGAAATAAGCTGCATTTAAAGTATAAGCTCACCCTGGTATTAAGTTGATTTTAATAGAAACATAAAAGTGAGAGGATCATGTTCGCGAAAGTTTGAGCAAATTCTGATCAACTTAAGAAAGGTATGAATTTTTAAAGTTGTGATCAATCAAACACAAATTTGTAACTCTGTCTCTGTGATGTATCGTGCGAGTTCCTCACCTGTAATAACAAAATATAAAAAATCAGAATTTTCATTTTCCCTCAAGAAAATGTTCAATCATACATGCACCTCTATGTTCTTACTGCAAATATGTGTTTATACAACCCCTGTATGGAAAAACCGATTCCATCATCAATCACAAAGAAAACGAAATTTTATGAAATGTTATGTACAGAGCAAATTGCAGAGGACCTCGCAAGATACGACACAGTGTTGCCAATTTGTATTTGATTGATTACAACATCAAAAATTCATCACTTTCTTATTTTAATCGGAATTATCCTGTTCCTCTCATTTTCTGCTTCTATTAAAACCACAATAATACCATGGTGGACTTCCCCTGTCATGAAAGCATAAAAATCAGAGATGCAGATCAAAAAACGTCATTCGATTTGAAATACATAAAAATGTGCATGATCAGCAAAAATGGGGTTTTCACTCAATTATTTTGTACAAAAATTCCCCAAAATAGGTTATGTCAGAGGAGGTTTCTCAGGAAAATATTATATCATCTTAAACAGGGTTGCCACTTTCCAGAACTACAAATGTGGAGGTGTATGTTTGAAGTATCATCCTACATAGAATGTAGTTTTTGAACTTTTTGTCTTCCTGCATGCTTCCCCCCCCCCCCTCCCCTCCCCTTCCTTTAAAACACAGGCATCCAAACATAAACCTTGTGATGGTGAGCTCTGTCTTCTTTGCTCCTGAAGTCACATTTGATTTCTAGTTTTTAATTTTAATAATTTGTTGGATTCATCAGATTTTCTTCAACTTTCGGTTTCATGTTTAAATTTATTTTGTGTAATTATTTTTTTTATTGGATTTTTAGACTTTCTTGAACTTTTTCTTTCACTTTTTATTTTTTATGATTTGTACAAATTTAGAAATTTATTGGATTCATCAGATTTGTGTCAACTTTTACTTTCACTTTCATTTTTCTGCTTATTTTCAGAGGTAGGCTTCCCTTTAAATGTAGGCATATATACCTTATGTCCTTTGGGATATCAAGGCATACCGGACTGAATTCACTGATTTGATTCATGATTTATGTTTTGAGATGTGAAAGATCTCTCCATCTATGATCCTCTTAGCTCCTTTCACTTGACATTTCAAGTGGGTGGATCTAAGACTCCATTCTCATTCTCATTCCCATGTGAGAGGGTTCAAAAGTAAGGACTATATATATTCAGATTGTTTCTGTTCTTGGAGCCAAATATATACCACTGGAACAGTGGAACTTCATGTAAATCATGCCATCTGCTGGATTAATATAAAACCAAACATTTTTGGCAAATTGTTTTAGGATAGTCATTTTCACAACAAAAACTGTCGTCATTGCAAACATTTAGAATTGCGTCGATTGTGATTCAGTTGTTTACTGGCAGGAAACCTTCTATATAAACTACTCACATAATTTGTGAAGACTTCTAGCATGCAAATATTTCTGACTTTACAGTATTAGCTTCACACAACTCTCTGAATGCAAAGGACTGCAAATCCACTTTTCTAGGTGTATTTAGGAATTAAATCCAATTTTAATTATTGTTGAATCCCCTCCAAACTGGAAATCCACTTTTCTAGGTGTGTTTAGGAGTTAAATCCACTTCATAATTATAGTTGAATCCCCTCCAAACTGGAAATCCACTTTTCTAGGTGTGTTTAGGAGTTAAATCCACTTCATAATTATAGTTGAATCCTCTCCAAACTGTTGGCTGAATTATTCATTTGAGATCGGGCTCCACTATTTGTGTGCATGTTTGTTTCCCTTCTAAAAAGAGATCCTCAATATAACTCTTAAAATAATGTATTTCCACTCCTATTATGTAGAAAATTTTGTGTAATTAAGAACTCTGGCTAGCAGCATCAAGCTACCTGACACAGTTTTTTTTTCAGCACTCAAATTAAGCAATTCATTGATGTGATTGAGCTGAAATCACTCTTTATTTGTCTTCTTACGAGAATGAGCCAGGTTCGAAAAAAGAATGGGGATGATGACTATCTCATAAATAATTCAGGAGCTAATTAAACCAGTGTAGGCATGCCTTGAGTGAATTTATATGAAAAGGACTGCAAACGATTTAGATAATTATCTAAATATTATCTGATTGAGACTGATCATGCCTGTAATGCGTAGCCTGCTTCTGTTGAGGTATACATGTATATTCAAATTTCAGCAATGATTACAATTAATTCATATGATTTTATAGCAGCATTTTAATGATACAGTCAAACCTGTCTATAGCGAGCGCCCATGTGAAACACAAAAAGTGGACTTTGTAGCCAGGTTCCTTTAGTACATGTTAAAACGAGAAACCATTTTCAAGGGAAACAATAAATGTGGTCCTTGAAGGCAGGTAGTCTTTGTAGACAGGTGGTCACTATAAGCAGGTTTGACTGTATATGTTTGTTTAAAAAAAATATGATGACAGAGATTCTCTTGAGAGGGCATAGGTTAAGCAGGGTAATAAGATGAGATTTCCTGGTTTAAGTCTGCCCCTCCACTGAATACTATGGTGTAAACCCATGAGAGATTTTGACACCATTCTCACTTACTCCCTGGACCGATCTTGGCTATTATGGTGAGTGTGAACATAAATAAACTGTACCTGTGGAGTGATCCAATGGATCCGTCTAGCATAGATTGGTCCAGGAAGTCAGTGAGAATGGGGTCTATGTCTCCTTAAAGATACAATTCTCCTGACTGAAAATCATATTTCAGAAAATTCAGAATCCTTTGATATTGCTCAATTTATGTTTTTCTGAAGTCGGTGCTTGAATTTTCACACCTTCATTATTTTTTTCTCCAGTTTTCACCAAATTTTAGATTCTTCACATACCGGTACACAGTATTATCTAACTAAACATAATTAAAAGGGGTATTGGAAGAATTTTAAATTTCCATAGGTGGTAAATATTTCATCAATGTTCAGAATTTTCATTTAAAGCCCCACTGTACTACTTGTAGCTACAATGTACTTGCTCCCTCTATATAGAAAACGATGCCTAATCGGTGACCATTGGTCCCCCATGATCCTCTTTTTCTTATGTTAATTGAGAGCTGATTTGATGAGATAACCACCTGCCAGTGACCTTGCAGGGAGGTCTTATCCCTCCTTGCCAAACTAGTGCAGAGGGGCTTTAAGTGCTGTGAAGGTTGTGGGAATGAAATCAGATCTGGGATACCGGAGTATTGTGCGGTTTCCTGAGAATTATAGAATATATAAAGAGGAAGTCCTAATCGGAAGCTAGGATTGACATCGGAAGCCTTTCTTGAGGGATCTTTAATCGCTTACCATTGTTAGATTGATGGGGCGGGGGGGGGGGGGGGGGTAGGAAGGGTGCAGAAGCCACATGCCCCTCTGACTTTTGGCCAACTCCTGTAATAAGCTCAGTGGAAAATGAGAGGGGTCATATTAAACATTAGACTTAAAGTGACTCGCTAACATTGCCTCAGATTCTGAAACAAAATCCTGGATTTTGATCATACTGCAATCATAATGATAAACCTTTAGGTCAGTCAGGAAGCTCATGACTTTTACAAGCCGATCCCCTGTCTGGTTATCAAGATATTTATGATTGGAAATCTAAATTTAATTTTTCATTTTCCTAATGGTTTTCCTAACATTACAGTCTATTGGGGAAAATGAGTACCGGTATGTTTAAAACCGGTCACTCAAAGATTTTTACTTTTTTGAGGCACTTCATGAACATTTTAAGAGCAACTTTTTAGGGACTCAACAATACACCATATAACAGACACTTGACAACACATAGGGCCATGCATCTTAGATGTAACATTGTTAAACGATTGCTTTTCAGGCCCCTTTTCATTCTCAACCAAAATTTTGAGCCTCTCCCCCCCCCCCCCCCCCCCCGTTTTTTTTGCCCCTGTGATTAAGCATATATGTATAATATAGTGAGGTAAAGGTGCCGCTTCCACCCCTGTATTGAAAATATCTTGGACCTGCCATTGCTTCCATAGTTCATTTAATGTTAAGCCAGCAAAATCTGCTAACTGTTATTGAAAGCCATGAAAAGGTGCTAAAACATGTGATTTTTACCAGAATCTATACAACAACATTCTACATATTATTAATTTGTACATACCGGTAATACATATACATTTATTTTCTTTTTGGGTTATAGAACAAAATCCAGAGCCTAATAAATAGTAAACCTGTACATTTTGTCATTACCATATACAAATGAGTAGCAATTATTCATGTCGTGTCTGATGTCTGTAGAATTAGAACAACAGAATACTTTGTACTTGTACGTCTATATACTGTCTATATTATTCTTGGGTATAAAAACTTAGCTTATAATGAGACACACAGAAAAAGATTTTCTACATAATATACCGTACATTAACATGCTCTTGTTTGTTGAAATGCATACATATCACTGAGGCACTCTGTTTGATGTTCAAATAGATTGGACGGAAATGTCTCTCGAACCTAGCAAACAACAGGACAGTCACTTCCATTTCGATACTGTCAGCATAATGATGGTAGTAACGTTCTGCTAATATGAAGTGCTACATCATCAGAAGCCCTGTTCATACCCACATATAACTCTATCCAGTGTGTATAGGCAAGATATTTTCATTTGTGGCTGGTCATATTTCTGCAGTGCCCTTGTTCATCATCACATTGGTGATGTGGTTTTTGCTCCATTTTTCATGTATGCTGTCCTTTTGTGCAATGTGCTATTAAAGATATTATTTCGAAAATAATATCGCTAGTGATATTCGTTTGTCTCGCAATGTGGTCAATGAGGAATCTAAAAGATCACGACGTTTCGTATGCTACTGCGATACATCGTCAGGTGATAAAAACTATTGTAAGCAAGGGTCTTTTATACTTTACGGGAGGACCGGCGGAGAGGTCTATAATTCGATTGATAATTGGAACAATAAGGCCCAATGCCTATTGGTCGACGCACACGGTGATCGACCAATCACCAAGGCCGCTGGTTCGGCCGCTGGTTCTGCTGATGCACCAGGCCTTTTGGCCGACGCATACGGTACTCAACCAATCAACGGGCCGCTGGCTTGGGCCGTCTGCTGAATGGAATCGACCGTTGTTTAACACAAATTTAATTGTTAAATTTTCTTATTAAAAGGATAGAAATATCTTCAATTTCCTTCAATCAAACATGATATTTGTGCAGCTAGAGTAAAATTCTCAAGTATGCAAGTGCCTCTTGACATCAGGATAGTGTATTGATATAAATGTCAATGCAGGAGAAATGATTGCAAAGAAAATGACACTATGGACAAATGATTAGTCTTCATAATCAGACTTAAGATCATTGTCTACCAAGAAGATTTCAAGTAGAAACTGGCAATTGCTTAAAGCCCCACTGCGCTACTTATAGCTACTTACACCCTCTATACAGCCAACAATGCCTAAGCGGTACCTGTTGATCCCCAGTGATGCCCTTTTTCTTATATTAATTGAGAGCTGATTTGATGAGATAACCACCTGCCAGTGACCTTGCAGGAAGGTCTAATCCCTCCATGCCAAACTAGTGCAGAGGGGCTTTAAGCAAATCAAGATTCTTGTCTTGACCCATTAGTTTTTGCAATAGTAAGTTACTAAATCTGCTTTTTACCTTATCCAGTCATGCCATTCGAGTCTGGTTTTTAGAGTAGTAAATGTTGAGCAGTCAGACTGCAGCGCGTATACTAATGAGGCTTTAATACAGGGAAGATTTATTCAGCATCTCGTTTGCAAACTTGACTGATTTGCGTGGCTGAACTGAGCGTGATATTCAGGGTGATTTCGTGACGATAGAGAGCGTCATCTTCAGTTGTATTGGCAAAATGCAAACATTTCAGATTCTTCAGAGTTTGCTTTTCCTTTCTATACGTAAGTTAACATTACCCATAATTTGTGAAGTATTATTTTCACATTATGAATTGACTGTAATTTTGCAACATTTTCACCAGCGATTTTGCGTATATTGATTTGAGTTCGTTGTTCCTAACCCAGCTTCAAAAGCAAATTGTATAATTTGAATGATTTACCAGAGAAATCATTTCAGTGAATAGAATATGTCAAAATTGAAGTTGATTCAAAGTTTGTATTCTAGGAAAATATTTAGCATAAAAATACAAAATATTTAAATCAAACACTTAAATAATTCTAAGCTGGCCCAAAATTATGCCTATTGCATGAAGTTCGGTTTATGTCAGGACCCAGCTGGTTCTCCCAGGAGGCTAGCTAGGGGCGGTATTTAGAAAACCATTGTTTATGAATAAAAATGAATAAATAGACATAAATTATCACATGCTGCGGATTGACTGTGAAGCAACAGATTTCTCAATATCACTGAAGGCTTGTTTACATATGGTAATTTGTTTGGGTCATGTTTTAATGAAAGGCAACTAAGGGATGAAAAAAAGCTGTGAACAACAAAGGTCCTAGTTTAAACATATTTATGGCTTACACCCAGTAAATAAGCCACAATATGTTTAAATGGATCCGGTAACTTTGTCTCAGATTCTGAAACAAAATTCTGGATTTATCTCATGATGCAATGATAATTATAAACCTTTAGGCCAGTCAGGAACCCCATGACTTTTACAAGCCGATCGCCCATCTGATTATCAAGATATTTATGATTGGAATTACAAATTTTGAAAACCGTTCGTCTGACGGTTTTCATAACACTACAGTCTATTGGGGAAAACAAGTATGGTAAAACCGGTCACTCAAAGATTTTTACTTTTTTGAGGCACTTCTTGATCATTTTGAAGCGCAATTTTTTTAGGGCTTCAATATTACACCATATCACAGACACTGATAACACGTAGGGCCGTGTATCTCATATTTAACATTGTTAAACGATCCCTTTAAACTGTTGAAATTGCTCCCAGGAAGTATTACATTTATTTTATTTGAAAAAAGGTCCTGTGCACACTTGCTTAATATCTGTATGTTATAGAGAAGCAAAGGACACGCTTTTGAAATTCTATATAGCTCTGTGGTTTACCGTAATGAATTGGCTAAATAAGGGTTATTAGGGCTAAATTAGGGTCATATTATGGCTTGCTGAATGATATGGGCTCTTCATGAGTCTAGAATGAGTATAGTAGAGCAAATGATAAAATGTTGATCAGTTCTTTTACTGCAAACCATCTGAGGTAGATGTGGAAGAAGTCTTGCATTTTCCATTGAACAGCGATGAAAGAGATGCATTGCATGTTAGATAGCTCCAGGCAAGATGTAATGGATGGAGGGTCAAAGAAAAAATAAATATCTAATATCTTCATTAAAGAGGGGAGAAGGGGGGAAGATAAATTAAGGAATGAAGATAAATGAAGGAATGGGGGAGTAAGATTGGATATGAAGAAATTTTGTTTGAAATAACATTTCTGTTATACAGCTTAAGAAGATGGAACTGCACATCATGATGTAAGGTTTAGATGTGTAATGAAACCCACCTTGGAGACTTGGTATTGTGTGATTGAAGAAAGTTCATATATATCCCAATATTATTTTTGATAAGTTAAATTAGTATTAAATGCTTCTACCATTGCTGTGGAAGTGGTGTTTCTAATATACCTCGATGTTACCTAATTCTAGATAAATTCAACAATTTGTGACAATTATGTATTGCATTGCAGAGCTAATTGAGCAACATTTATTAGAGATTCTACCTCTTTAGTGGTAATGGGTATCTAAAGGAACTTTAAAGCCACTCATCCTCTCCAAGCGCTATAGTTCTCCTTAGAACTATCAGCTAAGAAAGATAACAAACAGTCCTTTTCAGGACGACACACCCCCAAGAAAGATTACTGAGTCAGAGTCCTTTCCAGAACTCCTCAACCCTCCCTTTATCTCTCACATGGTGCACCCGCAAGCCTACTGTATAAAGGAACTTGTAGCTGTGACAAAATACATACCTTTCTCAATAATTTCCAGGGATGAAGTGAATTAAACATTTATTGCCAGTGCTTGTTAACTTTTTAAAAAGGGTTTTAGCATCACTCATGTAGTGGAATAATATTTATCCTACAAGTGCATAGTAAATTAAATTGTAAGTCATTCTTGAGCTCAATTGTGGAGTGCAGTAGTGTCATGACTGATAGACATGATCTAAATACAGACTTCGTATCTGCAACCCGCTCTGACCCGTATCTAGATCACAAGTTCGTATCTGTCCAAAGATCGTACATTTTGATGTTCACACGGGGAAACTTTACTTTAAAGCTGTTTAGTTAAAGAGTTTTAAACTAAACAGCTTTAGATACGATGAATTTTACCCCTGTGTGAAAAGGCTGTATGATATTTTTCTACATAGTATTAAAAGGATGAGAAAGAATTCTCCCTCCTTACCAGAACCCTTCTTTCTCCTTAAAGGTAAAGACTGGGCCAAATTTCTTATGGCATTTTGATGATTCCAGAACCTTGCAGTACACACCAATACTTATATGCTAGATGATCAACCTTTTCTGATCGATTCCACAACGTTTCTTTCACAATGCAATCGCATGACCATAAGTGGTCTTTATCTTTAAAGAGAAGGTTGAATTGCGGGAAAGATGAACAAATAATTTGTGAACTTTTTCATTCTTTTTAATGTTAGTGTGGAAGGGTATCATAGAAAAAATGCCCCTGTAAAAGGATGGCTCTTCAAATGATCTCATATTCGGAATATGACTAGTAACAGATAAAGGTTGCGGACCACAACTTTCATGCCACCTGTTTGTGCTGTCCAATATACACAATATTGTGTACAGTGACCTTTAGCAAACTGGGCCAATTATGTATCATTTTAATGATTCCATAACCTCACAGTATATACACCAATTTTCTCTGCTACATGATTTCCTTTTCCAATCCTTTCCACACAGTTTCTTTCACAATGCAATTGCATGAACAGATCTCAACTTTCTCTTTAAAGATAAAGACCAGTTATGGTCATGCGATTGCATTGTGAAAGAAACGTTGTGGAAATGATCAGAAAAGGTTGATCATCTAGCATATAAGTATTGGTGTGTACTGCAAGGTTATGGAATCATCAAAATGATAAGAAATTTGGCCCAGTCTTGGTAAAGTTACAAGCACTTTTCACAGAAAGATGTATATGGGACTATGCGACACATGCGCAACACGTGCGTGATATCTATCGGGTCCAAATAGATATAATAATTTACCAAATATATCAATTAGTAGGCGGTTTCTCACCAAAATTTGTATCATCACGTATCAAAACATATTCTTTTACATGATTGGTAATAAGAGCTTCCATTTCAGTGAGAGGGGGGCATTTCCAAAACTGGTCTTTACCTGTAAGAATGATTTATGATTCTTAGTACATAGATGGAGTGTGTTCAGTCGGACCTTGTTTGATGAACCAATATAGCAGTAATGAATGTTACTATGTCTATTTTTCCTTCACACCACATTCGATCAGACTGCTTGAAGCCAATCGGCACTAATTTGATTCCAATTTTTGTATGGTTGCTAGATTGTTACTTCAAATTAGTTTGCCAAGTTTCAAGGATGCAATTTATTACCCGAAACTGAGAAACTAAGAAATATAATATCCTGCTCTTAATTTTTAATTTTTCTACAGAGTTGCCATGAGGCAAATCTCACAGTTGCTGAATTATATTTACTGGTAGATCAAATATTTAGACCTGCCATGCAAAAGGTACATGATGACAGGGAAGGTTCTTGAGCCGGGAGAGAAGATCACATAAACGTGTTGACTCGACTGTAGTCGTAATAAGCAGGAGTGAAGAAAGACCTTGTGGTGTTGAAATACACGGGGGGAAACAAGTTGCTCAATTGGACGGATAAGCACACATAGTCTGAATAAATTTTAATATAAATAAAGTTCTAGAAATAACCTGGTCCGGGTTAAGAGACATGAATGTACAATAAAAGTGTGAGACGCTACAGTATCCTATATATGCTCTGATTCTTAAAGCATTATCAAGTAATTTAAGAATGGTGGGTATCCATTACATAATTAGTCTCAGTGCTTGTACAGAGCCTAAACGGGGAAGTGAAAAGAGAAAGAGGTGGAAGAGGAATTAGTGATTTAATAAAGAATGGCAGAAAGAGACAAAATACACCTAAAAGCGAGAGCAAAATGACATTCACACCAATACAAAGAAGAGGGGAAAGGAAGGAAGAGAGAGAGAGAGACGGGGGGGGGGGGGGGGGGAGAAAGGAAGGGTAGGAAATAAAGACAGGGAGAGAGACATACGAAGGTGGTAATGGGTAATGTGTGTAAACAAAAATATCATTATTTTCTGTTTTTTCTCCTAAATGCCTTCTCCCTAGGGACACTACTCAATATTTACTATGGTCAGCATATTATTATAGATCCTCTAAAGATCAAAGACCCCCCTGAGTCTTTTTTTTTTTTAAATTTTAATTTTAGTCATTTAAAACAAATGTTTTGGTGCAAACAGGAAAGTTGTCTGCCACTACATCACAGATACATTACTGAATTAGCCAATTTGAAGAGCCCATACTTAAAGTGGTTACAATTTTTTAAAATTCATAACTTTCTAATCTTTTGTCTGATTTAATTCCAACTTTTACCAGTCTACTTTCCTCTAGATTACTTTGCTATTAAAGTTGGACTTTCCTTTAAAGTACAAAGATAATGGGCCTATATGCAAATTAAAGTAGTCTACGTCACGAGAATGTGAGCTAATGTGCTCTGGCAAGCTTGGTTGATAGCCATGTGTGTCTAAAAGGTATTGAATATTGAGATGATATGCAATGACACTTGATGCAGGAAGCCTGTGAATAAATAGAGCAGGCTGTTAACCCTTTTCATCCCTGACAGAATTGCATTGCATGATAGAGGAATTCTTAATACATTATTAAAGGTAATGCAGAGTTTTGGGGAAATTTTGAAAATTGGATGGATAGTAATTCTGTAAAGTTTTGATATATTTGGATGCCCCTGTGGATGTATTATAAGCACTGGAAAATTTGGCCCCTAAAACACTTCTGCTTTCGAGAAATTGAATAATAAAAAATGTACCGGTACTCCTGGTAAATATTAAATATTTCAAATAACGCCTAAGGCCATTCCATGGTAGCTGCGGCCATGAAAATTCAGAATATACAGTTCTGATATATAATCTCCAAACAGGAATAGCAAACTGGTCGATTGTAGTCAAGAAATATTGTTTTAAAGCTAAAGTAATATCAGTCTTGAGAAGGAGCTATACAACATAAAGAGTTTATTATTTACAATTTCATTACTTTAGACTCGATTTCAACCATGACAACGATAATTGGATATTGTAAAATCACATATGCTTCCAATATGTTCATTTGAACCAAATTCATGACCCCTTACCAAAACTTTATATTACCTTTAAGAATTCCATTTATTACGAATACCCTTCTTCCCTGCACACAACAAACTTCCACTCTTCCCACCAGCCCAACCCAACAATTGAGTTAAAATTTGATCCATCAATCCTCAGAGATACTAAATTAGCTTCATTGAAAAGGATAATCACATTATCTCAATCCTTTGCTATTTTTAAGTCTCAGGATAAATTAATACTCTGAAAATGTACCATAGGGAAATCTAAGCCTCTGATTAGTTCATCCGACTGCATTATACCTCCACCATCACCACCATCACCACCATCACCATACACGTCTATAGATATGCACCTGCCACCCCGAGACAGTTCTATGTTTACAGAATGAACCTATCGATATGAATTAAAGATAACTAATCCTGTTTCTATTGATGAATGAGGGAGGGCTCCCACCTCGGTTAACAAACCTTGACCGAGACGAGAAAAGCACGACCTTGTTTGGCTGGAAAGGCCAAGATGCGTGCATTAATTTGCCCATGAGGAGACAAATATGGAAATGGTACTTGGTAGATCAACAGAGAGACATACAGTGGAACCCCATTATAAAGAACACTGTTGCATGCATGGACTTACTACAGGGTGCATGTCTTAAATTCTTTTTATAGCAGGTAATTAGTCCTTTGTTTTTTGAACTGTGATGGTTTTCTTTCTTTCAAGTCAATTTCCCTCGTCACAAGGAGTTTGTTCTGAGAGGTTCCACATACTTCCTTGACCAACAATGGTGTGTAGGTGATATTAGGTGATCGATCTACCAGGAATTATTTATGCACATATTTTCTAACAAGCCCAGTCAAACCTGTGTATAAAGGCCATACAAGGCAATGTAAAGGTAGTTACTATTATTTTTAGATTTATTTTGTATAAGTGTTTGAAATAACAGGTTGGACATTAAGGCCATGTAAAGGTAATTACGATGATTTTTAGGCAATTTATTTTGTAGAGGTGGTTGTAAAAACAGGTCGGACATTAAGGCCCTTTTGTTTCTAGCATACAAGTGATATAAGTGAAAGCTTCAAACGCAATACATTTAACAATTTTTTAGTTGTAAATAAATTGCAATTGGGATTGAGAAAAAGTGGCATACCGTACTCAATTAACTTTTTGTTATAAGATACAGAAATGTGAATAAACGTCATTAAAAAAACCCATTGGTTTACTGTGTAATTTCTGAATGAGGATGTATAAATAGCATGTACCGTATATGTAGTTTATTCAATGCATACCATACCTATTTATATCCTAACAATATCCACCAGGGATTCTAGGGTTAAAGTGAAAGTCATAAATTTATTGCCGGAAGATGAAGAAACCATCTTGTGTGACAGCCATTTGCTCCGACATCCCCATGTGTTCAAACACATTGTACATCAACCTATAGTGCAAATCGTGCGACAGATGTTCTTGTGACAATTGGGGCCAATATCCTACACAAACAAAATTCTGAACCTCCGGCCTGGACTAAGCGCTACATTTAGCTTCATCCATAACCCTAACCCTAATTATTAACCCAACCATAAACCCCAAAGCAACCCTAACCCTATATATATATTGTGAAATAAAACCATGAGCGATTGAGCATGGAGCATATTTCGAAGCACCATGATGATGATTTATTAGCACTGGTGTGCAAGGTGCTCAGGGAATAAAATATGGCAATAAAGTAAAGATTTTTTTTGCTAGTGATATTGGTCCATAAAATGTATGCTGACTTATATATGACAGTTTATTTAACCTATTCAGTAGAATATATTATTGTAGCAAATATATATTGTAGAATAATTATAAGAAATAATAACCATTATATACCTCACTTAAGTAATCCAGCAATCTGATTGGTCGAAATTGCATTCATAAACTTTAACTGTTCCCGAAAATTCCCAGTAACCATGGTTAAAACAGTTCTAAAATCCCAATAACCATGGTTATTGGGAAAATAGGTCAGTCTCCATGGTTACCCCATAGGTTTACATGTTAAAAAAATGGTCTGAGCTATCTAGGATACCGTACGGGTCGTAGAATTGGTCGGTAATTTCAATACAATTGAATCTCAATCGATCTTACCGACAATTTTATCTTGCATTGTTGACATGAAGACGAAAATAAACTTCCAAAAACAAAAAAACAACATCTGCCGATGGATCTTGATCTAAGTTCGTGCCAATATGCATTGCAAAAGTAAAAGAAGGGCCCGTTTAATGGAGCAGCGGCGAAGCATCCACCACGCCAAACCGTTTTCAATCCATTTTAATGTATATATTAGAGAAAACTGCTATATATGGTGTCAGAGCGCGCTGGCCGAGAGGTTTAAGGCGCTGGTTCTAGTTACCTCACCTTTTGTACGCAAGAGATCAAATCCCATCTTCGACAAAAGTTTTTTTATTTTTTATTTTTTATTTTTTAGTCTATTTTTTTTTGGCATATAAAAGTATTAATGACTGCTTTAATATTCGAGAAATAGTTGTTTTTATACGCTCTCGGGAAGGTTACAATTGGGCTATTGCCCTCGGCACGCCTCGGGTTATAGCACAATTCTAACCTTCCCTTGAGCGTATAAAAACAACTATTTCTCTCAAAGCAGTCATTAATACTATATTATAACAGGATGATTGTGACTATCTCACTTCTTTGAATTCAGGTTCTTTGTTTGTTTGTTTTTTTGCCCAGATATAACAAGGTGTATATATATACAGAGGTAGTTTCCTTGATCTCAGGAGTATGTTCCGATGAGGTTCCTCTGTATTTGCAAGGCACATGCAATGTGAATGGCGTGGAGGGGGGTTCATAATGCATCCCTCGAGCATGATTCTACCTTCATGAATGAATGAACAGCCTTTCAAATTAATGTTCCCTTCAGTGCGTGACTTGCTCTTCAACCAAATTTGAAGCAATATACTAAAATCATTAATCCAAAGGGTATGAAAATTGAAAGTACATTATGGTTCAGGGCTCAGAGCCATCAGTGTAATGGAAGAAAGGGGAACTTGTTTATACTTACACCCCCCCCCCCCCCGGAAAATAGCTATACAACTATTAAACACACACCAGCACTATAATAGAGTTAGATATACTAGTGCTGATATATATCTGAAAAATGATATGCTTCTCTTGCTCGTTATGTTTTTTAATGTGTGATTATTACGACTTCTGTTTTTTGTTTATTTTATTTATTATTCCTTTTCTCTCTTTCTTTCCTTCTTTCTCTCTCTCTTTTCTCTCTTTCCTTTTTGCTTGATTGTTCAATCTCCAGCAAACTGAACATATTGATAATCATGCTAAGGGGTGCATCAACAGCAGAGGCATGGATGAGGCATTTTATATGCTTGAGAAAAGGGAGAATATAGGAGATAGAGAACAGTGAGAGAGAGAAAGAGAGACAGAGAGGGGAGAGACAGAGACAGAAAGGGGAGAGACAGAAAGAGAGAGCAAGGAGAGGGGAAGAGAGAGAGAGGGAGAGAGACAGACAGAGAGGGGGAGAGAGACAGACAGAGAGGGGAGAGAGAGACAGAAAGGGGAGAGAGACACAGAGAGAGACAGACGGAGAGAGAGAGAGAGAGGAGGTAGACAGACGGAGAGAGAGAGAGAGGAGGTAGACAGAAAGAGAGAGCAAGGAGAGGGGAAGAGAGAGAGAGAGGGAGAGAGACAGACAGAGAGGGGAGAGAGAGACAGAGAGAGACAGACGGAGAGAGAGAGAGAGGAGGTAGACAGAAAGGAGAGAGAGCAAGGAGATGGGAAGAGAGAGAGAGAGGGGGGGGGGGGGATGGGCCAAAAAATGAAAAGTATGAAATAATGAGAGGATATAGGAATTAAAAGAGACAGAGCTCTATAACAGTGCCTGATTTTTTACCTTCCAACATATCAGTGCTTTCAGTTGTATTAAATACATTCACCAATCCATTGATTGTAATTGAACATATTAAATTACATGTATGTAATCTACACAGTTATGTGTGGTTATTGGATTATTCATGGAATCTGATCAAAAAAGCAATAGATGAAATCGATTCAGCTCATTTGATATCCCCATTTGGAAAGTAGAGGGCAGAAATTAATGGTTATTTCTGTTGTGCAGAATAAGGTCACAGAAAATGGGAATAATTAAGTTGAATTTAGTACATGTAGATGATAAACTGCACACTCCCTATTCCTAAACTTCTTAGAAGTCTTAAAATGAAATACAAATATGGAGATTTAGAAAAGAAAGCAAGTTTATTGGCACAAAAATGTAAACAAACACTAAAATGAACTACAAAATGTTTTGGAGAATAATACTTATAAGGTTTGCAAGTATGTAATACATGTACAGCGTTTACCTCTAGGCAATATAACTGTCATCCTTATGCATCTATTTTGTGTAAAGTCAACCTCGCGTAAGTAAGTCACCTTGACGGGACAGAGTTAAATCTGTTAACTTACGTAATCTTCGGCTTATCCGTAAGTTGTAGAAATATGACTTACGCATATGTACTAAATGTACTTTTTTTCATTTCATTGACCTATGAGGTTATTTGACACATGTGATGTTGAATTGTGCGAGGTTCACTGTACATTGAAGTCCACATTTTACGTACGAGTATAATGATTGTATACATTAGAGTTGAATATTAATACTTCTTGTTAACTACGGTCAAAACAAGGGATTGGCAGCTGATTTGATATGATTATATGTTTAATTCACAATATGTGGGATTAAAGACTCAAATACATATGTTGGCTACAAGTACACCACTAACATCATTCACGCTATCAATATTTCACATTAAATATCATATTCATGGCATCACATGTAGGATATAGATGGATTGGTTAGTGAAAATTAAGAAAAATACTTGTCACAAAATCAAGTATTTCAAGCAACCGACAAAAAAGGGATCTTAATTGTATACCATAATCAACCAAACATCATAAAATTATATTGTGCTTACCGGTATAGTATGTTACAGGACCCCCCCCCCCCCCCCTGCCCCACCAGGTCCTCCCCTTCCCCTTGAGTAATTTTTTGAAATTCATATCGACATTTGACAACCAACTGCCTTGAAGCTCAAGTTCCTTTGCATTGGCTCGATAGAACAACAACCAATTACTTTAATGAACAAGGGTGCAGTGTTGACTAGTGTTCTGTGTATCTCTCCGCTCTGTGGCTCCATAATAACTTTTTGTTGGGGATGCACCAATGTTTTCTAGGTGCCTGTTAATGTTGAGTTCTGTTTTTGTTCTTAGCAGATGTAAGCTGTATTAGAATCATACATACAGAATCATTTTTTGCAAAATGACAGCAAACATGAAAGTCATAGGATTGCTACATTTCTCTATTAACTGTGTCACAAATTTATTCACTCTTTTCACCTCTTCTATTTCAATTTCTTTGAAATCCCTAATCATGTGGCAGCAAACATAAATAATTTTAGCTTGACAATATAACATACAATAAGCATAGATACCTGGTACAAAATACTTTGACGGAAGCTCAAATTAATAAGTAATTCTTAATCAGTGCAAAATTTGGCGTTGCATTTAAAGAATGATTTTAATCTACGATGACATGATACTTGAACAATTGAGAAAGGAAGATGAAGAAAGAGAGTGAGGAAAAGGACTAGATGCTGATGAGATGATTGTGATGATTACTGAGGTTGCTGGTTAGGAGTGACCATGTCTTGGTTGGGAGCACCAGGGTAGCCTTCAGGAGGGCTCGACCTTGGGAGACCTGCCTCCATAGCACCATTGGTAGATCTGTCTTGGATGTTTTCTTGGTTCATATGTGATGAGACATCCTGGTGGGCAGCAGAAGCATTGATGGAAGGTGCAGGAGGGGTGGCCTCTGAAGGGGGTGGTGGGGCAACACTCTCAGGAGCCTGCTGCTCAGGGACATCTGCTTGGGGAGGAGGAGGAACCACTACAGAAGTAGGAGCAGAGGTCCCACTAGGACCAGGTTCAGCGGTATCCATCTCGTGTCCGCCACCATCATCCTCATCATCATCATCATCATCTTCATCATCCTCATCATCCTCTGGTCCCTCATCCTCATCTTCGTCACCCTCGTCATCGATAACCCTTCCTTTACCACTCCTGGAGTCGTACAACATCTCTATCTTCTTGACCCAGTATTCCTTCTGGAGAGCCATGACATCCTTTTCCATTTTCAAGTTCTGCATCTTTGTCTTGTGCTCTGTATTCAGCAGATTCATCCTCTTCTTATGCTCAACTAGGTGGAGATTCATAATCTCCTGCTGGACGTGTTCGCTCATGGCGCTCCCGCCCGCTCCTTGAAAATCATAGGATTGGTATGGTGACTCTTGCTGCTGCGTTGCTTTACGCTTTCGAGCTTTCTTCTCCTCATCTTGTTTCTTTACTTGGGCAGCCTGAGCTCTGGCAGATACTCTGGTAGGTGTCTTGCCAGAACTTCTTCCAGATGATGCCCTGCGGCGCTTCCGTGGAGTCTTCTTTGCTGATGGTGCATAATCTGCATCCTTTTCATCATCTGGCAATTCCACCTCAGAATCGCTTCTCATTGTTCCTTCAAAGCTTCCTTCCTCTTCATAGTCACCAAGGCTGTCATCCATTGCTAGGGATGTACTGGGATTGAAGAAAACAAGTTATAAAAGAATGATAAATGTAATCTCTTTTAGTATTGTTACAAACATGCTGCTCCAATGATATACTTAAAAGTTTTCCAATTCATTGGATTCATGAAATATGAAACTTAAATGCATCCAGTCATGAGGAATTAAGAGATGAATTAAGAGATGCATTAAGCTAAGTCAAGATAGAAGTAAAATATCATTCATCTCAGCTTGTCTAGGTTATTTAAATAGGTCAATTTTTTTTCTTCTGCAATATCCTATATCGTATCGCACATTTTATCACTTTTCTATGTACATTTCTTAATTTGTTGAAATAAACAATAATAATAGCAATCTGCAATAGACTGCTGTAATTAGACAAGCCTGCCAGTTTAAATATATTAAAAGGCCATCTGTACTAATGTGGACAGGAGGGATTAGACCACCCAGCAAGGTCACTGACAGGTTGCTATCTCATTAACTCAGCTCTCAACTAACATAAGAAAAAGAGGATCATGGGAGACCAACAGGCACCGATTAGGCATTGGTTTCTATATAGAGGGAGCAAGTAGCTACAAGTAGTACAGTGGGGCTTTAACAGAAATTACAGCACCATTTAATTCTAGAAGAACTTTTGTCTTACTCATAAACTCCTTGCTGATATTCTTCATTGATTCTCCTAGCAGTCTCCTTGAGTTCCTGACACAGTTCAGGCTGGTAACGGAACTCTGGATGGTCCTCTGTCCAGTCATTGTCCTCGTTGTCCTGGTCACCCAGCCCATCGTCCAGATCGATGGACATCAGTCGACAGATCTTACGGGAGAGGAGCGTCATGTTGTGGCGTTTGCCCACCATCTTGGCTTCCATGTACTGCTTGTATTCCTTCCTTGCTGCTTGCACCAAGTTCTTCCACTGGGTGCGGCATTTCTCACCACCCTTTCCCCTCACGAGGTGCTCTTCAAGTGGACCGAATCTGAAGATGAAGAGAAGCGGAAGGAAAATAGGTGTTTGCAGTTACTCTCACGAAATCAGCTCCTAACCTTGAAGGAAATATTGAATTGAAATTGCTGATAATGTATTCTTAAAGTTGCAAGTGATCAAACACAAATTACCTTTTGAGCACCACTTCCATTTGCTTTAAACTGAAAATTCCATACATTTCCAGTTCCATGGTTGATAAATGGAAGCACGGCTCAAAAGAAACATGTACATCACAGAGTTGCCAATTAGTGTTTGATGGATTACAACTTGAAATTTATGTTTCTTCTCAAATTTTCACGGATCTCCTTTTCCCATTATTATGTTTTTAATAAAACCAATGTACATTTAGAATGGGTCTGCCCTTTAAAGTAGTACATATCTTACTCTTTAGCTATAGCTTGGTATATTTGCTCCCAGACCCTTCTCTTAGCGTTGATGGAGGTGGTTTCTTTCCTAGGGTCAGTGATGATGTCAAAACGATTCTTCACATGTTCAAAGAGGAAGAACTTCTCAGCAGTGTTCCAGTTCCTCGACCTTGGCCGACGTGCTCCGAATTCATCTTCTTCCATCATTGTCTGGACAAGAAATAAAAAGGATTTTGATGGATTTATTTTAAAAAAATTGATAAATTTGATTTAATATTTCCAAAATATTGTAAGTTCATAACAGATGATACACTTTAAATAGAGATGAAAAAATATACACTTAAAAAGAGTAAATGTCAGAACAAATTGGAAGAAATAAATGAGTACAAATTTGTATTACGGTAGACATTCAAAATCAGGATAGGATATCATCTTCAAAGTTATTATCAATTTCAATACTACTGTATATGAACACAAACATGTACTATCTACTCAACAAATAGTTGTTATAAAGATGTATACAGCAAATGTACATGTATTAAAACTGGCAAATCTCTTAGGAGAAGTACTGTCTTTGAAGCCCATATTTTGAATACAATATAGTGACATAGTACCTTAATGCATCAAGAGCAAAACTTGTTTTTTGTGATTGGTTCACTTGAATCCATATACATGTAGGTTAATTTCAAAGGATTTGACTTTGGGATATTGTTTGATAGAAATTGAAGGTTCCTGTATGTTAATATGGGTTGGCATATATAACCTTTTTGTACCTATATAGACCATGCTTGCATTTGCCATTCACTGACACATACTGATGAGCTATAGACAGGTAAAAGTGAATGAAAGGGGGTATCGGTATAAGGTTTATGTTTTATCTTTGAAATAAATTTTGTTGTACATACAGTTAACTCTGCATAATTTGATTCCGTTTGTAAAATTTGACTTAGGAGGTGAAAATAACACATATTTTGCATAGGTTGGTTGAAAATTGATTTGACTTGTGCAACCTTGAGTTATGCAGAGACAGATTGAGGTATTATAACTGTTTTTTTAGCTATTTTCCTAGTATCTTAATTGGTGCCTATTTAGACTGATTCGGTCAAAAAAGCTACAAAGAGAGGGAGAGAGAAAGAGACAGAGAGAGACTGAACGAGAAAGACAGACAGAGAGAGACAGAGAGACAGACTGACATACAGAGAATGAAAAAAAAAGGGAAGATAAAATAGAAAGAAATTGTACATAGCCTAGTGATGAGAGTGAGAGAAGAGAGAAATTAAGAGAGAGAGAAGAGCTAGAGAAAGAGAGAGAAAGAGATAGATGAGAAGCTAAATTGCCAAGAAGGTTAAAAAATAAAGAAAAACTACAAAGTACTCTCATGGTTTGGGAAATGGATGCAAGCTATGCAGCCTACATTGTTGATGTATACTGGTCCTATATATCATTAAATGATAATACACGACAATATGTTTCTTTTGACATTTATATTCAGTCAAACTTCAAAATACATGCATAAAAAACTGCACATGATGTACACTTTTTTGAAGATATGCATACCAGGTCAGTGCAGGCCAGGCCATGGCAATCAAGTCTGTGCACACTCCAAATGCAATGCCTGTGCCTCGCTGTATATCTGCCCATTGACTACACACATTTCCAGCATTCAACACACACAAACCCATGCTAAAATGTCAAGTAATTCCTCATGTATATATCATTACCGAGCTCAAACTCTCAAGTAATGTCTGATTTAAAACAAGCCTGTAAGATTAGGAGGCTAACCAAGAACAACTGCATGATCTATAGTTATAAATATAAACAGACATAAAGATAAATCTGATTTAATTATAATCGGAGGAATAAATTTAGTCCAGGAATAAAGCACAACTTACCAAGCTAAATCCTGTTCTTGTAGCTATTGTGCAAAGTGCTGTTGAATCTGTGCACGTTCTAGTACAGTGTGTGTGTTGTGTAGAGGCCTATGTGGTATGCGTTCCCACATAGATATAACACGCACCTGTTTCAGCATACTCTGTGTGGTGTGTGTGTTTGTGTTGTGTGTGTATTGTGTGGTAGTGTATGTACCTGTTCATAGTGTAGGATCAAAAGGCCAGCAGAGTTTATGGCATGGCTGTATGCAAATGAGGCAGCATTGGGTCCTGGGGAGGGGTTGGTCATTGGGAGAGGGGTAACTTAGCTCTTTGGGGGAGGGGTAAGCTTGGATGCCCCAGACAGGGTGGGGTTCAGGGATCAAAATAGATCAGGGAAATCCACTCTGATATTAGCTTGGTATTCATAAAAGCAGAAAAAATGAGTGATAGTACTGTGAGCAATATCCAATGATTAGGAAAGTTATGATTCTTTTAAAGTTGTCATCAGTGACATTATCACAAATTGGCAACACTGAGACATATCTTGCAAGCTCCTCCCTAATTTGCTCTGTGCAGACAATTTCATAAACTTTCATTTTCTCAGTTATTGATTACAGAATAGACTTTTTTCATATAGGGGTTGTATAAAACATATTTGCAGTGATATATTTAGGTTGAATATATGATTGAACATTGAAAATATTAAATTGCCCACTACATCATAGTACTTTATTGTGAAATGTAACATATAGAGGGCATCCTTCTATTGCTCAGAGCCGTCAATTTTTGTGCAAGGTGGACCTCAGCGCATGTTGCTCTATAAGGCTTGCACATAACTGAGTTGGCCTGACTATGTGTTTCTGACTATGTTTATCAACAGACATGATTATATGTCTGTTGATAATTAACCTTGATTTTTAAAACATTTTCAACACTTATTTCCACCACTTTTCACCATTCTTTAGAACTTTTTTCATGTTTTTAAGTTCATTTTTATATGATACTAAGGGTGCGTTTAATCGACACTTTTTCACCCTAGAATCACGGTTTCTAAAGACGTTTAGTTTAAAACGCAATGCGTTCAAGCGATTTTTTCGTCGGTCGTAAAAATAAACGTGTTTGAAAACACAAACATGAAACGCTGAAAAAGATGCGTTTTGTATCATGATTCAAAAGAATCACGGTCGCTAAAATTCGATTGAACGGACGGAGTTCTCAATCATGATTGTATGACGAAGCCTCTTCCGGTTTGGGAAAAACCGCGCGCCCGCTTTGCATGCAATTTGCGTTCACTATACCATCGTGGCCTGTTCCGTTATGTTATTCCTTGTTTTTCCTTCTATCATTTTCTCTTTCTGTCTTTCCTTATGTTATTCTTTGTTTCTTCCTTCTATTCTTATGTTATTCTTTGTTTTTTTCCTTCTATCACCTTTTCTTATGTTATTCTTTGTTTTTATCATTCTATCATTTGCTCTTTCTGTCTTTTCTTATGTTATTCTTTGTTTCTTCCTTCTATACTTATGTTATTCTTTGTTTTTACCTTCTATCACCTTTTCTTATGTAATTCTTTGTTTTAAGCATTCTATCAATTTCTCTTTCTGTCTTTCCTTATGTTATTCTTTGTTTCTTCCTTCTATCATCTTCTCTTATGTTATTCTTTGTTTTTATAATTCTATCACTTTCTCTTATGTTATTCTTTGTTTTAATCATTCTGTTACTTTCTCTTTCTATCTTTCCTTATGTTATTCTTTGATTCTTCCTTCTTTCACCTTCTCTTATGTTATTCTTTGTTTTAATTAAGCCTGAGTCATTACGGTTTTTGTGCTAAACGGATAACCGTTAAAAGTATACGGGCGGTTTCGTTTAACCGTTTAATAATAATAATAATAAAAAGTGAAAATACAGTATTTGTAATAGTGCTGTAGCTCGGAACCCTGCTGGTCTTCAGACTGTCAGGCTGAGCATTCCGAGCCGGACTATGGTACAAATTGGGTCATCCTGATAAACAGAGACCAGTAATGAACAACATAAAACTGTCTTATTATTCCTCTGAATCTGATATCATGATTAACCTTGCAAACTTGCAAAGTTACTCTGTGAAGACAGCTTGATCTGTGACATGTTTATATATGCCTTTGCAATGCAATGTTTGCACGTGGTCAGGGAGAGAGCTCCCTGCATGTATCATTGCCATATGAAATTATGTGGAAATGTGTATCACACACACCTAAGACACACCCTGCAATGAGCTGATCCAAGTTAGTGACCAATCAGGAAGGTTCTCTAGCTATGTGGGTGGAGTTTGATACCATCATAAATTACAGGTTGGTGACCGCGGTGCTTTCACTGTACCCAGTTCAGTGGGAGGTCAAGAAGCCACGCCCACATGTGTGCATGTGATAAGCATGCGCTCTCTATCTGTGTGTATGTACAGTGTATTTGGGCGCCGGAGGTTTGTGTGTACATGTGTGTGTGACTGAGAGAGCATGCATGGACCAGGCATGCAGGGACATGAGAGAGTGCAGTAATAAGAAAAGGTACATGAGCGATGAACACATTGCAGAGAGAAGGGAATAAAGAGGGTGAGAAAAGTATGGTGGCTCCTAAGGGACACGCAAACGCAAAATTTGACGTATACCTTTGCAACAAATTTGTGGATTTTCACGTCAAAGACGTGAAAATCCACAAATTTGACGTATACCTATGCAACAAATTTGTGGATTTATACGTCAAAGACGTGAAAATCCACAAATTTGACGTATACCTATGCAACAAATTTGTGGATTTTCACGTCAAAGACGTGAAAATCCACAAATTTGACGTATACCTTTGCTTGGTAATTTTTTCGTTTTTCTGTACTCAATGGCACTGAAGGGACACGCAGACATGAAAATCTGCGTCCGATATATACGTCTGCGTCTCCCAAAATGGACACGCAGACGTGAATATTGGACGCAGATTTTCCAGCAGATTTTCACCAGGAAGATAAGCGTATATGGGTGGTCTGTCCGCCTAGTTACTGATAAAGGGATTACCAGCTGGTATCTCATAGTCTTCTAATTGCAGACCCTATACGTGTGTCTAAAGTCTCACTGTTATTGTTTTCAGCAAGAAGAGGACATTGATGCGCTTGGCAATGGAATGCTACATGTTGCAATGTACATGTTATTCATTCACTATCATTATCATTGTTTGAGGACAATCAGATGACTAATAGAGGAAGTTCTGAAACAATAACAATAACAAATATTATTGATACCATGCATGTGGACTTAATTTGTTTCATTGATTTAGTTACCAACAGCAAATAAATACGGTAGGCCTACAATGATTGGTTTTTTAAAGCATTTTCATGACGAAATCTTATAGAGAGAGAGAGAGATAAACAAAAAAGGAGGGAAATAGAGGAGTGAGAGAATTAAGGGGAAAAGAAGGCGAAGAGAGAAGGATATGTTAATAGAGAGCAGGAGAGGCTCCTAAACATCAATTTCAATTCAGGCAAAATAATGTAGACAACAAAATCACAAAGAAATACAAACACATTGAAATTGTTGATTTTCTTCTTCTCTCATTACCAAGCAGGCAAGCACTTCTACTTTTTATGCATCCCGTTGCGACTTGCCCCCCCCCCCTCCTATCCCACCCTTTTATTCTCTCTCTATTTCTTTCCATCTCTCTCTCTATCTATCTCTCTCCCCTTCTCTCGATCTTTTCCTTCTTTCTCCCTCCCAATCTGTCTCTCCCCTCTCTCTCCTCAGTTTGTCTGCCCCTCTCTATTTCTCTCTCCCAATGTGCCTTTCTCTCTCTCCTCTTTCTCATTTCTCTCTCTCAATCTGTCTCTCCCTTCTCTCTCCCAATCTGTGTCTCCCCTCTCTTTCTCTCTCTCTCCTCTTCACCTTTCTCCCAATCTGTTTATCCTCTTTCTATCTCTCTCTCTCTCTCTTCTTTCAACGTTTCTCTCCCCCAATCTATCTCTCCCCTCTCTCCTTTTCTCTCTCTTTCTCTCTCTCTCTCGAATTTCGAATACACATAGTACAGAGAGAATGGGAAGGGAGGAAGGACAGGAGAGAGAGCGAGAGAGAGAGAAAATCTGCGTCCAATATTCACGTCTGCGTCTCCCAAAAGGGACACGCAGACATGAATATTGGACGCAGATTTTTTTGTCTGCGTGTCCCTTCAGGGCCATTGAGTACAGAAAAACGAAAAAATTACCAAGCAAAGGTATACGTCAAATTTGTGGATTTTCACGTCTTTGACGTAAAAATCCACAAATTTGTTGCAAAGGTATACGTCAAATTTGTGGAATTTCACGTCTTTGACGTAAAAATCCACAAATTTGTTGCAAAGGTATACGTCAAATTTGTGGATTTTCACGTCTTTGACGTGAAAATCCACAAATTTGTTGCATAGGTATACGTCAAATTTTGCGTTTGCGTGTCCCTTAGGAGCCACCATAGAAAAGAGATATGGGGGCTGGTTGTTTTATTGTTTACAAATTCATTCATGGAAATTACTGCTGCCAGAAAGCTGGCGCCCAGCGGCCAGGGTGTAACATTACACTGCGGTTTCTTTGATTATCTTTATCACCGGCTATTAGCACATTCCAAAATGTATAAAAATAACGGTTAAACGGAGCAAGAAATGCCAAACGGTTTTGATTAATGCGGTCGGATAACCGTCGGTTAAACGGATTGACTCAGGCCTAGTTTTAATCATTCTATCACTTTCTCTTTCTGTTCTTCCTTATGTCATTCTTTGTTCCTTCCTTTTTTCACATTCTCTTTCTGTCTTTCCTTATGTTATTCTTTGTTTCTTCCTTCTATTTTTATGTTATTCTTTGTTTTTTCGTTCTATTATCTTCTCTTTTGTTATTCTTTGTTTCTTCCTTCTATTCTTATGTTATGCTTTGTTTTTTCCTTCTATCACCTTTTATGTAATTCTTTGTTTTAAGCATTCTATCACTCTCTCTTTCTGTCTTTCTGTCTTTCCTTATGTTATTCTTCGATTCTTCCTTCTTTCACCTTCTCTTATGTTATTCTTTGTTTTAATCATTCTATCGACTTTATCTTTCTGTCTTTCCTTATGTTATTCTTTGTTTCTTCCTTCTATCACCTTCTCATTCTTTGTCTTATTATTGCGATCTATGCTCAAAACAGCAGTCGACAGTCGGCCGTAAACAATTCCAGAAAGCGCGCGCCGAAGTTCCTGGGCCATACTGCGCAGTGTGATGCGCAGTGGTTTGGCTCGCAATGAGCTAGAATCAGCGTTGATGAAAAATCGCTTGAACGCAAACCGCAGTGACCTTGCTTTTTGTAACGGCGTTTTGAATTGTGATTCATGTTTGTGATTCTAGCTTCGAAAATTCGATTGAACGCACCCTAAAAGAGTTGAAATATTTTATGCTGCAATAAGTGGGAGCCATTTTCATAAAGTGACTATACTTAAAGGGAGACAACAAAATAAAAACCATGAATTAGTTTCTAACTCTTGTCTTTCTAATTTTCTTGTTTCATAAAATTTACATGAATTTTTCATCTATTTTAACAATGTCTTTTCCTTGCCTATTTGCAGGTTTGTGTCCTGCTCCAACTCAAGAGCTTCAATGTTTGGATGGAAGTTGTGTTTCACATGCTGCTGTATGCAACTTCAAACAAGAGTGCCTTCATAATACAGATGAGGAATATTGTGGTAAGAACAGTCACTTAAATTAAAAAAAGGAACTTTAGATGGAAGTTGAGATGAGATTAGTACAAGGAGAGAGAGAGAGAGAGAGAGAGAATGAGAGAGAGAGAGAGAGAGAGAGAGACAGACAGAGAGAGAGAATTTCTTTTGAGCTGTGGATAGAGAAAGAGAAAGAGAAATAGAAAGAGAAAGAGTCAGATGGACAAGGAAAGAGTAGGAGAAAGAGAATGAAAGAGATATTCAAACAAAAGGAGAGGTTAAAAGAAGCTGAAGAAGAATACAATGCATAGGAAATTCTTGCAGGGTTCCAGGGGCTCCCTGATTGGCAGTTTTAAAAGATAAATAAAGGGAATAGAGAGGGGCTAAACTAAAGGAAAGGGAAAAGGAAAGGAACAGGTGAGAAAAGGTTATAAAGTGAGAAAGAAAAAGCTTTTAAAAGGTGTGTGAGAGAGAGAGAGAGAGAGAGAGAGAGAGGTGAGACGAAGAGTGAAAGAGATGGGGAAGAGAAGGAAATACAGAGCGGTTATTTATTATCTCTGTTAACGATGAGGTTTTCTATGGGCCCATTTACACAGCCCAAACACCTTTCTGAAGAAAAAAATTTGATTGCCATTTACACTACTGGAAAAACCCATAAAAAGCTGTCAGAGTTTGCTCATGTCGCTGCTGTGCATACAGAACCAAGGAGATTGAGCCATGTGACAAAAAACATGAATCATTAACCGATGTTTCAAGAGCGGGCATTTACCCCTGCAAAAATCGGTAACATTTCTCTGGACGTTTCTAAAAAAACACACTCCAGAGATGGATTTTTGTTATTTTGGTTTTTCAACCCAACCCCCAATAATTGGATTTACAGAATTACCAGTATAGATGAGGATCATCTGTTTGGGTGTATGAGAGTCGGAAAGGGTGTGAGTTTGAGTGGGTGTGCTAGTTAAATATGATGAATGTTTTAAAAGGAGTATTTAATATCTTGAATTAATTTTGATAAACTATGAAAATTATAATAACTTTAATGATTATCCAACTTGAGATTCTGGACTTTAAATGTGCCCAGTCAGTACAGTCAAAGACCCTGTTCTCACTCACTTCTCAGACCGATTCAGGCTAGATCGATCTAGGCTAGATCAGTCTACCTGTGAGTGTGAACAGACAATCGGTCGGCCAGGAAGCAATCTTCTGGACCGATCCAGAAGATCACTCTCTAAAGAGAAGAGCCGACCCTACCCAAGATCGGTCTAAGATCGGTCTAGGAAGTGAATGAGAACGGGTCCTAGATCGGTCTAGGAATTGAGTGAGAATGGGGTCAAACTCTCAAGTGAACGAAATGAAATTGCTCAGGACAATTCACACATGGCACATAAAAATGTGTACATGCCCTTTGAGACATTTTTATTGAAAACATTTGTGTACTACTATTCTAAATAAGAACATCCTTTATAGTTTAGAAAATTAAAAGAGCTGACCAATTCAAAGTGTCTGCTGAGAGCCACAAGGGTTTTAACTGTGAAAAGTATATGGGTTAATGTCCTTATGGTTCACAGCAGAAGAAAAAAGAATGGTTTACACTATTTTATTAGAGTGGGGAGAAAGTTTGAGTATTTGCATGGATTAATTAGTTATGAACTGATTTATTTTGTCTCTTACTGAATATCATTTTCAATGTAGTCCAAGAACGGAATGAAGGAATTCATGCTGTCTGTCAATTGTATTACTCCTTCATAAATCCTGCTTGAAATAGGAAAGGATCAGAGATTAGTAAGTAGTAACAGATTAACAGGTATTAAACTTCTATCACAGAATAGATGTATATATTCCATCTTCCATAGCTTTCAAATCTATTTCTTCCAAATTAAGACATTTGAGAACTTCTTTGATCAAATCCTAACTGCCCCTCTTTCTTTTGTATTGTAGGCCTGTCATGTGACTTTGAGAGCCCCTGTGATTGGCTAAGTCCTCCTATTGACATGTTTACTCCAGGATGGGAGGTACGAGAGGGGGCGTCGACCAACCCTTACACAGGACCCCCTGGAGGTTATGATCCGAGCGGGGAAGGTATAGTTTAAATCTGTTTTTATCTCTTTTACATGGTGTTAGAAAGTTGATATCTTTTTAAATCTCTTTTACATGGTGTTAGAAAGTTGATGTCTTTTTAAAATCTCTTTTACATGGTTTTAAAAAGTTTATATCTTTTTTAATCTCTATTACATGGTGTTAAAAAGTTTATATCTTTTTTAATCTCTTTTACATGGTGTTAGAAAGTTGATATCTTTTTAAAATCTCTTTTACATGGTGTTAGAAAGTTTATATCTTTTTTAATCTCTTTTACATGGTGTTAGAAAGTTGATTTATTTCCTATATTGACTTTATACTGACATATACCGGTTAGAAGAGCGTCCGCCTCCCAACCGGGAGGTCGTGGGTTCGAACCCCGCCCGCGTCATACCAAAAGACGTTAAAAGACAGGAGTTGCTGCTACCTTGTTTGGTGTTCAACAATGAGGGATAGAGCAACGTCGATCTGGCGCTGCTCAGTGGCTGCCGGGCTAACGATCAATTGGGCAAAAAGAATTTCCATTTTTGGTTTAACTTAATAAAATTTGGAGTGGACTTTAAAAGATTATTATTATTATTATTATTATTATAAAGAACAACAGAATTGAAACCTGAATTGGCGAACAAGTTGCAGCACAGAGTATTCTACCGGTACTCACTTTTGAATCTCAACGATAGAATTCTTGATCAATAACTAAGGAAAGTTAATTCGGTTCAAAAGGCGTAAATCTCTATAACAAAAGGTGACATAATACAAATTTTCATTGTGGTATGCATCTGATATACCGGTAACGAAAATATTTCTAAATTTACTATTGCTTCCACTACTGCTGATTTTTCCTTCTGAAATAAGAATACCCTTATGCAATCAGTTATGATGAGAATAAATATCTCCTGTTTATAGCCAGGAGGGCTTTAACTCTTATATTTGTTCAAACATATACGGTAAATGCCATTCTGTCTTTCAACATACAGTCAGGGACTGCACTGGAAAAATAGCTGAGTGTATTGTATGTAGTAAACTTTTAATAGGCAGAGTGAGAGAGAGATAGAGATAGTAGGAAAGAGATATGGACAGAGGAGTATAGAGAGGATCAAGAAAAGATATAGATGGCCAAAGGGAGAGAAAACAAATAATTTTTGCCATAAAAAAACTGTCTTCATGACCATACTAATACATTCATGCATATAGAAAGAAAATTTAATGATAACCACGCAAGCATGCTGAATAGAATATGAATACATGTACATTTACCTACTGGCCCCCAACTCAAATTACATGAAGTAAAGAGGAGTCATGCATCCATGGATGCTTCTTATCATGAGCATGAGATGAAGAGGGCCATTAACTTATTTTGGTGAATCAAAAACATGCAGAACCAGAAAGGTGTAAATATATGTCAATGTAAGGTACCAAAGGTGCTTCCAAAATGCCAATATCTAGAGGGAATAAACCAACATTGATGATGATGATGATGATGATAGTGACTTTTAAAGGGCAAGTATTTAAAGTATGCTAGAAATGTTTACACGCTTTTGTGCCAGCGATTCTAAGGGCTTTCAAAAGAAACAATTTGGAAGTTAAGCCTTTGTTCCATGCTAGATAGGTATAATATATCACTTTTCATTGAAACTAAACTGCATTGTGGATATATTAATGTGAATATTGTGGTTTCAGGAAGTAAGAGCACTTTTCTTTAGCTAAATTTGAAGACGTAACATTATTTATCTGGAAGAATTTTTCTACTTCAGCCAAATTAATGTATGGACTGAATTCCTTGGCAGAATTCCCACTTATGTAACAGGAAGGGTAAATAATAACTTGCCTTTAAACTGATGTTGAGAACTGTGATCTCTGAAAGTAGTAAAAATATGTCAATAATTTGACTTAAAGCCCCACTGCACTACTTATAGCTACTTGTGCCCTCTACATAGCAAACAATGCCTAATCGATCCCTGTTGATCCCCCTTGATCCTCTTCTTTTATGTTCAAGAGCTGATTTGATGAGATAACCACCTGTCAGTGATCTTGCAGGGAGGTCCAATCCCCCCTGACCAAACTAGTACAGATGGGCGTTAACATGAAAGCAATCGAACAAACCTCCAATCCTTATTTTGACTGTGAAAACTAATCTACTTTGGATTTGACTTTAATGATAAACATATATGCCAAACCTAGGACCTTTCATTTCCTTTTACAGAATGTCAGCATTTATAATGAATTGGAAAGACCATGTTAACCATAAAAGCATTTCATGCTAGACCAATTTGTCCATTGTGCAGCAATTTGTCGGAAGCGTGTCAACCGTGACATTTTCTTTGATACCCTGGTGACGGATCTTTATCAATGATTAAGTTGCGCAGATGAGAGAGCTAATCTCAAAGTGATGAATTATAGATAAGCAATAACGTTATCTACAGATCAGTTGCGACAATCATCTATATATTTATCAGATTATGATGGATGAATGCTCAAGGTAATTTGATACAAAATGGAAAATTGTTGACTTTTCATGAGACTCTATTGGTATGGAGAATTATTAATTTAGTTCTTATATGTAAAGCACATCAACATCTAATTTAGACTCTTGATTTTTATTATTCTTATTTTGACATTTGAATGTGTTTTAAGGTGTTGATACAAGCACCTTTTTTTGGAAGATCAGCTCCTTTGAAAGATTTTGATGGCACCTTTTTGAAACAGCAATTGGCTTATTAAGGTGATGGTAAGCACCTTACTGAACCAGCAACTACCTTTGAAGGTGTTAACAAACACCTTTTTGTACAAACAGCCCTGTTTAAAGTGTTGATAAGCACTCTTTTGAACCAGTCAAGAATTTAAAAGTTTTTAAAAGCACCCTCTGTCAACTCCTTTTAAGGCTCTTAAAAACACCTTATTCCTGTATTGTATCAACTCCTCAAAAAGAGTCACTAATAAGGCATGTTTTGAGCACTTGTTCAGAAGTTATCTTTAGAGTCTTCTTCACAGTGTAGGAATATCATACAGTGTTCATATACTTCATACCCCAAATTAAACATGAACACTGAATAAAATTGTATACTATATCATTGTTATTTTCTCCTCGCCGAACTCATGTCAGGGGGGGGGGGGGGTGATAACGCTACCGACCATCCGTCTGTCCATAACAAATCTGGTTTCCTTTCGATAACTTTAGTAATGTTTGACAGATTTTAATGAAATTTGATACAAAGGTACCTGGTATCAAAATACAACCCAAGTACGTAGGTCAAAGGTCATAGTACATTAAACATGTGAAACTACCCAATTAATTATGCAAAAATGTGGTTTTCATTTAATGACGCAAGTAATGTTGTTGAGTATGTAAGTCAAAGGTCACAGCTCATTAGATATGCACAAATTGCACAAAATTATGTACATGAGAAATAGCTACAGTAATCATGTATGCAAAATTGTGGTCTCCGTTGGATAACTTAAGTAATGTTCGGTGGATTTTGATAGAATTTCTGACATATCAGTATAGGCCATTTGTACCCGGTGAGGGGAGGCTACGCTTTGCGTTGAATTGTTATTTCTCTCGCAGGAGCACAACTCATTTCATACAAATAACCCCAAATCATTTGGTGGATTTTAAGTAGGAGTAGATTCATTAAAAGATGGAGGGTTTTGGACTGGAAATGCTCACAGGGAAAGATTACAATGTTAAAAATGAAAATTTCACAGACTTATTTCACAAAATTATGTGGATAAACATTAAAAACAACCATGCTTTTGCTATACCCGCCCACACTCTTATTTTCCAATTTGTCAGTAACATTCTTTGGTTGTTCTATTTGTTTGTTTTCTCATTGTATATTGTATCTTATTTTTATATATTTTGATGAAATTGTGCAATAACACTTGCTTCATTGCATTTTTTGTACAGGTGCAATTAAAAATATAGAAATTGAATCATATTAAATGTATTAAGCAATCTCAAAATCAAATGTATTTGTGCACTCTCAAAATGTGAAATGCTATTTCAGAATCAAATGAGGATTACCATGTTTTCTTTAGACAGTGTTTGCCTATTTTATAGAATAATGTTCACTTTCTTTTTATATTTGTTTTTATAGCCATAGGGAATTACACCTATGTCAGCTCTCAAGGAAAGTTGGATAGGGCAATGGCTGAACTGGAGAGCCTCACTTATCAAGAGAGTGGTGCTCTTTGCAGCATCAACTTCTTCTACTACATGAACGGAACTGACACTGGGACACTTACATTGTCGGTTGCTATGGACAACCAGAGATATCCCATCTGGCAACGCTTGGGCAGCCAAGCAGCAAGGTATGCCACTTTGCTTAATTTGAATGATTAGCTTTGAGGATTGGTAAAGGATAAGAGATGATGGCAGGTAACTATCTGCTGAAAAGTGCAGCTCCTAGACCTTTGTTCAAAGCTCATACCTTCCACGAGATAAACAGAATTGAACGATAATCAATATTCAACATTATTTCATGTAAGTACTCTATACCGTGTGAGTAAAAAAAAAGTTTACACCCAGAAAATTGCTAATTATTTTTTAAATCATCTGTGAACAGTAAATTATTATACATCTTATGAAAGAGTGTTTTATTTTTTTTCATTTCAAAGACTTTATTTTCTGCAATCAAACAAATCAATAATTATACAACAAATATGGATAATTATATAAAACATAAGGTATGCAAACAATATACAAAATATAGAAACAAATGTATAATACATGAGTAAGAGTAAATGTATACGTTGGGCCATTGCGTGTATAAAGAAAGAAAGCAGAAGGTCGCCGTTATAAGCAAAAGCTTGAGTAGACGGTTATCCCAAATCATTTGGTACCATTTTTGTGTGGTATGTGTTCACGCTTGGAAGAACAGGTGGCATTGTTTTCGAGAGTGCAAAAATCGACTTGCGCCAAAGTGATGCCTACAGTATGTATTATATTGGGATTAGCGGAGTGAGAGAATGGATTGAATGTATCAAAATAAATGCATTGCATATCCTTTTTGCAAAGGGCAAAGTCACACCACCCACACACACGCGCACAAATGTTCGTTGCTATTTGATATTCGATATTTGATATGTGTGGCATGATTAATTTTGTTAGGGGTGTTATTTGGATCTGCAAAGACCGAATTAATACACAAATCCCAATTGTTTTATTCTAACATCACATAGGCAACTTTGGCGCAAGTCGATTTTTGCACTCTTGCAAACAATGTCTCCTGTTCATCTAAGCGTGAACACATACCACACAAAATGGTACCAAATGATTTGGGATAAAACACTCTTTCATAAGACATATAACAGTTTAATGTTCATCAATGATTTTTTAAATAATTAGCAATTTTCTAGGTGTAAACTTTTTTTTGACTCACACTGTAGTGTAGTCTTTTTTATTACTGATAAAATGATATATTTTACATAAAGTTGTGGTCTAGTGGATACGTCTCCGTGCTGGGAGTCACATTGTTCGCTGTTCGAGTCCCGCCACGGCACCTTTGTCCTTTGGCAAGACATTAATCTACATTTGCCACACTCCACCCAAGTGAGGTGAATGGGTATCTGGTAGGAATTTATTTCTTAAATGCTTTTAGCGCCTTAGGGCTGATGGGTTATAGCCAGGGTAACAATAGTACTTTGTAGGTAACTTGAGCATCCTCTGGGATGGATGCATGTACAATATAAATGAAGCTATTACAGTCAAACCTGTCTATAGCGACCGCCCAAGGGAAACACAAAAAGTGGCCTTTAAAGACAGGTGGTCTTTGTAGACAGGTTCCCTTAGTACATGTTTCAATAAGAAACCATTTTCAAGGGGGAAAAAAATGTGGTCCTTGTAGACAGGTGGTCACTATTAAAAGCAGGTTTTACTGTATTATCATTATCAAGATCTCAATTAAATCATGTATTGTATTGTATTTATTAAACTTCATTGATGTACATTAATATTCTGTTTATAAACATAATTATAATTATAATCACTTTATTATCATTATAATCATGTATGCCCAATTAATTCATTTAAAAACTGCATTAGATATGAAGAGAAAAAAAATAGAAATTTATTAAAATATGCAACATGCCTTTTTAATCTTTTCAACTTTTCAACTACACTTCTTTCATTTAGGTGGATAGATGAAGTCATACTTTTAAGGTCAATGCCCTCTCCATTCCAGATTTTCTTTGAGGCTACCATGACAGGGGGAAGTGAAGGGGATATCGCTCTTGATAATATACAGCTTCTAGACTGCTCACCAGGTGAGTTGATCGTAGAGGTGACCAGGGGAGTGTTTCACAAAGAATAAGACAGACTTTAAGTTGGACTTAACTATGGCAGGCTGTTCATGCCACTGTTTGCCCTCATTATTTATTGGCATTTGTCTCTCAAGGGACGTACAAATCATGGTCACAAATCTACACTTTTTAATAATTGATTATTCAAGGAAAAAATATTATCTAAAGATCATAATGGTAAGAGCAATCGGTGGCATGAATAGCCTGCCATAGTTAAGTCCAACTTTAAGTTGATCTTACTCTTTGTGAAACACCCCCCTGGTAAAGTAGATACGTCGCTGGACTTGGAATCAAATTTTTAGCAATTTGAGTCCTGCTGATGCACCAATGTCCTTTGACAAGATATTTATCTGCATATGCCACTCCTCACCCAGGTGTATTGAATGTATTACTGGTACGTGTATTAAATATCTGGGAAGATTCAATATGTACCGGTTTGTGTGTTTCAAACAGCTTTGCATTTGTCATCTCTCAGAAACGTGATTCTGGCTCATTCTCACATTCAAAATGCACCTTTTTCGAGGTTTCAATATACCCATCTCTAAAGACATTTGAAAACAGGCTTGCGTTTATCACCACGCAAATTTGCCTCAAACACGTTTGAAAATGCTGGTTCTATATAGGCCAGGTTGGGCTGCTCATGCCTAATAGGAATTTGATTAAGTTTTCTTCACTGTGAGATGATTCATCAGTATAGGGATGGAAGGGCATTATCTCTGTGTTAAAGTAGTCACCAGAAGAAAATTCATGACGACTCATAGTAATGGACAAATTATATATGGTTGGAAAGATTTTCTCTTGAAAAACATGAATAATTTCCTGAAAAATCATATAGATATCATGGAAAGGCGTATAATGCTTTGTGGCTAGCTGTGTCTTGCATGTGACGTCACAAATCTTGACGCTCTACGGAGGACCGCTGAAAGCAGAAAATCTGGATCTCAAAATTAACATTTTTGAGAGATGATTAATGCAGGCCACAAACATATTTTGAAGAGGGAAGTTGTTATATTTGATCAGGAAGGCTTCCCCTTCGCAATGATATGAACTTTGCATCAATTCAAAATACTTTTGATTCTTTGGGCGACTACTTTAAAGGTACTATGTCCCTTTTGCAGCCAACCTCAAATTCTGTAGAACTTTGCAGGAATTATGAATATGTCATGTATGTCCTATCTGTGAAATTTAAACGTTAGCAGTGTCCTCATATTCAAATTATGCAAGGAAACCTGTTTACTTGCTAGACTTCACTGTCAGACACTATTGAGTGACTGACTGGCTTTTTTTCTTCTTTGGTAATAACATACATGGAAGGGTTGTAAAGGGTACATGAGCATTTGTCTACATCAATAACCCACTTCTTGTGATGGCCAAGATTAAACTGATTGAATCTTTGCGCAGCATAAAACGTATGACCATTCGGTACAATTGTCTAAAAATCAAGACTATTACTTTTGGGCTCTATAGCCCTAAAGTCGATTTGACAACTAATAGTCATTATTTTCCCACTTGAAGACATTTTCAAGCCCCACCTTTTTTAGGGAAGTTCTAAATAAGTATTATCTTTCAAATGCAGTTGGAATTTAACTTTTTCATTTTTTGGGCCTGCAAATGGGACATAGTACCTTTAAGATCTATGAGCTAATGCCCATCTGGCTCCAAGCAAATGTTATGTACATATATGTTGCGAGAGATTTCTTTCTGAGCCTGTTGGACATTATAAGGCTTGAATGAGCGATTCTGAGTCAATTTATAGGTTGCCAGGAAATGTGACCTTTATAGAAATGGAGCACAGGATTTTTGTTTGGTTAAGATGATGCACTTTGGATTGGAATCGGTGATGATTGAGGGAAGGGTGGGAGAGGATAGGAAAAGAGAAGACAGTGACCTGGAACGGGAGAAGTCAAGTTTTGTGATAAAACTGCAAGGAAAAGACACTTTTGGGAAATACATTTTGGATTTGATTGGATTGGATAAATATCCTTTGGCAAGATATTAACCTGCACTTGCTACTCTCCACCCAGGTGTTAAATGGGTACCCGGTAGGATGCGACCGTCATTGTTGGTCAAACAGTTTCTGAGCATCAAGTAACGCCTGGCTGGAATGCTCCCCAGGGAGTGGAGATTGTGCACACAGTGTGTGCGGGCAAGCACTGAATCCAATGACCGGGGTAATATATGTGTAAGCGCTTAGAGACATTTGTATTAAGCGCTATATAAAAGCTTAAAAAATATTATAAAGAAGAAGATGTTGTTGAGATGGATGGGGAAGGGTAGATGTAGAATGAGAGTGTAGATAGCAGTGGGGTGCAGCCTACTCAAATTCTTTGTTACAAAAGAGGAAGTTATTGAGAGAAAGAGCCAGATATATAAATCTAGAGGGAGAGCAAGAGAGGAAATGAGAAAGTAAAAGAAAGGGAGAGAAAATATGAGAGAGACAGGGAGAGAGAAGGTTACAAATAAGAAAAGTTTGATAGGGAGATGAAAAGATATATATTAAAATAAAGTAAGGAGGGGGTATACAAAAATAAGGATAGATAATAAGAAAATGTTGGAAGAGATATATATGGAAAGGAAAAGGGATAGGAAGAGAGGTAAGGAAGGAAAGATAGATAATGAAAGAGAGAGAGAGGTAAAGAGAGAGAGAGAGAGAGAGTGAGATTGTGAAAAAGAGGGAAAGTGGGATGTAGATACAGTTATATTCAGAAAGAGAAAGAGAGAGAGAGAGAGAGAGAGAGGGGTAAGAAGGGTATAGAAGGGACATTAAATATGATATAAAAATGGACAATTCAAATATTTCACAAAACATAAAAAACAGATAAGCAAACTATCTTTTCAACAAATACAAAATGATCACTAAACCATGCAACGCCATGCACAGCAGGAAGAGTATTTTATGACCCTTTTTGCTTTGTTTTTCAGTCATTTAGAACCATGATTGATTGCTTTTAAATATCATCTGACAATAGCTCCATTAGAACAAATTCAGGTTCAATTTAGTGGAAAGATAAGAACATTATATTCATGTTGTAAAATTGGTTTCAGTACAATCCATCATGTTGCCTGCTGAGAGCCAGAAAGGGCCTATGCAACTCTTATGTAAAAGCCTGTGAGTAGGCCTGTCCTCATCAACTCGAGATTGCTAAATAACCCGCTATTTTAACTATCCTGATCGCAAATTATCCAGCTAATTTGCGTCTTCATTAGCCCGCAGTTGCAATTAGCGGGATATTTGGTTGAGGTAATCATCCCAAGATATCTTGGGCTAGTTGGCAAAATATCCTGCTATTTGTTTGGTGGGTCTTCACCAGCCTATGCTTCACCAGCCTATGCGCACTATGCGCAAACGCTGAGGAAAAATTTCTCAAGCTAATTTCTCAATCTTGAGTTTCGAGTCTTGAGCTGATGATGACGCGATTTGTAACTTCAGGCTTCTTTTCCAAATCAGAAATAGCAGGCTATTTGGCAATCTCGAGCTGATGAGGACATACCTAGTGAGTCGATGCTCTGGTGGCTCTCAGCAGGTGATATAGGTATTAGATGGGCCATGCAAAGATGCAAGCTGTTGTCAAGAGTGTTTTCTTGTATCGGGAGAATTAAGAGATTTAGTGAACTTTTGGAACATTTTGTCTGTGGAGATTCAAAAGGACATGAACCTTTGCGATATACTTATGAGCATTACAAAATTTAGTGAAATCCTGCTCATCTGTTTTTAAAGATAAAGACCAGTTATGGTCATGCAATTGAATTGTGAAAGAAACGTTGTGGAATCAATCAGAAAAGGTTGATCATCTAGCATATCACTATTGGTGAACACTGCAAGGTTCAGGAATCATCAAAATGATAAGAAATTTGGCCCAGTCTTCGTAAAGTTACAAGCACTGTACACAGAAAGATGTATATGGGACTGTGCACACGTGCGCGACACTTGCGTTTATCTCTCACACACCAATGGATAAACTAATTTACCAAATATATCAATTAGTAGGCGGTTTCCCGGCAAAATTGTTATCATTATGTATTTGTCAAAACATATTATTTCACATGATTGGTAATAAGAGCTTCCATTTCATTTTTTGAAATTAGGGCGTTTCCAATACTGGTCTTTACCTTTAACAAAGACAACTTCTAAACAAATATTTTGATGTGAATTGACCATGTACAATATTATTTTAACTAAATACATCAAAATCAAAAGGTTATTTATTACAAAATAAACTAAATGCTTTCTATTTTGAAAAACAAATTTAGGAACCTAATATAAGAAGGCAATTATTGATTAATGAACTGATTCTGGAGTAGCTGAAAGTCAGAGAAAAAAGGTACTAAGTCGTTAATAATCTATAAGGTTATACATTAATGCTGAATTAATAGCTTCCTTGCCAGGCACCCACCCACCCACCCACGTAATGTGAATGTACATAGTGTATAGTAGCATGAAGGCTGATACTCATCACTCCATTTCATCACTGTCATCCAATAGGATCCATGGATGAGCGGTGTTTGTCTTAAAGATACTATGTCGATCTCTTTTGCAGCCAACATCAAATTCTGTAGAACTTTGCAGGAATTATGAATAAGTCATGTATGTCATATCTGTGAAATTTAAACGTTAGCAGTGTCCTAGTATTAAAATTTTGCAAGGAAACCCGTTTACCTTTTAGACTTTACTGACCGACACTATTGAGTGACTGACTGGCATCTTTTTTCTTTGGTAATAACATACATAGAATGAGCTGTAAAGGTACATGAGCATTTATCTACATTAATAACCATCTTCTTGTAATGGCCAAAATTAAACTGAATGAATCTTTGTGCAGGACAAAACGTACGACCATTCGGTAAAATCAGACTATTACTTAGGTGATTGCAATCACTGAAGTCGATTCAACAACTAATGGTCGTTATTTTCCCTCTAAAAGCCGTTTTCAAGCCCTTTCGTTTTGAGGGAAGTTCTTAATTTGAATTGTCTTTCAACCTTTTCATTTTTTGGCCTGCAAATGGGACATAGTACCTTTAACAATGATTCTGTGAATTTTAGAACATGTTAGTCAATCATTTACCATATGTATTAAATATTACCCAAATTCCCTCAATTCGTTTATTGAATTTGAGCACAATCACATATTTCTGAGTATGATATAAAGTGTAAGAGTTGATTTATTTACTTCAAAGATAATGAATGAGAGAAGAGAAGGGCAGAATAGTTTTATACAAAGATACATATTCACATTACAATTTTCTTGTATGCTATGTACTTAAAAATAAACAATATAATGTATTAAGATACAAATGGAATATTGGTGCCATTATGATTAGATCAAGTATGAATGAGAGAGATAATTAGATTAGTCATTACTTACATATTCAGATTTCTGTTTTGCTATTTTTGTTGTTGCTGTCAGTTTTTTACTTGTCAAAGCAATATGTATTTAAATCATTAATATACATACTGAATAGACAGGAGTGACAGTCTGGTCACATACATATCTGTAGTGAATTATTAGCAAAAGGCCAAAAGAAGAATTTAAAGATAAACTCCCACCTATTTCTTCCTATATTTAGCATCCCATATGTTATAGGAAATATTGTTATCAAATAAGACTTTGTATTTTCAGTGATATTCATGTCTTTAATAAAAAGGTTATGAGTATTGAAGGTAATGAAAGAGTTACATGTATATGAATGAGAAAAGAATAAATTCATACAAAGAGATTCTCCAACCACTGAACAGAGTATCTAGATAGTCCCCTTTCTACATTGAAAGCTTTCTCTTCTTTACTTCGATATCATTTACTCTCTACATAAATAACTATGGTTCTGTGAGGGGGTGTTATGATGCAAGCGAATGCCTGATAAATATCCATTTATCTCTTCCCCCACTCGTCTCGGTGTAATCCATCACTTCATTAGAGACCTGATGCTCTTTTCTTCCGCACATTACAAGTTCTTGTTCCGCTTAGCATTTTCGTTGCGGCTGGCATTATGAAAGTGGACAGCCCTTGTTATTGGAATGTTTAGGTTACTGTCCATCTGAGTATATTGGATCATCTGTTATATAAGGTTTGAGATGATATCAGATCCGGTAAGAAAAAAGAACTAATACCCCAATTCGCTACACATGTACTTACTGGTATATTGTTGCACTTAATCAAATGATTCATGTGCCAATTAAATATCCTTGTTCTTTGGTTGAAGATACTCTTGAGTTCTGGTAAATATAGAAAATAGGTTCCCACAGAATTCAACAAAACTTAAAGGGAATGTAAAATTAGAATAAAGTGCAACATGTGCCCTCCAAAACCATTATTGTGGCGTTACGGACATTACAGTTTTGTTGACTTTCATAAAGTAGTGATAGTCAATTGTGTATATGAATATTTTCCATTCTTTTCACCTGGATGATCAATTACCGGTATACACATTTTCCAAATGTTCCATAGCAAATTAATAAGCATTTTTTTCTAGCAGTTGCAATCTGAGGATAATTAGTTTTGTTAAGAATTTTTGTAAGTGGTAATTAAAGGTGAATTCCATTCATATTGAATTAGGTATCGTTAGAAAGGTTATTTTCAGTTCTTCATTTTTGTTTTTAAGTTCATTGTCAATAAATATAAGGGGAAGGAGATATAATGGAATGAAGTTACGAGAATCAAGTTTTTCTGAGAGAATTTCGTCTACGATACCATTAGGAGATTTGAGCATGTGACGTCATTCCGTGGACTATTCACAACACGGTCACCGCGCGCATTCTATTCGCAATCAGATAGCACTGCAGTGTACATATCAGAGTGAAAGTATAGACGTTATATCGGGATATTAATCATCAGTAAAAATGACAGAAAATAGCTCAGATGAACTCGAAATGATCTTTGAGTATGATGAAGAAGAAGTTAGTAGCAGTGATGATGGTATATAAGTGAAGTTGATGGTGAATTGGGCGAATTAAAGACGACGAAAATGTAACGCTGATCGATTCGTGATGCGGGAGTTCAAGCTGCCAGCTAGGCCTACTCCAGGAAGCTCCGACGCTGAGCTTCGGCGGGTGCATAAAGAAACATTTAAACATGCAGCGGGTGGGGCGACATTATCTCAAAATATGCGAAGGGAGTAATTACAATTTTGACTTTACTAGGTTGCTCGACTTCTCTGAGCATCTGGCTGGCCAGTTGAAATTATAATTTGAAGAATTAGTCTTCGATGGGGAAAAGGGGGAGATTCTTCGTCCTACCCCGACGATTCTTCCCTGTTGTATATCGTCGATTCAACATGCATGGCGAAGAGATAGTACCGCACTACCGCGCCGTCTCTTTGCTGAGTTTTTTTTTGTCGATCAGCACTGAGACATTTCATCTAGACCAGTAGTAATTACAAGCTGAGTAATAATACTTAATTTGTTCGAATGACAGACGTTTCAGCTAATTTATAACCCGAGAAAAACAACTTTATCTCCAAAAAATGTCACGCTGCAATTGCAGCTCAGCTCAGCTCAGCCGTTCGTAATGCAGTGTTCACCCACTGCGGTGAACACTGCACTACGAACGGCTGAGCTGAGCTATCGCGAGTTCTCCCCGTGCCGCGAAATTCAAGTTACGCTAATTATCAAAACAAAACATAGGCGAAGCCGGTGTGTCAGGATCTGCAAGACGATCAATTTTACAGTACCAAACGTCAATATTTCAAGGAAACCAAACATCGGGAAGTAACCAATGCTTATATAATTGAAAGAATGTTTATTTCTTGATTGTAAATTCGATAAAACACTTCATTAAATATCACAAAAATTGCAAAATCTACTAACAAAATTACCCATGTTTGTGTATGTTTTTACATTGAAATAATACGTTGTACTTCCGGGTTTAGGAACAGTCCACGGAAATACGTCACATATACTATGTCACGAAGGAGAATATCAACGCTTCCGGGTTCCTCTGCTTACACTTTTGATCTTTCTAAGTCTAATAATAATTTAACAACACATGCAAATTTCTGTCAATCAATATATTTGTATTCCTTATGTCATAAGCATTGCAACAATAGCAAACATGCATATTTTCACCACTTTCTTCCAAATTCACCTTTAAGCATTGTGAAAAGAAACTTGTATGCATGTAATTATAAACAGGTCTATTTTAATCTACCCGGTAATGACTTTGGTAATTTGCTATAAAGCACTTTAATCAGTTATTTGTGATTTATGAAATTATGATAATCATGATGATTACCATTTTGATGTTTCATGCATATTTATTTATGTTCTGACAAATCCATATAATCTTATGCTGTATGTTGTACCTACAGAAAATGGTTAACTTCTAATTCATTTTTTTAATCTTCTTGCAACAGATCATGTAGCTCCCTCTTGCTCACCAAATAGCTACTTTGAATGTACCAACTTGGAATGTATCCCTAAAGAGAACCTTTGTGATCTTCGACTGGACTGTCTTTTTGGAGAGGATGAGGATGATACAATTTGTGGTAAGATTATTGATTTCTAGAGATAGATTATTCAAAATTCATTCACTGAATTAACACTTGATATGAGAGCTGAACTTTTTTATCTTTTATCTTATAATTTATCTCAATATCTATACCCTTTATGTGCCTTGGCATTTAGTTTGTTTGATAAACACAGCTTTATTGCTTAAGTGCCTGTTATTGTTTCAAAATATGAAATTTAATTTAAAATTTAATCTGTTTTTTGGACAAGTTCTTTGTGTGATCAGAATAAACAAAAACGGACTGAGTAGGCCTATACCTACTTATTTTTTTATGCCTCCGTTTTGGGTTGTCCGTCCGTACGTACGTACGTACGTACGTCCCGTTCTCGTGATCGCGTTATCTAAAGAACCGATTGATGGATTCCTGCCAAACTTTGGTCATGTATGTATCTTACAGAGCCGGTGAAGTGATTAGATTTTGGGGTCACGAGGTCAAAGGTCAAAGGTCACAGGGCTCATTATGTATGCAAAAACAGCTCGTGATCGCGTTATCTAAAGAACCGATTGATGGATTCCTGCCAAACTTTGGTCATGTATGTATCTTACAAAGCCGATGAACTGATTAGATTTTGGGGTCATGAGGTCAAAGGTCAAAGGTCACATGGCTCATTATGTATGCAAAAATAGCTTGTGATCGCGTTATCTAAAGAACCGATTGATGGATTCCTGCCAAACTTAGGTCATGTATGTTACTTGCAGAGCCGATGAACTGATTAGATTTTGGGGTCATGAGGTCAAGGTCAAAGGTCATGTGGCTCAATATGTATGCAAAAACAGCTTGTGATCGCATTATCATTAGAACAGATTGATGGATTCCTGCCAAACTTAGATCATGTATGTATCTTGCAGAGCCAATGAACTGAGTCGATTCTTGGGTCATGAGGTCAAAGATCAAAGGGTCATATATGTACATGAGAAATTGCTTGTAATCACGATATTCTGAGAACCTGTTAATGGATTACAATTGAACTTGAATTTGAAAATTTTCTTCTGTTTTGGTTTGTAAAATTGCTCTATGACGGAGGCATCATTTCGACTGCGCGCAGTTGAAGTTCCATCTATTTTATAAATGAAATGATATAGGGTTATTAAATTTGATTTTAAGTTGTAGCTTCATTCTTGCATGATACTTATGATGATGTACTAAAATCACTGAAGTCCCAACAATTATAAAAAAAAGGATATCCCAGCAAAAGCATGCTTGCGCTAGCTTTCACCACACATACCGGTAGTGAAAATTGTACAAGTATAATCCCTGTCACAGCCTTTTGCCCTAGAGACTTGCAGAATAGTGTGTTTGTTTGTTTGTTTGTTTGAGTCTTTTTTTATATAGCAAGACTAAGCCAATGTTATATAATTTTGATAATTATACAAAACCTCACAGTATACTCCAAAACTTATGCACTACATGGTCAAACTTTCTAATTGGTTCCAAACAGTTAATTCTTTCAAATTGCAAGTACATGAATGAACTCAACTGCAATTTTTTCAAATTTCATACATTATCTGTGTTACAAATCCCACCGCTGCCACCATGTTACATTATGCTTAAGGGGTTTATTTAAGTGTTATTCTTTACTCGAACAGAAGAGAACTGACACAGGTAGTGAGGAAAGTGTTTATTCAAAAGCATGAGTGCGCCCTCTAACTGAATATACATTATAGTCTGTCAGTTGACTAAATCACTTAAAGGTAAAGACCAGTAATGGTCATGCGATTGCATTGTGAAAGAAACGTTGTGGAATCGATCAGAAAAGGTTGATCATCTAGCATCTAGCATCTGCAAGGTTCTGGAATCATCAAAATGATAAGAATTTTGGCCCATTCTTCGTAAAGTTGCAAGCACTATACACAGAAAGATGTATATGGGACTACCCTATATCTCTCACACGACCATGAGAGGAACAAATTTACCAAATATATGAATTAGTAGGCGGTTTCCCGGCAAATTTGTTATCATCATGTATTAGTCAAAACATATTCTTTCACATGATTGGTAATGAGAGCTTCCATTTTATTTTGTGAAATTGGGGCGTTACCAATACTGGTCTTTACCTTTAAAGGTAAAGACCAGTTCTGGTCATGCGATAGTATTGTGAAAGAAACGTTGTGGAATCGATAAGTAAAGGTTGATCATCTAGCATATTAGTATTCTGGAATCTTCAAAATGATAAGAAATTTGGCCCAGTCTTCGTAAAGTTACAAGCACTGTACACAGAAAGATGTATATGGGACTATACGCACACGTGTGACACATGCACACGTGCGTTTATCTCTCACAGACCATGTAGATAAACTAATTTACCAAATATATCAATTAGTAGGTGGTTTCTCTGCAAATTTTGTATCATCATGTATTAGTCAAAACATATTCTTTCACATGATTGGTAATAAGAGCTTCTATTTCATTTTTTTGAAATTGGGGCGTTTCCAATACTGGTCTTTACCTTTAACATGCGAGGAAAGTGTTTATTCAAAAGCATGAGTGCGCCCTCTAACTGAATATACATTATAGTCTGTCAGTCGACTAAATCACTTAAACAGGATACGGTTACAATCTGATGGAAATATGAATCTCAAAATACCGGCCACCCTTGTTGTTTGTCCTTCAGGTCACATTCCGTATGGGGCCATGTGTGACTTTGAGTCTGGACTCTGTGGATGGTACAACATTGTGGGCCTAGACCATCAGAATTGGACCAGGCATCATGGATCAACTAAGTCTTCAGGAACAGGACCTAGTGTGGACCATACTTTGGGAACTGAAGAAGGTATGATCAGATTATCAACAAACTGATGGTTACATAGTCACTCAAACATTACAAAGACTCATCAATCTTGGGAATACTTTTTAATACTAGGTATTGGGTAAATATAATGAGAAAATGATCAATTAAAATATTAAATGAATAGCTTAAGATCTTGATTTAGATCTTGAGGTTGATGTAATCTACAAATGTGATATCAATGGTAGATCTAGGGTAGATGTAGACTGACCTAGACCAAAAGCTTCAGTCTCTGATATTGACGGTTGTTCCGCTGAGACTACGTTTCTGCTTCTTATATTTTTAACATTTCATGTCATTTGTGTATACTTTATGAAGTACATTAATGAAACCATTGCATGATGGTGGATTTTGCATTTGATAGTAATGAGACAAGTGTGTTGTTGTTCATCTAGGAGGCTGGTTAATGTCTAATAATATCTCTAGGTTCTATTTAGAATTAGTGAATTGAGAATTAAACTTAAAGGGTTCATATTACATTTTAAACAATTGTGTACAGCTAGAATCTGTAAAATGAACTGCAAATAACTTTACCTGGCAGGTTTATGGTAAAGGAGTACCAAGAAATCAAGATAACATTAAATCTTGCTCACTGTTGCCAGGCCAGACTTGGGTTCTAAATTTGTCCTATCCTGTGCAAGCCTGTATGGGCGCGTTGACGATCAAGTCTTCTTACATCTGTTAAGGGTCGGCATAAGAGCTCTAATTTGGTTTGAACCTGTCGTTTCATAGAGCAATTAAGTTGCTCCAATCCCCAAACATTGTACACCTCTAAGTATCACAGCAACTTAGTTGATTATTGGAGGAGTCTTAGACATTCTTACATTTACCTCCATGTATTGCAGGTTACTACTTTTATTACGAGACATCAGGAATTGGTACAGGTGATGAGGCGTACATGAGGAGCCCGGTGTTTGAAGCTCCACCCGCTACTACCAGAAACAGGACCAATCCCATGTACAAGGCATGCAAGGTAATATTCCGTGGAAGATACAATTATTAAGTGAATTAACTTGAACAAGAAATCCATTTTAAGATGCTTGAAAAAATAAGTCTGCTTGTTTGAAGGTGCTTGAAAACAGTGAAAGGATTTGAGCAAATAAAAATGCTTTAAATATACAAGAGATATTTGTTTCTTTACTCTGTCTCTCTCTCTCTCTCTCTCTCTCTCTCTGCTGTTCTTCTTTTTTGTCCCTCTGGAAAACAGAAATAGATATAAGTGACCATAACTTTTGACAAATTTAACTTATTGGAGAAATAAGTCAATTGTTTGTTCTGTGTTATTTTGCTGTGTAGCACTTTAGATGGATGTAACACCAAACCCATATGTTAAATGATACCATTTATTTGGTTAAGGCAAATATATTTCACTCTTAATGTACCCATCATCTTCTATATTTTTCTATTATGAATTCTCACTAGATTTAAGTCATGTATTGTACCTTGAAAATCTGTTGAAAGTTCTTAGTCAGGCAAACCAATAATGTATTTGTTTTTGTGTTGCATTCATGAAATATGTACAGAATTTATAGCTATATTTTACTTTCTTTTTCCTCTGAGTGTCAACAGTTTGTATTAAAGAAGCTACACAAAGAAAATTCACTAACAACTCCTAATTAGAACAAATTACATGTGGATGGAAAGATTTTCTCTTGAAAAACACGAACAAATTTGCTGAGAAATCATATAGATATCATGGAAAGGCGTAAAGTGCCATTTTTCAAGACCCTCCTTAGAACCCCGAGCGCCCCTGAACATAAGTCAAACACACCAACGTAGCGAGCTCTGAAAAGTGACTTCACACTGGACAAACAGCTCAGTGCCGTGTAGCAGTATGCAGCTAGCCAGCCGTGTCCCGTATGTGACGTCACAAATATTGACGCTCTACAAAGGACCGCTGAAGGCAGAAAATCTGGATCTCAAAACTAACATGTTTGAGAGTTTGTTACTGCGGGCCCCAACCATATTTTGAAGAGGAAAGTTGTTGTATTTGATCAGTAAGGCTTCCCCTTCGCACTGATATGAATTTTGCATCAATTCAAAACACTTTTGCTTCTTGGTGTGATTCCTTAAGTGAGATTAAGTAAGTTTATTTAGATACATTTATTGATAATATGTCTTACATGATGTTTTTTATTTTTCCCAGTTTCGCTTTGCGTACCACATGTATGGTACGGAGCCCAGCACGCTCAAAGTCTTTGCCATCTCTGCAGAAAATCCTGACATTTCAAGTCAACTCTTTAGCGAGTATAACAGGAACATCGATAGATGGGTAGAAATTGTCCAGCCAATGCCTGATGTTATTACAGACAGGTGGGATACGTTTTGCAATTTCTGTGTGTTTCAAATTCTAAAGGTGAAACTAAATTTGCCACAGTATGGTTTTAGTTTTCTAGCTTTGTGATTAGAGATCCATGTCTGGAGGTTTTTCTTCGTGAAAGAGGTCACATGTCTCAAGGTCATCCCTGTTACCTCAATGACACATCTCTGTATACCCCAATACAAGTGAAATGCTATTTCTTTGACGGAAAGAAAACTCCATTAAACTTATCATTGCACAGTAATGTCCCTAGTTATTGCATTTAAAATTGTTATCAAACACAACTCCCCGAATCGAACTCAAATCCTAAATTAGGATTTCACTTTGTTTTAAGCCAAGATAAAAAATATTGTGAAAGTTCCATATGTAATGTACCGGGTATATTTGTTGAATATTCTATGATCGTTATGAAGATTGATCATATAGATATATTTATGCTTTAATCTTACCGTATATGTATATATTTTTTTTTTTTTTAATATTCTAAATTTCTGAAACTTTAATATCAATTTTGACCAGATACTTTATACAAATTGAAGCGACAAGAGGTAGAGGCTGGAAGGGGGATGTTGCCGTTGATGATATCTCTCTCAGCCCAGAATGCTTTGAGAAAAACAACACTTCTGTAGGGTCAACGACAGGGTACACCAACTCATGGTCATCAGGGCCAGGGACTACCAACATGACATCATACCCCACCCCCAGCAAAGTCATGACAGGTATGTAGAAGAGTAATTACTTTTAAAGTTCCTTTCTATCTATTCTCATGTGAAACTCCATTTATTTATCATTCATGATGTACCTGATGATGGTAAAGAATAGTATTGTATTAAAGATTGAAGTCAAGTTGTAGACACAGGTATTTAGTATATAAACTCATTGTATGAGTCTTAACAAAAATATTAAACAAATCTTTTACTTCATCCACCCGTCCCCCCTTCTTACTCTCTGGTATGTATTCCCTCCATTTTAAACAATGTGTTAATTATGATTAATAGTATAAATAGATACTGGTAAAGATTAATTGTGTAACAAGATATACAACAAATACAGGCATGTTATGCAAAATTAATTTTTCTGCTACTTGGAGTAAAATTCATCTTTTATTCATGTCAATGGAATTTACATTACGGTGTGATAACATACAATGTACATGTAACTGCAAATTGTCAACTTCATCTTGTAAGAAATTCTGAAATTTTATCCTAGATCCAACCAGTGGAGCAAAAACCACTGTGGCGACTACTGCTAAAAAGGAGCCCATTCCAACCGTTAACTTCACCTTCACAACCTGTGGCACCCATGGACCTTATGGACCAACCCAAGCCAGATGCACTGCAGCCTACCGCTACACTAACCTGACAGTCAGGGTGCTTAATCATGAAGATTCCATTTCATTGGCAGGGGTGCAAGTCTGGACGGCACCAGAGACGAGGCTCTACAGGTGATTTCTTGAAAGAGATTCCCGGGGGGTGTTTCACAAAGATCCTAAGTCAAACTTAACTCTAAAGTAGACTTAAACATTATGGAGAGCCTTTTGTAGACTTAAAATAAAATATATGCCAAAGCAAAAATTGAAGTATTTTAGACTTGTCATAAATCCCACATCAAGAACATGAAATCTCCTTGATAATAGAAAATATGAATGATTTGAATCAACATTTTATGCCTTTTAAAACCACTTTTACAAAATATTTTCAAAGATGCTAATGGCTTGCCATAATTAATTGTTACGTCCAACTTACCGGTAGAGGTAAGTTCGACTTTAAGGATCTTTGTGAAACACCCCCCTGTTATTTAGTCCTAGATTATATTTGGAGCACTTATGTAATTTTGTTAACCACACAGGTTAAGATGAATGGAAATGATTTCTTAGCTAACCAAGATAGCAGAGTGTATGTACATACATTGAATTTTCATTTTTTGGGGGGAATGATAGTTTTAGCATGCTGTCCAATGTTTATTATTTATCCTTTAACTTTATTCTCTTCTGAACAGTTGATTTTGATGGGGGATAGAGTTTGTATGTATGTATGTGTCTGCGTGTGTGTGTGTGTGTGTATTTGAGAGAAAGATAGAGAAAGATAGAAAGAGAGACAAGGGAGAAGACCTTACTCTGTATTTAATTTAGTGCTTTTCAATTCAATTCAATTTAATTCCTTTAATCATCCAAATTCACAAGAATACATGGAAATTTGTTTTGGTCACATATTGTAAAAATACTTAATATATATATCATTTTAAAATGATCTTTTGTCTTACTATTTATGAATTTGATTTGGGATTATAAAACTGTAGTTTTAATTCTGTAATTAAAACAAAATGCATTAAAGCCATGCCATTTTCCATCCCCAAACATTGTTCACACATGACCTAGTAAACTGCCACATCAAAATATACGCTAGTTTAGGTATGAACAAATGGCAAATGGGGTTGAGAAAAATTAACTGCCTTTGAGCATACTTGCTTATCTATGTGTTAAAAACAAATGCATACGTAAGGCACTCAACACTATTTTTTTTTGTCTCGTGGCATATTTTTTGATGCGGTTTACCATTCAATAATTTTTTGTTATCAATTATGTTTTTAAAACATTGATCAATTATGAACCTACAGTGTAACTGCGTATGGTGCTAGCGGAGGGGCCGGAGTGGAGAACTCTGGGCCAAGCAAGGCAGCCAAGGTAGAGGCCATCTTTAATTTGACCGCAGGTGACCAGCTCTTCATTTTGGTCGGTCAAGAGGGCGAGAGTGCATGCAGTGTGAGTTCATCAGTCCTTTACAAACAAACAAAAAATCAATATTATGTATCACGTTGCTCTGAAAGAAAGCAGAAAAGTCAGAATAGCAGATTGGGGAAAGTTTAATTGAAATCAGACAAATAATAGGAAAGTTATGAGTTTTAGAAAGTTGTAATTATTACATGTATTGGAATTCCAAAATGTTGGTATTGTGGCAAACAACTCTTCCCTCCTTTCCAACACACAATATAACTAAACTCTTAAAGGGCAAGTCCACTTCAAAAATAACTTACTTTCAATAGAAGCAGAACAATCAGACAAACCAATCAAAAAACATTTGAGCAAAATTCTAATACTAATAAGAAAGTTATGAATTTGTAATGACATGAAAAACTTTGAATTTCACAATACGGTACAAATTGGCATCTCACTCATGAGTCTGTAACGTGATTGCCTCACTATCCACTAATTGTTTTCTTTATATTGATGATATAAATTTCCAATCTTCCCTCTAACACTCTAATTTCCTCACACCAGCATCCCAGTTATATTGATAGTAATTTGTTTTTGTGTGGATGCACTAATATATTTCAGTTAAATCATGAAAAATCTTAATTTTGATAAACTATTTATATAAAAATTATTGACTATGAATATACAAATATTCAGAAAATAATATAATTCTTCAAAGTTCATAAAAGGTTTTGTGAAATATCATGTACGCTATATGATACCCGTCTACCTGGGCAAAGGCATGGGGAAATCAAGTTTTGTGGATAAAAAGGGAAATTAATGGGATTAAAAGACATAAAGCAATTGGTAAATATTGAGGCAATGACGTCGCAAACTGATAAACAAATTAGCAATTTGAGTCGTGATTTTCTAAGTTCCATAGTTTTTCATTCTTTAAAAGAATCATAACATCCGTATCAGTTGTTCGATTTTACTCAAATTTGTTTTGCTCTGTTTCTCTTGTTTTTTTGCATCTATTAAAAGCAATTTTTTTTTGGAGTGGACTTAGCCTTTAATTGTTTAAAAATGTATTATTTTGTAGGACCTTTTTTTTTTTGGGGGGGGGGGACCTACATTTATGAATGTACAGTTGTCAGATCTGTTAAATTAAGTTCTTATTTTCAGTGTTTTATATTGAAATTTGTCCATAAGAATAATTCAAATTTTCTGTTCTGTTATCTTAAATGTAAAAACTGTAATCACCTCCTTGTTGTATTGCTTTTGCCCGAGTAGGACCCAGATGTGTTATTTGCTCACTACTGCACTGGAAGCTTTGATGAGCAAGCCAAGCTGCAGCTGGCTGAGGGAGGCTGGAGTGCTGGAGGTGGAGGAGCAGGTGGAGGAGGAACTTTCATTGCCCTGGTAACTAGGAGATAAACTAGAGTCCATCCTCGTAAAAATTATTTGTTAAATTATTGCCCTCTTACATTTGATTATGTACGTCTCTCTAAAGTAAACATTTTCTGTCCCTGTCATTTTTTCAAGTCTCCCAGGAATCTATTCTTTACAAGCTATGCTTTTCTGTAGGTTCCTGCACATTTCACAGTTTTGTGCATTTCTTGTCTGGGTTTCCTTTTACATGATAATAGTTCTCAAACAAATTGGATATGTAACTTTGTAGTCTGATTAATTTGTCAATTACTATATAATCTTTTTTTTTTACTTATGAAACAATATGTCTTTTATGTATATTTTGTTATCTGTATTGTATCTGCATGTGAAACCAATAAACTCAAACTCAAAGGTCACAATTGAGTTCTGCTAACAAAAATGGATGGAAATAACATTTCATGAATACACTTTTACTACTACATATTCCCTTTTATACTTTTTGTGTGAAATCACAACAGAAATACAATTCTCTGTATTTCTCTCTGTTAAGTATGTTGTGTAAGTATTGTATTTTAAACAGAATAGTAGCAATGCCTTTCTGAATTATTTTCATTTTTTCATATGTTTTGCTTAGTTTCATTATTTTATTCACATTATAAAAAAACAATTGCAAAAGCCTAGGAAAAATCATAAAAAGGCCATAGCCTTGTCCATCACCTGTTGAATATGAAAACATTACAGTCATATAGATATTAGTAATCTGAATGTTACTTCTATCAAATTTACATTATGGTATGGAAATTGCTCTTTACTAAATCTAAGGTAATCCACATTTTCAAGTCAATTTTCTTGAAAGTGTTTGCTATCGATCATCAAATCAATTTTTTGTATGACACCTTTAGAAGAGTGAAAATTCACCCGAGCTGACTCCTCTCTTGGTTGCTGCTGGGGGCGGGGGTCTTGCTTTTAGCCCCTCCCCGTCTACCAGTTATAGTGATGGCCGGGTGGGGTCACCTGGCACTGGTGTCTCTGGACAGCATGGGCTCTTAGCAAGGGACACGGCCGGTCAGTATATGCTTCATTACCTTTTAATCATAACAGTGATGATGATCATCATCTTTAATGTCATCATCCACATCCAAAACAGCATGATGAAGGGATATTACATGATGATAAAAGTGGTCATAATAATGATGATCATGAAAATGATAAAATAATAATAGTCAAAATGTGATGATATTAACGTATGGAAATGCTAGCACTACTTTAAACAAACAGAACTTTGTTATTTCCTGGCTCATTTTTCCTGATTGAGGTGTCATATGAAAGGGCAGAAAATGAACTTTCTAGAAATGTGATTTTCTCTTTGAAATTCAGATACAGCCCTAAAAATGACTTTTTGGTACCCTCTCTTCAAATTGTTTTTAATCACTTATGCATGAAATATGCATCTTATGAGTTGCATCAACTGAAAAAGGAGGATCTAAGCTTTACAAATATGTGTCATTTATTGATTATAATTGCGATTAAGTTATGATAAAACATCGATAATTTTCGGTTTCGTTTTTTCTGGGACGCACTGTATAAAGATTGAAAATAAAAATAATAATGATAAAGATAATGATAATAATGGTAATGAAATTGATAGTGATGATAACATAGAAGATAGTCATAGTAATGATAAGTATTTAAATTATCTTTCTATGCTTATTTTGATGGGGATATTAATGACAATTATAATGATAAAAGTGATATTTTCTTTAAATAAGAAAACAATTTTGTTTTTCCTATCATTTAAGGAGCCGGAGGGGGATGGAATTCTTCGAGGGATCATGAGCCTACCGGTAGATCTTTCCTCCAGGGGGCGACCGGAGGTAGAGAATGTTTGTTAGCCTATGAGGACTTCAGATGGAACACCCATGGGGGCTTTGGAGGAGGAGGAGGGGCGTGTACCACAGGTGGTGGTGGTGGGGGCTACACAGGTATGAAGGGGGGGGGGGAATTATATTCCATTCATATTAATTTTTAAGTAGCATTTTTTTCTGCTCAGCCATATTTTTCGTATTATACAATGTGTTTTAAATGAGATATACAGTGTACCATGTAGCATAGTTCAAAAGCATGGTGTTAAAATATGTCACATTTATTTGTGAAGTATGTCACATTTATTTGTAAAGTATGTCACATTTATTTGTAAAATATTTACACAGGTATGAAGGGGGAATTATATTCCATTCAAATTTATTTAAAGTAGCATTTTTTCTGCTCATTCATATTTTTATATTATACAAAGTGTTTCAAATGAGATATACAGTGTATCAATAGCATAGTTCAAAAGCATGGTGTTAAAATATGTCACATTTATTTGTAAAATATGTACACGAAGGAAGGAGCATCTCTTGGGTTCATGTAAAAGATTTACATGGGAATATATTAAAGCAAATGTCGGAAAAAGAAAGGAAGAGAATATCAAAGTTTTGGCCATAAAAGGATCTGGATGAATCCTGCTTGTTTGCCCCTTAGCATACCAATCTGCAGACTGACTGCATGTACCTACCATTCAAAGAGGAATGACCACTAGGATATTAAATTAGATTCAATAAAAGCAAAAAAGTGCGAGGAGAGAACAGACAACATTTGAGGAATAACCGATAAAGACATGAAAGAATTGTTAGAAATGTAATCCATCAAATATAATTTAGCAATCTTTTAAGCTCCTAGCTCTCCCATATCTTTCTACTAAAACCATCATAAATTTCCTCTCTTTTGGGTCGTTGGAAGGAAGACAAATACATGTGTATATCTCTTTTGAACAGACGCTGTGTAATAGCACATGTGCAATGGTTATTCCTAGGGTGCATGTATAATTTATTATTATCTATATGAGGCTTCCAAGGGGTACAATAAATCAGTGTATTCGTTATCTTTAGCGCAGTAAGCGGATGACCGACCAATATTGTTTTTGTATTGCTCAGTCATCCGGGAACTTCAACTTAGCGCAAAATAAGCGCGACACAATCAGACGCAAGCAACTCAGGGTACGCTTATTTTGCGCTAATTTTTAAACAATGGGTTATGTAAATGAGGGTTTAAAACATGGGTTAAGTTAAACCTCCTTTGTTTTGCTATTTCGCTAGTCAGCCTAATATAGATAATAATAATAATATTATATGGCTTTGTTTTTGTGTCATACAAGAATTGCTCTTGCTATGACAATATTATAGACTCGTCTTCGACTCGTCCAATATTGTGATAGCTCGAACAATATATTCTTGCATCACACTCAAAGCCATCCAATAGTATATAAATATATTCTTAGAGGAAATAGAAACTCAATCTTTCTCTGATATTTGTTTGGATCATCAGGAGGGGATGCTTCACTAGTCAAGTCACTAGAGGGTGATGGTCAAGGAGGAATGTCCTTCATTCACCCTTCAGTCATGGAACCAGTAGCAGTAGCTGGTAAGTCTTAAAAGCATCCCGTCCCCCCCCCCCCCCCCCCCTCCACTCCACTCCGGGGTCTGAGGGACCGGATTCATGTTCCCCAAATCCCTGGTAAACAGGTACTTTTCGCGCTACAAAGTCCGGCAAAAAAAGGAGTGTATTTGAATTTTTACCCAGATATTTCTTTAAAAAGTGTTTTTTTATCTCTCCCACTTTGGATTCCTGAGAAATTTAAAAAGGGGGCGTTTTTTGTCTCTCTTCGGACATGTGAGAAAATGTTAAAAGGGGGGTTATAGAATATCTTGAATATCATAGATAATGGGGTACATTGAGCAGGATTTAGGGGCGTCTCCAAGGCAGGATTTTTGAAGAAATGGCAATTATATTCCATTTGGAAATCAAAGCAAATAACATTTTCCTTATTTAGGTTATAAATAATGATGAGGATACTAACATCTTGTCTTTTGTTGCATCTAAATCTTCTTCAAATTGTAGACAATCACACTATTAGACTGATGTCACTATGGTTCTGAGCTGATTGAGCCTTTTCTCCTCACTTGAAACATGGATTTTATTGATCACATGACTATTAACATCCCTGGTGTGACGTTAAATCACTAAAGTGACCCAACAGGAGGCAAATAAAGTAGATGATGCATAAGATGCAGTTCAATCTGTAACATCATCTGTTTTCAAACAATGTTTTCCAAACATATCAGTGTATGACACCTCACTCCCCACTATATTGTTTTATAGTAATATTATCATTGCTAATGAAACATTGATATTCTTGTCATTTTCAATGCAGGAGCAAGATCCGGTGCGGGTGAGGTTTGGATTGTTGGTACTATCTTCTGCTCAGAAGGTTCTTATAGATCACCTGATAAACAGAACTGTCTATGTGAGTATATAATCTTTGTGTGATGTGTCATAATGTAATATATTTATTACCAAGTTTTTTTAAAGTATTTAAAACTATTTCATTACATTTTGAGTATACAACTGAAAAATGAAGACATCAAGTAGTAAAAACTAGTCATTTCTTAGGACCCCTAAACCACCCAAAATTGTGTAGGACAGTCAAATTTTAATTAAGGCTTGTCTTATGATTATAAACAAGTATGAATTCACCTCGATCTTGCTCTTTAGTACATTGCTAAAATGATATGAAAGAAGATATTGTAACTTAAACATAAAGGCACCGTGTACCAAAGAAAACTGAAGTATGCTACGTTGTGTACACACTTTGATTCTGCATCAGGTATGTTGAATAATCATGGTTTGAACGTAGCTTCCTTTTGATTTTTATCCAATGTCTTATATTATTTCAGACACCACAGCCTCACCACCTGGATACTCCTTCCCGGTATCAAAGATCAGTATTATCATCATACTTCTCATCTTTATTTTCCTGACCATTATGTCAATCTGTCTTGGTAAGATATGAACACATTATCACAATCTGAATGCATTATAATGGTATGAATATATTATTATTATTATTATTATTATTATTTATTTGGCACTTTCAAAAGAAACAAAATCAGGAAACAATATACAATGTACATAGGACATAATAAATACATTTGACACTTGCGCACCCAACCAGGTAGCCTAGGTAAGAAACAGGTCAACTTAATGTCCACGGCCCACAGGCCTTCCTTCCCACATCGGGTGCACAAACATCTTGACATAAAGCGTGGATACAACATAGAATAAAATCACATATTTATAAAAAAAAATGTGACAGAAGTTCAAACATGCATGTACATGTAGGTTAACTGCATCATAAACTAATGCCAGATAGAGAGATGTAAAATATAGAGAAGACAGAAGAGAAAGTGGAAAAGTAATACCAGACAAAGAGTGTGGGAAAAGAGAGAAAACAGGAGAGAGAGAGAGAGATTTATTTTCTTACAATGTGAATTCTTTCTCTTAATATGAATACAATCACACAGTATGAATGCATTCTCACTATGTGAAATATTCTCACATATAAATGCATTCTAATAAACAGTTTGACTACCTTCCTACTTTATTGCACCATGCTTTATTGCACCAAATGAATTTTGTCTATTCCATGGCCTAATGTCGTTGAATTTATAGATAACTTTTGATAGATTAACGTTTGACCTGGCTTTGTTAGGTGTATGTATATAATGTTTGTTGTTGTTAATTAAAGGGAAATTCAAGCTTGATAGCAAGTAGCTCTGAAGCAGAAAAATGAGAGAAAGATATTGGTTTTAGGATATATATACATGGGTTAAATATATCAAAAGAATTCTCCTATGCTATAAGTATTTGAAATAGATATATATTTTTATACCACAGTGTTCAAGTACAAGGAACACAAGCTGAAAGTAGCAGAGAACAAAATGGAAGCCAGTTACCAGCTATCCCAGCTTCGAAACAATTTTGCTATTGATGTCAACCCCTGCTACACGATCCCAGGAAAGGACAGTCCAGCAACATCACATGACCTTAAAGAGCTACCCAGAGAAAATCTGAGACTAATAAGGTAACTTTAAAGCCCCACTGTACTACTTGTAGCTACTTGCTCCCTCTATATATATTGAAAACAATGCCTAAGCGGTGCCTGTTGGTCCCCCATGATCCTCTTTTTCTTATGTTGATTGATCCGTCTAATCCCTCCTGGCCAAACTAGTACAGACAGGCTTTAAGTTTTCAAAAATTAAGATAGAGTTTGCGGTCAGTGGTAAAACCAGAACATTTTGTGACATGAATCTTCATTAATTGTACACAAAGGCAACTTCTTATGACAACAAATTTGCATTATTTGCCAATTTTTGTGTTAATTCTATTTTAATAAATTTAAATGGCATGAAACTTTTCTGATACATGAACCACTCGTGAAAATCATGAACATTTCATGCAGTCTTTTCACACAGGGGTAATATTCATCGTATCTAGAGCCGATTAGTTTACGTAAATAAATTTTAAATTTTAAATTTTCCCTTTGTGAACGTCATTTCAACGATGTTCGGACAGATACGAAGTCGCGATCTATACGCCGGTCAGAGCAGGCTACAGATACAAAGTCCGTTTCTAGAGAGCAAGACATTTTGTGTGTGAATGGATATACGGAGCTAAGACCGGGCACTGCTCGTAAATGCGTGATTGCCCTACTGAGCGTTTAAAGAGCAGTGAATCTCGAACGACCGCACCAAAATTGTCTGTGTGTGAATGATGTTGTATCTAAATTTGATTAGTTTAAAGCTCTTTAAACTAATCAGCTTTAAAGAATTTTACCCCTGTGTGATAAGGCAGATGGTTTTGCAGCATCCGTTTATTGTGGATAAAGCTGTTTAGATTTCATATTAGCGTTATTATTTGCCAGAAACCATAATTTGACACTGTTTCCTAAACCCATGTATCCAGCATCTCTTTAGCAAGGATTTGTTATATTTATTTGCTTGTAGAAAGATAAGCAGTCTGTCCTCAAATTTCATATTGGATCCAATTACTGATATTGTAGAAGTATGGATTTACAGACTGATATTTACACTCAAACAACGTTAAGGTAAAGATACATGTTTCCTACCTCATCAGATGTTACAAGTTTCTTTATTAGATTGATTGCCTTTCTATAATTTAAGTGAAGAAAATTCACCAAATTGCTTCGTTGTGATTTTGTTTTCATTACTCTCAGTGCTCTTGGACAAGGAGCATTCGGTGAAGTTTTCCGAGGTGTATACCAACCTCCTCACCAGAAATCTGAGATTGACATAGCAGTTAAGGTAAGAATATCCTTAAGAAAATTAATCTAGACATGTGTATAACTGTTGTATGATCCAGCAATAATTGATCTACCTTAATGTATAAAGAACACATTTGTAATTTGGTGAATTTTATTTGTTATTTATGTTTAAATCATTCTTCCTGGTCATCTTTTTTTTTTGAGGATGAGAAACCCTTTCAATTAATTATTTATTTAGTTCAGTGCAAACCTCATTAGCAACTAAGAGGAAGCCTCTGTGAGGAATGAATTCATATGTAAGAGTATACTGTGATATATTTTTGAAGGCTCTTGTTTCGCATGTGAGAGCTAGGTCTTGTGTTCTATCCCTTTTCAGTGATTATATTATGGATGAGGTGTGTACCCATGGGTCCCAGGCAATGCTAGGGTAATAGCAATAGCAATGTAGGAGTGTCGTGGTCAAGTGGTTTAAGGCACTTGACTGGAGATGCAAAGGTCAAGGGTTCAAATCCCGACATGACACTAATATCCTTTGGCAAGATATTTACCTGCACTTGCTACTCTCCACCCAGGTGTTAAATGGGTACCCAGTAGGATGCGACCGTCATTGTTGGTCAAACAGTTTTTGAGTGTCAAGTAACGCCTGGCTAGAATGCTCCCCAGGGAGTGGAGATTGTGCACACAGTGTGTGTGGGCAAGTGATGAATCCAATGCCCGGGTACAAGTATATCTGTAAAGCGCTTAGAGACATCATAGATGTAGTAAGCGATATATAAAAGCAGAATTGTTATTATTAATTGCAGTATTCACAAATGAGGCTACCTTACATTAATAAATATAACCATATCATTATTCTCATTTGATACCATATTCTGTATCTTCTTTCCAGACTCTACCAGAGCATTGTACAGAGCAAGATGAACTAGATTTCTTAATGGAGGCACTCATCATGGGCAACTTTGACCACCCCAATGTTGTTTCTCTGCTGGGTATATGTTTCAAGGAGAAACCGCATTTTATTGTTCTGGAGTACATGGAAGGAGGAGAATTGAAACAGTTTCTCAGAGATATCAGACCCACTGAGGTATGGAGTTAAGATAACCAGAAATTATTCAACGGTTAAATTGATCAGATTGACAATAATCTTTTATTCCTATAAAAAGTGATGTATCTGAATGTTACATGAAGTCTACATTTGCAAAGACCATGTGGTAGAAATGCCATTTTATTTTGATAATATTTTGAACCACTCAATTCATCTCAAAATCGGACTGTGTGTAAAGCAATTTTGTTTTTGTACTCAAGCATTTGGTGTATTTTTAGCGCTCTGAATCAAAAGTTGTAGAGCCAGAGCAGAAAGTATTTGCCATTGTTATGAAAGAATTAATTCAATCCAATCTTATCTACTCTTAGTCCAAACTACTGGTTCAACACTAATATTCTCCTTTGGCAAGAAAAGGGGTAATGTTTCATAATATGTAATACCTGGGGGTGTTTCACAAAGATCCTAAGTCAAACTTAACTCTAAGTTTGACTTAAAAATTATGGAGAGCCATTTGTAGCCTTAAAATAAAATATACTCAAAAGCGAAAATTCAAGTATTTTTGACTTTTTACAAATTCCACATCAAGAACATGAAATCTCCTTGATAATAAAAAATATGAATGATTTGAATCAACATTTTATGCCTTGTAAAATAACTTTTAAAAAATATTTCATAGATGCTAACGGCTTTCCATAATTGTTAAATCCAACTTAGAGATAAGTTCAACTTAGGATCTTTGTGAAACATTCCCCAGGACATTTCAGTAGCATGAGGAGGTGAATCCCCTGTCATTCCCTTCTAGGAAAAGCCTTCTATGATCAATATGAAAGACCTGTTAAAGATGTCCAAGGATTATATGACATTTGAGTAGAACCTTTCAGAGTTTTATTTGCAATAGTTTAAGTTATAGTGAACTAAGAAAATGACTCCTTAGTAATTCCATTTTAGGAAAAGCCTTCCTCCATCATGATGAAAGACCTGCTACAGATCACCCAGGATGTAGCTCAAGGATGCCGCTATCTGGAATCCAGACGCTTCATCCATCGAGACATTGCGGCCAGGAACATCTTACTCACCACCAAGGAGTCTGGTAGAGCTGCAAAGATTGCAGACTTTGGCATGGCCAGGGATATCTATAGGTAAGAATTTGTATTTGCGGTTTGTCTTTGCAAACGCCTGGCTGGAATGCTCCCCAGGGAGTGGAGATTGTGCACACATTGTGTGCGGGAAAGCACTGAATCCAATGATTGGGGTAGTAGTGTATCTGTAAAGCGGAATATTATTATTATTATTTGATGTGAGGCTGCATTAGAAGATAGATTGCTCCACAAATGTGCCCCCCCCCCCAAAAAAAAAAAAAAAAAAAGAAGAAAAAGAACAAGATACTTAATTATGTTTAATACAAACATGAAGAAGTTTTGAAGTTTTTTTAATTTTCAGCTATTTCATACAGTAGTTGAAGAAATATAGTAATGATTATTGAATGTATGTATCCCTTACTTTTGATCAATTTTCATCTCATATGGCCTTTTGCTGTAGCCCTAAATAATACTTGATCAGTATTCTATTAAGAGGTAGAGGAGTTCCAAAGGGAAAAAATAGAATGATGCTTAAGATATGAAGTATTGTTTTTTAAATGATTCATTGACCAATTTTTCAACTTTATGTCTAAATATATATACAGTCGAACTCTAGTGACCACCAGTCTACAAAGACCACATTTTTTGTTCCCCTTGAAATGGTTACTCATTGAGACATGTACTAAATAAACCTGTCTACAAAGACTACTTTTTGTGTTTCCCTTTGGCAGTCGCTATAGACAGGTTTGACTGTATATAATAATAATAATAATAATCTTTTAAAGTTCACTTCAAATTTTATTACACCGAAAATGGAAATTCTTTTTGCCCAATTGATCGTGAGCCCTGCAGCCACTGAGCAGCGCCAGATCGACGTTGTACCTAATTCCTTACTTGTGTGTTGTTTGTTTGAAAGGGCTGATTATTATCGGAAAGGAGGACAAGCTCTGCTCCCTGTGAAATGGATGCCTCCTGAAGCATTCCAAGATGGTATCTTCACATCTAAGACAGACGTCTGGTATGTTCACTTTGTTTTCTTGTTGCTTAAATCCTAATTATAGTTCAAAGAAAGCATAGATCGAAATTGATTACACTGTCTGTGACATCATGTTAGGAATAATAACATATTTTGTTAGTGGTATATTTGTGATTATGACAAGTTTAATCACTGAAATGGTCTCTTTTTTTCTTCAAAGATCAAATCTAGGTTTCTTGCACCATTCCTCTTTCAACCAAATTACACCAAATTTTAGTTAAATTTGAATTCAATTAAATCTATTTAATTTATAAAATCATGCTAGTATATATTATCATTTAAAATTATTTAGGGTCTCGCACCTAGTATTTCTCAACTGTAACCCAAACAACAAGTCAAGGTGGCAAAATATGCAGTGCATCTCTCCTGTTGTAATTTTGATGTATTGTTTTATTGCTAGTGATATGCCATGGCTATTAAAATAAACTGCAGAATACTCCGCCATGCATCAGTACAAAGTATTTGGGCAAGAGTTAGAGTTAAAGGGTTGGGATAAGGATTAGGATGAGCAATATGGTCATTTGTGATAAGTGCTATATAAAAGCTAAATATTATTATTATTCGGATCCAGGTTTGGGTTTGGGTTAGGGTTACTTGTGTGGTAGCTATGGTATTCTGCTGTTTTAGAATACTACATGTATAACGTGTTTGTGTTGTGTAGGGCATACGGTGTGTTGCTATGGGAGATCATCTCGTTAGGATTCATGCCGTATCCTGGGATGAGTAATCAGGAGGTGATCCAGTTTGTATCAGCAGGAGAGAGGATGAACCCACCAAGAAGCTGTCCTCAACCTGTGTAAGTATCAATAAGTTATATTGAGGGGTCAGTAATTACACAAAGACGTAACTCCACTTTGGCCATTTTTAAAAAAGTGGTTTATGTGTCACTGAGCACTTGGGCCTTATTAAGGAGTTAAGTCTATGCTTCACTAGCCATTGACTTCAATGGGGTGTTGGGTGGAGTTTGGTCTTTGTGTTTCCTGGAAAGCCCACATTTTTCTGAACATTTTGATATCAAATACTCATTTAGACAAAATATGGAGTTACGTCTATGTGTCGCTGAATCCTCAATTTATACATGTTTGGCTTGTGATAGTTAAATTGGCTAAGGGTTAACAGTCTCTTCTTTATTTTACCATGAATCTGACAGGACATTTTTGAAAGATATCTTCATTTGTTTTTCATGCATTTAAAGGAGCAACATTTCTCAGTTGCTGATTGTAAGTCACTGTTGGAAATACACTGTATGTGTAATGTTACATGGATTCATATCCACTCAGCCTCCATTGACCAAATCTCCTATTGTGTAAATGAAATTCAATGCTAAGGATAATGGGGTGGCTTTCTTCTTTATTAATTTTGTGCTTGCCTGGGGCCAGCAATGTGATAGCTTCAAACACCAGCCTCTTTCTACAAGAGTATGTTTCTACATCTAATTTGCATGTTTTTTTACTGCCTTCGAGAAGGTTTCTAGGATCCCCTAAAGCCTACTATCCTAATTCAACATCATGTTTTTGAATAGAACTTCTTGAGTACGGTGATGTCGATATGAATCCTGGGCCCAGTAAGTGCAACCATGCACACTGACCAGATTGGTGCCTGACTGTGTCATCCTAGCGATGTCTGTCCTGTTTATGATGTAAATAGCAGGGTTGTTGATTTTTTTGATTTAAATCAGATTTTTTTGATTTTTTTTCCAACGAAAAATAATGGTCACACTTAACAAGTTTTAGACTATATTTAAACTGTTTTACACCAATAATAGTGGTCAAGTAGTCTTTTGAACATTGTGTATTGTACTATTTGACACAATAATCCACTTATATACAGGTAATTTTTTTTATTTTTTTTTATTTATTTGCATTATAGAGAGGGACATTTTATGGAAGCCCAAGTAATGTATACATTTAAACTCTTGAAATTTTTATATCAGTCAGTTCAAAACATCCGAAGTGTTACTCCAATGCATGAAGTACTCAAAGAACTTGAGAATTTCCAACAAAATTGACATTATTAAAGGCCTGTTAGGGTTCCTATACTGCCCTTGGGAATTCTAGCTGGGAATATTTCCTAGAATTATCACATGGGGGATTTTAGCTAGGAATATTTCCTAGAACTATCACATGGGGGACTTCCCAACTAACAGCTGGTAATAGCTAATAAACAAAGGGTTTTGCAGCTTTTGTGATGCATGAATAAGCATCATGTCTGGAAGAAAATCAGACCCCATTTGGTACTTTTTTGAGAAACTGCCATCAAAATCTGCAACTGGATGCAGAGCAAAGTGCAAACTATGTGGTTTTGAGTTGATGGGGATTGTGAAGCGGATGAAAACACACCAAGTTGTGGACTTTGAGCACCTTTGTAGATTTTATATATTATTTTATTGAAGATTTAACAGTTTGGTGTACATACAGAGAGTTATTTATCATTACTTTGTTAGAAACTTGTTGTTTTCATCAGTTTTGCTTGTTTTACAATTTGAAAATAAAACAGTGGTGTTAAATCAGACTCCATGAGGGTGTATCATTCTTTTAAAGTATCTCTAAAGCATGTGGAACAGAAATGAAAATGATTACATTGAAAGTATCTGTTAAGAAGAAGAGAAAATAGAGAAAACTAATTTTTTTCATAAAAGTTGATTTAAATCAGTGATTTTTTTGAAAAAAATCAAGTGATTTAAATCGCGATTTAAATCATGATTTAAATCGACATGATTTAAATCAAACAACCCTGGTAAATAGGTACCCGGTAGGATGCGGCCGTCATTGTTGGTCAAACAGTTTTTGAGCATCAAGTAACGCCTGGCTGGAATGCTCCCCAGGGAGTGGAGATTGTGCACACAGTGTGTGAGGGCAAGCACTGAATCCAATGACCGGGGTAATAGTATATTTGTAAAGCGCTTAGAGGCATATGTAAAAGCTAAATATTATTATTATTATTATTGTACTTGTTGAAATGCAAGCCATCCTTAGTGGGTTCGATCACACCGCTGCCACCATGTGATATTTCATTTGTTAGTTAGAATGAGGGAGTCCTCAATAATAACTCAACAAACGATGATTTGCTGTGCCTTAACTCTGTCAGGCTGTAAGGTTTATTCAGTTTAATTGGAAGGCTCTCTGGTGCCCTCTTGCATTATAAACATTATAGTCTCAATTAGATCACATAAACAGAATGTTGTTACACCGACCAAATCCCACCAGTCAGTTCCTCTCTGTGATGATGTGTTGGGCGTAATCCTTGATCATGGGGTATCTAGAAATGCTGGGGAAGTTGGGAGAGCATGTTGCGAAAAAAGAACACATTATGGACAGAGAGCAGGAAAAAAGAAACAAAGACATATTACTGTCATTGCCTCTGATCTTTCTACTTACATGCCTTTTGCTATTAATAATGATCAAGCTTGAGGTATGTAATTCACCCCATTCGATGGCAGTCAACTCTTTTAACCCTTTTGATCCTCTTTGAATCTTAGATTTAATTTGATGTCCCAGTGCTGGCGTCACATCCCTGAAGATCGACCACCATTCACCACCATCTTAGAAAGCATCAATTACTGCTTACAGGTCAGTGCAGGATTAGACCTTTCAATATAGCCGTAATGATGATAAATATTGCATTTTTTATTCCAAAAAAAAGTTGTATTACAAAATTGTAAGAGATTTTCAATGAAATTTGAAGAACTGAAATGTCTGACTCTTCACACAACTGTATGTGATATGGCTCAATCGATCATAAGATGACATCATGACAAGATTATTTATCTGCCTATCTGAATTGAAAATTACGTAGTATGATTTTTGAAAAATCATGACTGTCATTGGAAGCCTTTCAAATAGATAAATTGATAATTCACAATAATGACTGTGCAACTAAATTGCTACAAGTATGAACTCAGACATCTTTGCATCTGTTTGCAGGACCCAGATGTTTTAGAAACACCACTTCCCAAGGTGCTGACTGAACGGAAGAAACAACTAACAATCATGAGACCTCCAGACCCCAAGAGATCCCCTGTCCTCAGAGTGGAGAGGGTCATCAGGTCATGCGAACCTTCACCCTTCAGTAGCCAAAGGGTGTCGCCCCTCCATCACACCCCATCCCCAACACACCAGCCCACATGGGTTGGGCAAACAGGGGAAGCGTCATCCCAACAGGGGCTCCATCATCAGAGTGAAGGGATTGATAGAACGTACAATGGGAACAGGTTTCAGGACCATTCACCTCTCAGGCCGTCTTCGATTCTACTCACCAACCAATCGTATGGATTCAGTAGTCTTACAAGGGACAATAGGGGAGACGCTAAAGACAGGACTTGCCATAATGGAGTAACTGAGAATTCATCACAAATGAATAACCTCAGTCCAACCAGGCATGTTAATGAAACAGAACAATCGGGTGAGATGTCTACTCTGCTTCACGTAAGGAGAAGCGGATCGCCAAGAAGTGACTCTTTGAGCAATATCCCAGGAAGCAATCAGGGATCTGGATGGTATCCTGATCCAACGTGTAAACCCAAGAGATCTGCAAGCATGTGCCACGGCGAGGCATCCAGGGAGCACACCAAGTCTCCCTTGACACGAGGCCTCAGCTGGACCCAAAGACCTCCTCCATCACAAGACAATCAAAACGTGCAAGATACCAATATCCATCGTACCACAAGTCTTCCCGGTATCCCGGTCATCGTGACCACGCCCGACCCTCTGTCAAAGGACAACGCCACATTGAAACTGCAGCTGAAGAGCGCCACCAATGGCAGCTTCTCTCGCGCTGGAAGCTTGAAGAAAAAATTAAGCAAAAAGTTGTCAAGGGACTACCGTAATACAGATAGTGAACCGCTGGTGAGTGAAGAGAATATCATCAACAAACAATCGCAGGATACCTTTTTATAGCGTTGGTTAAGAAGCATTCTGTCATTTCTTTAGCTTTTACCTGGAATATCTGATGACTCCAATTCACTCTGGATGATTACAGCATTTGTTATTTGACCTTTCTGCAAAGACAACTTAAATACGGAAATGTTGATATCCGCTATCAAAGTGCTGTAAAAATATATTTGAAATTGTTGATAATCTGTACATGTTGAGTAACCATCGTATGCTGCATATCCTATATACTCCTACTTAATATCCATAAATTAAGCTGATACATTGAGATTTGCACATTCAATGAACAAAATAATGTATGATTTTAAAGCACAAATTGAAATATATGTATGTTGCAATATTATAAAACACAGAATTATTATTATTCATATTAACCTTTTCTACTCTTTTAATAGATGATTTTTTAATGCTGATATATTTGTCTATCTTTGAATATGCAATAACAGATAATGATAAATCTTATGTATATGTTGGATTATTTTATATTTATATGTAAATGCTTCAGTCCTGTACGTGATGTTACATTTGCAAGCAAAGAGGAATATGGCAAATCTTGTATGGGCCAGTTTTAGGGGATCCAGTTTGATGGACTTTATAAATCAGGCGATAATACTAAAAATATTATTTTCTTCAATAAAGTCTTTCAATGACCAAATCTTTCAAACAATTTTTAGTTTCGATGATCAGAATTTGTTTTTTATAACACAAATTTTCTAGCATCATTTTGTGTGTGCACGCCTTAATATGATTTCAATAAAAACACTGATCGTTTGTATATTTTGAGGTAACTGGTCTCTTTGGAATATACATATTACCCTGTCAGATACATTGATCAAATATACCATGCACTGAGAGGCTTTTATTGAAATTATGGATTTTCCAAGATGACTGCCATATAGTACTACTTTCTGAGGGAGGCCATTTTAATGGTGCCTCGAAAAAAGTGCAAAATATATTTGATTTACATTTCTCATCAAAAAATAAAAAATAAAAGTGTGAACTGTAAAGAAATAAATCTTTGTCCAAAGACTCATGGTGTATTGCTGGATTATAATAATGTTAATAATAATAGGATTTATATAACGCCTCTTCTAGAGGCGCTGTAATTTTAGCCCAAGTACAAATTAAAAATTGTAGAGGTATTTATTCAGATGTTCTTTTGAGAAGTCAAGTAAAGAACAATTTCTCAGAAATGCAGGGAGTTTGTTCCATAGGCATGGGGAAACAGATTTGAAGCCAGCTTTTTTCAGTAATGAGAAAGGAAGGAGCTGATAAAGTTATGTATGCAGACAGGGGCTTAGCTAAAGGGGGGGGGGTGTATCAGGACATTGTCTGTAAAATTGCGCTGCTGTCAGGAAAAATGAGAAAAGGCGGAGGGGAAAAATGAGAGGAAAAGGGAAAAAAAGAAAGAAAATAAAGGAAAAAAGAAGAAAAAGGAAACAAAAGAAACGGGAGGTGGAGGAGAGAGAGAAGGGGGTAACAGCCTGAGAGAAGAGGGGTGGGAGTAAGAGAGAGAGGGGAATGTTAGATGGAGTCGCCACGTTGAGGGAGCAAGACAAATATGCATTGATAATTATGGCCTCTACACCCCCCCCCCCCCCTCCCCCACTGTTAAAGGTCTAGCGATGCCCCTGGTTGGAACTATCATGATGAGAAACCGAAGAGAATTGAAAACTTTCATTTTTAGGCAAAAATGATGAACTTTAATACTCCTTGCCATTTTTGCCAAAAGGTGGCGATTTTCGAATTTATCCCAAAAATGTCCTTACGCCCCATTTTGTAAACAAAGTTGGGTCTAAACACTGAATACAAAATGTAAAGAACAAAAAAAGTTAATCTAGTATAAACCCACTAACTATGCACCCCCACTCTCCATACTGGCACAGAAATCAACACTCTCTCATATAAAGGCTGATTAATGATTTTTTTTTTCACTCCAAGTGTGGATGTTATACAATTTATTAATCGTCGAACCATTTATCATACTTGGTAAACATTAATCATGAATCATATTCTAATTGCCGCTTAAGCTGGATTATCAATTGATTTTCTTAAGCATCTCAGAATCATGTCCTCTCACGATTATCCCGATTGATGAGACAAATTTACGCCCTCACCGGCCAAAATAGTGAGGCTGCCCCTTCTAAGACGAACGTCCTCGTTTCATTGTTAGAAGGTTAACATTTTTCGCCACATGAAATAAAACATTGACAAGTAGGAACATGCATTTAAAAAAATATATCTCGATCTAACTTATGTACATCGTCTGCTTCCTGAGAAAAAGAACATGGTCAAATTTCAACTACAGTTCAATAAAAATGAGAAGAGAGTCTTTGAAATCGCAGTACACCATGCATTTGGTTTATGTAATGGAAATCATGCTCGATGATTGTAAAAATTACAAAATGCTTTTTGAAAAAATATAACGTTTATTCAGTTCTTATTCAGCGAAAATCATGCTGTATGGCCCTGGAATTCGCCATACACATTTTTCGAAAATATACCATACTTTGTTTGTTCATGATAGTTTTTCACAAAATGTCAGAACTCATAACTTTCCGACAAAAGTTGATAATGTCTTACTAATTATGTCATCTTGTAGCGTTCATCATGCCCTGAAAGGCCTAAATTCATACAAAAGCTGGCATCCTTGAATCTTTAGAGCAAGGAATAAAGCACTTTACCATCTTCTGCTTTCTGACTCTTTTATTGAAAAGCCTGCAGCACAGAAGAAGCTTAATCACAAAGCTCTCAATGCCTTATGTGCTGCTCGGAGCCAAATAGCAACAGCCATTGCCCCAGGATCGGGTCGTCCTAACTGGTCTGGGTTGACGTATCTTGCTCTGCCAGCTCTGGCGGCCATCATAGATGTAGCTTCAGCACTTTGCTCAGCAGCCTGTTTAGGTTATAGAATTTTTTTAATTTTTGTTTACTGAGCCTTCATGCATAATTCACAATTATTAATATATCGATTGGAATCTTCCTGTAGAAGCTCATTGTTTGTGTATCCTTCAAAATTAATTGTTTTCTTAAAATTCATTGCATCATTTAATCCTCACTATTCATTACCATTTGTTTAAATCTGTTCCTCTTTTTCTTTTTCTGTCTCCATCTTTTCGTTCTCTCTCTCTCTCTTTTTCTGTCTTTGATCAAAATGCTAAAGGACAGTTATTTTCTGGTTTCATAATTGGTTGTGAAGGATTTTCATCATTTTACATAAAACAATCATCTTATTGGAATACAAACATAATTTCTTCACCTCAAAAATGAATTTACTTCTGACACTCTCATGTAAATAAATGAGAGTGAATGATGCAACCATCTTGTCATCTAGCTGTCATCTAGTCACTCCTTCAATGATTCTTCCACTCCCTTCAAACCCAAATCCCCCAAATGTGATATTATACATTTGTACATACATGTAGCGGAGAATAAGAAGGTATTGCTTTTCACTTGAATGAACTCACATTGACTGCATCTTCAAAGGTCTTCATAGAGTCCAAGTTGTTAGTGTGGCCTTCCTTCAGTATCCTGTATGCTGCGTCAAGTGGATCCAGCTGATGAAAATAATCATAAATATTTGATACAATAATTAATAATTATAGGTAGTTCTATAGCGCCGTCTATCAAGAAATTCTATTCAGAGGCACATTAATTATTACCCCCGCTTTGAACCTTTGAATTTCAAGTCAAGTGCTTAAACCATTCAATTACGACACTACAAAGGACAAACACTACAGAATCTTTATTGTCTAGGACTACAGTTTGTGCTTTTACTGTGAAAACTTACAATAATAATAATTACTCTGGCTCTTACTTTTGTCTTGGTCTTTTTTTCTTTTGTTTTTAATAAATCTTTATTCAGATAGAATCAAGGATAACATCATACATAAATATTCATAACAAGCACTTAACTACATGTTTAAATGAGATCAAATCAAATTATATTCCTGTAAATCAGTAATTATCTTCCTATTGTCTTAGTCTTCATTTAGTTATATCTGTATTATTTCAAATGCAACTGAACTAAAACAAAGTTGTGCTTGTCTTCTACATTGATTTTGATTAATAATTAATGCATCTTATGCACATGTTTCCTCTCTGAAACACAATTCGAAATCAGTCACTTTGATGATAAAGATGTTTGATGCTGTTGCTTGAATATCACAGTTTGACTCTTGCATGCCTCTTAAAATCATGTGCAAGAGTCTATGCACAAAATTGCTGAGGGGCGCATATTTTCCACATCAATAACAAATTTAACAAATATTTTACTGATAAATTTTCAAATGTAAGCACTGATCCAAGACAAACAGACAATTTTAAAATCAGTCATTTCTGTTAAAAAAATGTGATTCTACAATTGGTGATACGAATAAATGTGTTAAAGTAGCAGAAGAGTTTAACTTGTATTTTGCCAGTATTGGCACAACTTTAGCCAAACAAATTCCACCAGTTCACTTTTCGTTCAGGCCATGAACGATTCTAAATACATACTGTATTAATCGACCTGCGAAAAGCACTCAACGCAGTCGATCAACAAATTCTTATGAAGAAAATGTATATTAAATCAGGAAGCCTAACGTTATATACAGACGACACAGTGATATATTACTCCGATACCTCGGTATGCAGAATTGAGTCAACTCTGAACAGTGACCTACTTCTTTTACACCAGTGGATGAAGTAAAATAGACTACCGGTATGGTGTAAGTGTAAATTATGAAAAAAACATTTGTATGTTGATTGGAAGTCGATACATGCTGTCAAAAGAAAAGAACTTAAATGTCACCCTCTGTAAGACCAACATTCAACAAGTGGAAAATGTCAAGTACTTAGGTGTCATTTGTGATGAGCAAATTAAATGGAACATTCACACTGATAAGATGATGAAAAAAATGGGACAAATGGTAAGCTTTCTTGGATTATTAACAAGCACCTTGAATGAATCTATATTAAAACTTGTATACATGTATAATGCAGTTGTTCTTCCCCACTTCGACTAGGGAGATGTTTTATGTGGTTCGGCCTGTAAATATTTAACTGAAAGATCAAAAAAGCTCCAAAATCGTGCTAGGCGTTCTCATATACCCAAATCAGAAATTCACAATGCCCTTAACTAGGAATCATTTCATGACAGGAGAAATCAGCATTTTCTATCCTGAAATTGATGTCCTGTTTTATATTTAATAGCTAGGTTTTATTTATTCAAGAATAAAACCACGAAGATGGGAATGCTTTGTGAAACTCCTAACCTTACAAGATATTTATGTCAAATCCTGCAACTATATACACAGATTCAAACCTCAGAATTGGAATTTTGAAAATTGTAGTTCTTTGTAAGGGGGTACAAAAGGCTCTATTATGACATACCATGGTTCTATCCCCAACCTCTGCTTTGCCATACTTCATGATTCTGTTCATGCCTTGCCTAAGGGCTTCTACCCAATCACCAAATCCTGGTTCATCTCCTAATGCTTGTTGAGCTGCTAACAGGAACAAACCATAGAACTATAATCAAGATAAAAAAAAAAATCAAGGAAATCATTCTATAATCTGATATTCACTTTATACCAGGTATGAACTTTAAAGAAAATAAATGGGCAAGTCCTAGCTATTTTGTACCATACATAATTATCCAGTTTACAATTTAAGTAACTTTTACGATTGCATTAAATTTAATATAGCCCTCCTAGAGCTTAAAATCATACAAAATCACCAGGAAAACAATACATTTGCTGTCAATTTACATACAGGTTCAGCAAATTTTAATATGGAACACCAAATTACCAAAATACTTTGGACTTGCCCAATTATAAGCAAAGTTAAGCCATCCTATTTTCCTTGCAGAACAGCCAAATAATTTATCAATTTTCTACCTAAAGATAATCATTAGTATCCATAATATGTTTCCATTGGTATATTAGAATAGGGGAATACCAACTTTTGTTCCAAACTTTCTCATCATATTTTTAATATTAAGGCATTAATTTGAAGAGCAACCCTTGTCATGGAATATTCCTACTATGACATTCTTTCAAACGGACATATATAACGAATTAGAAAGCCCCCCAAAAAACTATTTCTTCTTTTCTTGAAAGGGAATGACCATCATAAAGTGGAGTGCATTACATACTAATAAATAAAAAATTAATGTTTATGAACGAATGCAATATAATTATTTGGTATTGTCATTATGTTACTGATATATTTACTATGCTTTGTTATACTATTGTACATGTATATAATTATATACATCACTGTATTTTTTGTTGAATTGACCCTTTCAGCTTTGTGCTGCTGGTCGATCATTTTATCCCAATAAATTAAAAAATGAATAAATAATAATCATCTTACCGCCCCTGAGCTTCCTCCCATGGCTTCCTCAGCAATAATAGACATTTGACCAGCGACATTACTAACAGAGAGCAGCTCTTCACTTTCAATCCACGTCTTCATTGCTAAGGGTCAGATCAGTTAGTAAAATCAATTAATTGATCATTTGCATATTGTCACACAATCAAATTTAATGCACAAATCTTTGTTCAGTGCCTTGTTACAAATTTGTTCATTCACTTGTTACAAATAATTGTATTTCAGTACTCAGAAAGCAAATGACATATATTACGTGTTGTTGGGTAGGGCAAGCCATAATGTTGGTCCTACCTAGCAACAACTAATGTTTGCAATTAGAATTTCTACTATTGAGATACATTCATTTGTAACAGGTGAAAATAATGATTTGTAACAAGTGCTTTAAAAAGATTTGTCCATTAAATTTTATTATAATATGAAAATGGTCTATTGGGCAGAACTAATTACTGACAAGTCTACAATTTACTAATGTTATCCATGTAAATGTATATAAAATTTCTGAACAGTTTAAGGCATATACTGTTAAAGCTGAATCCATGGATTAAGACATTTCACAAGATGATTTCCTGATTGTCATTACACGGGGTACTCACAATTTATGTTACACTATTTTTAAAGCGTTATCAAATTCCCAATCCTTTAAGGACTTGTAATATCCATGGAAATATTGGGTTCCACGATATTCATGGTTTCCAAAAATTGAGCAATGTGATTAAAGTTTGTGAGGTACAAATGTGTGCAAATCTTGATCACTTGCAACCTCTGTTTCTAATCGATAAACCAGTCCAATCCGATCCAATTCAATACAATGCAATTCATGCATGAAAGCCTCATGCACATACAAGTTTATTGTTTTATAGTACTTCAAAATCTAGTATTAATTCACTTTCATTGACTACAATTATCCCCAGAGTATAGAGAAGGAGTAGACAAGGGACCCGTTTCATCAAACTTTATATCTAAAACAAATGCTAAATTTATATGACGAATTTGCTCTTAGCCAATCAGATGCCTTGATTTCAGTAGCTTATAACAGCTTGTAACTTGTTATTGATATCAAGTTTTATGCAACAGGGTCAAGGTGTACCTTCTGCACCCCTTCTAAGGGTGGATCCACAGTCTCCGTCCCCACTGCTGGTGTCAAGATCATTTAAAAGCTTCTGACTCTCCATCAACCTATAGCATACACTGCTCAAAACGGTCTTAATTCTCTTGCAGGACTCTGGAATGAAAAAAATAAGAGGAAAATGATTTTTTTTTTTTTTTTTCCTTCTTCTTCTTTTTTTTTCTTTCTTCCAAAAACAAATTTGATCTGAACCCTGACAATTCTATGAGAAATTAGGCTTAGAATTAATACCCTATCACATATCGTACTTTTTAGGGCTAAATAATTAAACACATATTGTTCTTCAAATTAATAAATCAACACTTTCCTACTGCAACATTTTTCTATTAAATAAAATGCAATGTCTCTGAAAACAAATTAATTGGTGTGATTATTTTGCATGTGGTTCAATTCGCGATCAATGGGTGATTTATGAAATAAACAAAATCAAATACCTGCTTAAGCAGTAGTTTCTTGATAGAAATAAACAAAATCAAATACCTGCTTATGCAGTAGTTTCTTGATGGAAATAATGAAAATCTCACCATTACTCATTTTCTCTCCTTTTCTAGTCACAGGGGTGGATCCTGAAGAAGCTTGCTCTAAAACTGGGAGTTCTTTACCAATTGATATGTTACCATGGCGATGTGATACAGATGGCCACGCTGGGGCTGAGGTTGCCTGATCTATCAACAATCACAATAAATTTGTCTAAGTCATGCATTGAACAAGATAACGGATGAACTCTACCTGAAGTATCTTTTCCGGTAATCAAACAAACAAAATTGACTTTTACTATTTTGTAACTGTTTTACGAGGTATAAAAGCCATGTAGGGTATTGATAAGCACTCAAATATTGTCTATAATAATTCTTTATATTAGTGGATAAAAAAGTATGTTTCCCATAATTTTAGGCATGCGTTGTAAGAAACAAATAATACATACAAACAATTTTTAAATGACTTTGCACAGATTAGCTTTTTTATCAGTTTCTGTCATATTACGGCACAGTGGAGTAAAAAAAGAGAAATATTTCAATTGTGTATTTGTGAAACAAAGACTTATCTCCTTCTCAGTGTGTCACTCTTTATTTATATGGACCAATACATCTATTTTATTGATCAGGACTATTGCTACTCTGTAAAGTGAAATATAGAATTTATAATTAGAGTGTTGGTCATGTGATCTTTCTGGAATAAATTATGAAGGCTAATTATGAGAATTAGTGTATAGTGTGAAGTTTTATAATCTTTATTATCAGAAATTGATTCAGCCTTGCTGAAAGTAACATGAAAAGCACACAGAAATGTGTATACGGGACTACACTTTTTTGAGATATGAAAGTTTGAACCAAATTTTCTTGTCATATTCAAAATGTGAGGTCATTCTTTCTATACTATTCCTCCAAAGTGACATGAAAGAATGAGAAAGAACACAAATCAAATCTTCACCAGAACTCAAACAAATCTTTAAAGCCCATCTGCTCTAGTTTGGCCAGGGGTGATTAGCCCTCCCTGCAAGGTCACTGACAGTTGGTTATCTCACAAATCAGCTCTCAATAAACATGAGAAAAAGGGCATCATGGGGGATCAACGGGTACCGCTCAGGCATTGTTGGCTGTATAGAGGGCGCAAGTAGCTATAAGTAGTGCAGTGAGGCTTTAAGATAGGAGTGAAGACCACTCACCAAGATACGAGGCTCGCTGTCCACCCTGGTCCAGGATGAGTATAGTAAGAGAGATGCCGACCATCTCTAGTGATGTCATAAAGCAACCACAGTAAACCCTCTCTACCTTCACCCCTGCATCACCTGCAATAGAAGCGAAAAGTTCACAAGATCTAAACAAATGTAAACAATAACACAAAAGTGTGGTACTTCAAAATTAAAAATAAGGATTAATGCAATTGTTAACTTACATTCAGGCATTGATTGAGCTCACAAAGGCCACCTTTCTTGCTTTCAACAATGTCTGCTAAAAAAAAAACTCACAATATAAAAAACAAATAACCTATTCTATATGAGTCTACTAAACATCTTTGAGCTTTACTTTTATAATTAATTCCAATTGGCTCACACCAACTAAAACAACAACATCTGGTGAATGGCATAGGAAAATACTGAGATCAAACTTGAATGTAAAATTCTAAAGCGTTTTTTACTGGTAAAAATTGTGCTCAATTGTAATTGTAGCTCAGCCACACCAATGTGACCGACACTGCAGACTCTCTACAGATCAAACAAGATATTGAACTGCCTCCAACTACATAAAATCGGCTGGATTAAAGATAATACAAAGTTTTGGTATGGGGTCATGAATTTGGTTCAAATTGGAAGCATATGATCGTTGTCGCGTTTGAAATCGAGTCTAAAGTGATGAAATTGTAAATGATAAACTCTTTATGATGTATAGGGGCCTCTCAAGACTGATATCACTTTCGCCTTAAAACAATGTTTCTTGACTACAATCGACCAATTTGCTATTCCCATTTGGAAATTATATATCAGATCTACATATTATGAGATTTTCATGGTCGCAGCTACAATGGAATGGCCTTAGGCGCTAATTGAAATATTCAAAATTTATCGAGAGCACCAGTAAATTTTTGATTAGTCAATTTCTCGAAAGCAGAAGTGTTTTAGGGGCTAAATTTTCTAGTGCTTATAATTCATCCGCAGGGGCATCCAAATATATCCAAGTTGTAAAGAATTACTATCCATCTAATTTTTTAAACTTCCCAAACCTTTGCATTATCTTTAAGGAGTCAATTTGGAGTCGGTAGGGTGGTGTGACTAAGGTATTATAAAGGAACATATACTTACTGAGGTACTGTAACACAGAGCGAGCTACAATGGCCATCTCCAGATTGGATGTACCGCCTAGGTTGTTGATCATAAGGGCGACCTCATCACCAGATTTCAAGTCCAGTCTACAGTTATTTGTGGAGTCTCTCATCTGGTCCAACATAGTAGCTACAACATCACTAGCACTTGATAACTATCAGGAAGGGAGGTTGAGAGGTTTGAGTATTATTCAACAGCTAATGTTTCTACAATGAATAGCATCGTTTTACTTTGATGAAGGTATAATACACATGTGCATGATAACCCCCAGTGGAATAGCAAGGGAAGAATAAAATAAAAACAGTTATTAAATCCAAGAGAAGAAAATATTTATCAATATAAGAAACATATACAAATAATTATCCTCAAATTTGAAACTAGTAAAAATCTATATTGTCCTTTTACAACCTTAAGCATAGTGTTATTTAAGAACATGACATTTGCAATTGAACATAAAAACAATCGTAGTCATAACATCTCTCATGTTTATAATCAGATCATTTCATAAGCCGATAGTTATATGGGTGTTTATACTGCCTAATCAGATGAAAACACAACACAGGCATGTCATTTACACAGGGGTCCAATTACTTCCATAGAAGTAATCCAATTATGAGCTTCTAAGTCCTAAGACAATATGTGGTTAGAACTGATCGAATGATGTAAAACCAATTAGGAGAATCAAAAATGGAAACATTTCATGCAGATATAGAGCCACAACAGAGCATGCTTGAATTATCAATAGCACCCAAGAATAAGCACTGGCAATAACCAATCAAACCATGAAAGAAAATGAGACAATTTTGTATTACCTATTCCCTAGCGAATTCAAGCTTTTTCAAGTGAATGAAAAACAAATATATTTTGCTTTCAATGGAGAATATGGCTAGGTGGGCGTGAGATTAGTTAAACTTCCACAATGAATATAATAACACACTCTGTATTTTGATTCAACTTAAAATGTATTTTCATGTTTCACTGACTCATCGCAAATAAAAAAAGGAAACCATTATTTGTTTTCAGCTAGAAAAAATGACTAAAGTGCAGTGTCAAGATGGGAAACAGTTTTGTGAAACACAAACTGAGAAATTTGATTAGGAAAATTACATGAACAGATTTTTTTTAAAAGAGAGTTTTAAACCATACATGCTTAGAACCCATAAGCAAGCTCTGGAGCCTGGCCACGTGACTTTGCATGCATCAGTAGTCATTTCATGTTCTAATTTGTTACATGTTTGAATGTTTGTTTGTGGACCACCTTGACACTAACCTGTAATTGTTTGATTCCTGCTTCTCCATGTATACCAAGCCCAAGTCCTATTTCCTGTGGACCTAGACTAAAAGAAGGGCCAGCTCCAGGAACACTACAGGGGTACAGACAAACTCCAACAGTCCCTGAGAAGATAGGAATTATGAGAGAGCAGGTCAAAGGTCTTTACAAAATATTCAATATTTTTGAGTGACGTCACAAATCTCAGCAATGTTTGAAGATCTCCAAATGTGAAAGTGGGGCGCCATTTTGAAATTGATAATAATATTTACTTTGAATATTTCCAAGCAGGGGAATTTTGATAAATTTGTTTGATTTAACCTCCCCTTATGCAATGATGCAAATTAAATCATATTATCTTTGCATAATGGCAAATATTTAATGCACAGATAATTCTTGATGATTTCACACGTTACACATACATATTTTAAGCACCATGCTTACATCTATGGATAAGGTGTTATGCACACATTTGTTTTAAAACGGTACCTGGTACTAATTATGCACTAATAACAATTGTGGGGACCTCATGGAGAGCAGTTTTAATGCTGATGAAGCTACCCTGTGGGTAAATGGTTCCATATTTATTAATTGTAACCATATATTTATGGTTACAATATTTATTAATTGTAACCATATACGATACCATACTTTATTATTGTTCTTTCCTTTTTTTTCTTATCTAGGACCATGAAGTAATTCTTACCCATTGAAGAGCAGGCCGATTCAACAGCTTGTTTGATTTGATGCAATGATAAACCGCTTTCAGACATTCCTCCTGCCAACTAACAACAACAACAACAAAAAATTTTGAAAAACTTGATTATTTCCTCTCTCTTTAGAATGAAATAGTAAACGTGCCTTTTATCTTTTCCATTTAATCAAAACATATATATTATGAAATGAAGTATTTTCTATTAACGAAACTGCTTGGTGCATGTCAGAAAGAAAAAAATCAAAATATAATGAAAATGTGGGTATGATATTTCTTTAATCTTAAGTATGTAGAATCACTGATATAAATTTGAATTATTTGTATGTGCCTTGAGCGTCTCTAGAGATGGATATATTGCGGTTTATAAATATTGTTATTATTTGATAGATTTGAATATCTTTAAATATATTCCATGGTAAATAAAATGTGGCAAAGAGAAATTATATGTGTGGCATATATAAAGATATTGGACACACATTTCAATTGGATGTCCAAGAACTATGATATATGACGGTTTTGAGAAACTGGTCACAGGTACCTTGTGAATAAAGACTGTTCCTGCAAGGCCTCTGCGGTCATCTAAATCTTGACCGGCGAGCGCACAGTCATCCTTGACCACTACCATCTCCACTAGGATGCCCTCTGCTCTGGCCCTCTCCATGGCGATTCCAAAGTTGATACAATCTCCGGTATAATTCTTTACGATCAACAGTGTTCCAGCTTGAGATGAGAATCAGGGCAACAACAAGAATTTATTTATTTAAAAATATTTATTCAGGATGACAATATCAGCCAAAGCTGTTTCTCATATTGGTCCTTTATACATGGTAAAATATAAAGTAACAATGAAATACAAATTATCAATGAAATATGCAACACATACATATATTACATGGATATCAAATAATAACATTTTATAAAATAATCAGCGACTAGAGACATGGATGTACATTCAAATATTTACCCAGAATCACAAAAAGAATGATTTGAAACAAATTAAGAAAGTAAGACAATTTCTAAATAAAATGTGTATGAAAAAGTATCTGAACAGTACTTAAGCTGCAATAATTTGTTTAAATTTGTTTTTCTTTGTGTTTATCCTTCAAAACTCAATTTTCAATTCCTATCCCATAAATAATGATTTATAGATTAATAGGTAAAATGATAATGATAATAACTATGAAATTTACATAGTGATAATTATTACCCGGGCATCAACTGAGCGGCCTTGACAAGGCGTTCTCGCATTCAAGGAATATTTTCCTCATATAGTGGCAAATGGAGACTAATGCCATGGGAATCAAACTATAAACTAGTTTTCTAAGAACTAGAATGATATTCTCATGGAGTTGCTAAGGATGATTAATCTACTCATGGTAGAACCGGCTTGAAGGTCATCTTTGCCTCAATTATACACTTTTTATTAATGTGACCAGTAGAAGTAGTAGTAGTAGGAGTAGTAGTTAGTAGTAGAAGTAGTGGTAGTAGTAGTATTAGTAGTAAAAATAATAATAATAGTACATTTATAGAGCGCAGAAACTATCCAACATTAAGTAAATATTCTACTGCGCTACAAGAGCTCCTGATATGCTTAGTAGTAGTAGTAGTATAGTAGTAGTAGTAGTAGTAGTAGTAGTAGTAGTAGTAGATTTGATTGAATAACTTGGGCTTATATGCCATAATTAGGTCCATTACCTCACCTGGGTTATCTCTTCCAACAGCCCGTATAGCTGCTAATATAGAGCTGGTAGGGGGTGAGGCAAACACAGATCCCGCTATAGCACCACTCAGCATACCACGTCCAACATAACCTACAAGAAAATCACAGGAGTGATGATAACTAAATAGTTAATAAAAATAGAACAGCAAGGGGGAAAGATAGAGGATAATAATAATAATACAATGCTTTTATAGTGAATATCACTGCTGTTTTGGCTCTATGCACGTGTGAAGAAAATTCATAGAAGGGAGAACTAGTGTGATTTTTTGGTTCAAAAACACTTAAGAAACCTCTATGCAGCACAATGTGCTGACTTCTAACACAGAGTCTGACATGGATATATACTATACTGTACATAAATGTACAAATGAATAAATGTGCAAAATTGAAGACACCTGCAGAATACAGAACAAATTAGTCACATCTTTCATCATTTACATAACACCTTCTTCAATATCAGGTGGTTATTTATTCCCAATTTTTCTTTTCAAATATTCCTCACCAAAATGACAAAGATTGAAATAATGCCTAATTCTTGCCTGAAATGGCTACAACTCTTGGATTTGGCTCATAAAACTGAATTTTATGCCACTAGAAAATCAAATCACTCAAATTTTTGGTTGGTGATGAGCCCTGTTTTACAAGTTTTTCTTTTCACTGATTCATCCAAGGTTATCACCTGCATGAGACGGTTCATGGCCAGAACCTCCACCCGAAAGTAACGTCACTTTCCCACTCTTCTTCACGTCATCCAAATCATCTCGTAAGACTGTTCTATGACCGGCTAACTTGGTGATCCCTGGTGTAATGGCAACAAGGCCCTCTATCGCTTCGTCAACACATCGATCAACATCGTTTATAAGCTTTTTGGTGGGTTGAGTAGTCATTTTACAATCTAAACCAGATAGAAAAACAACAGAAAAAAACACATGAAAACCGAAATCAACATTAGTTGGGATATACACAATATTTCAAAAATCAGTTAAACCTCAGTATTGGTCAAAATGTATACTGACCGCTAAGAGCTCACAATGCATTAGGGAGGCTTATAACAATCACCAACGTAATCACGTTTTGAGTACCTTTGTAGATACAAGCTATATAATAATTCTAGTGAAGGATTGACCCTGACCCCCCCAGTGTTATTTAGGGTATGCAGTCCCTCCGACCCTGGGTGGTTGACCCTTCCTTTTTTTTCACAGGCCAGCTAATCATGAATTCTCGATCGCGCTTTCGTGAGAATGCGACATGACTCTTTTTGTACTTTATCCTACATTTTACTGCTTGAAAATATGAATTACAAGTGCTTGTTAGTGATACTAGTCAATACTCAGTTATATCATCAAGGAGATGTGAGTTGGTCTAGCGGTAATGTCTGAGGTATGTTCAGCTCTCTGCCTCCACCTACAAACCGACTCAGAGCTGGCTAAGCAGTGTGGATACTTCGTATAGCTAAATGGTATAGCCCTTATTAATCACAAACCGACTCAGAGGACCCTGGTTCGAGACAGAGTCACGTCTTTCGGATGGTGACGTTAAAGGTCGGTCCCCAGATGTAAATAATCACATCGATCTGATTGATACACATCTGTAAAAACCCAATCTACACACACACTTTATTTACACTTTATTTCTGTATTTCATTCTTGTCATGTTTCTTATCTAAATACTATCCAGACAATCTGTGCTCATGCACAGATCTTCGATAAGCAGAGGAATTCAATATTAGTCCTTGATCTTGAGTGGTTTGCCATTAATTGTTTGAAATGGAAATATAAGCACATCATTCATACTGCACACGTACGAGGGGCCGAGCCGGGTCAACACATTCACTCAATAAATAAACCACACCAGCTAGGACATGCACCACTCATCAGATTTTACATCCACATAACTGTACATAAAAAGCTTATCAAGTTATTGAGTACAAAGAGCAAGCTAAATTACAATACCTAGACCCCAATAAACTTCCTTCAGCTCAAACAAATGCGAAATTAATACTGGGCAGTAATTTTATGAGGCTTGCTTCAACGGGACAGCTACAGTAGTTGGCGCTAGTGTAGTTCCGTATCCATTTTTTTAGCAGTTTCATATCCATTCTTTTAGCAGTTTCATATCCATTCTTAGCAAAGATGAATAAGAATAGACTTTGATCTAGGCCTAGTCTAGATCTAGACTAGACCCTATATCACATTTTCCACCTGAATTTGGATCACATCCGACATCGGGAAACCTCCGTTTAAGGCTTCGATGTCGATGTTGTCGCTCAGTACCGTCTCTACGCTAGAATCTATAGCTTTGCAACTCAAACTGAAGCTATCAGTCCAAAATTATGCAAACTTCTCGTATGGTTTATGGTATCGTGCATGCGAGAAATGTGCATAATTTTGGACTGATAGCTTCAGTTTGAGGTGCAGAGCTATAGCGTAGAGATAGTATTAGTACTGAGCAACGACGTCGACATCGAAGCCCTAAACGGAGGTTTCCCGAAGTCGGATGTGATCCAAATTCAGGTGGAAAATGCAATAGGCCCTAGACATGATTATGATTCAAATTAGTAAAAAATTGGGCTAAAATTCCTTTGCTAAGCCTAAGAATGGATTATTAAACTGCTAAAAAAATGGATACGGAACTACACTAGCGCCCAGTAGTTTTAGTACAGGACAGTTTTTACGTTGAAAATAACGAGTTCTCTGCGAGCTGTAGCTGTCTCTGATCGGACTTCGCTCTAAACCACTATTAAACTGCATGTACAACAAAGGTACAACAATTATGTGTCTAAACGTTGGTAGCTAGGTGTTCATTTATAGGTCCCTCAAATCGTGGGTTTATCAAGAGATGGCAAATTACTGCTAACAAATAATACTTACTGACCTTCCTCAAGCTCAAGCAAATGCAAATTGACCACTATAAATGTCCCTCTAGTACAATACACTAATCAAACTTGTTCCCGATCGAGCGCGAGCCGTATTACTAGACCTCCGACCACGCACGCGCATATAATGCGAGATAGGGGCGTGTCTATCAATTCTAGGGAATTCCCCCTTTCGGAAAAGACTGCCAGTTAGCAATCGAAACCGGGCTGACCAGATTAAACTTATTTCAGATGTATGGGACTAGAGGAAGAGGAAATATCAATGCTTAAAGAAATCTATGGTAATATACCTAAGGAATGGAAAATCGATTTAACAAAGAGGCAAATTTCATTTCATGACCTAAAAATAGAATTTATGTTCACAAAGAAAACATTCCAATTTGAATCGGTTTGTTCGAAGAATCTGTACAGGGCATGCATACAAAAAATGCAAGACGTCCCTGTCAGTTTTCAGAATTTACATTCATCATACAATCTGTCGGTGTATCAATCAGATATGATTATTAATGTCTGGGGACCGACCTTGTCACCATGCATGCATGCATCCGAAAGACTTGACTCAGTTTCGAATCGGGGTCCGCTGAGTCAGGCGAAGACAGAGAGCAGATTGTACCACGGACATTATCGCTAGACCAACTCACATTTCCCTGATTTCAATATTCTCATATTCGAGCATTGAGGTGACTGTACCAAATGATTTTGGTATTCATGTATTCGGTATAGCAAGGTGCCCGCACACCTAATTCTCTATTTTTATCTATGTTACTTGATTATAAAGTAAAAAATAATGTTACCATTATCAAATGTGTCTTAATTGTTTTGCTCGCTCGCAAAATGTAGAAACAAATGTGGTCATGTGTACATGGCACTGTGTCAGAGTGATGCAAAATGAATCTTCTGTAAATGAAATTGGGATTGGGTGACGCGAAAATTTGTATTTCTTAAAAGGGGGCGTGACTAAAAAAAAAGGGTTAGAAAAACAACGTTTAAGATGCAGATAGGTGAAGCGTATTATACTTCACGCCATCATTAAAAAGAAAACCGTGGTTATGCCGCATCCTATCTGAGCGAGGCTTAAAGGGAATACAAAGTTTTGGGAAATTTTGAAATTTGGATGGACAGTGATTCTTTACAATTTTGATATATTTGGATGCCCCTGTGGATGTATTGTAAGCACTAGAAAATTAAGCCTCTAAAAAAACTTTCGCTTTCGAGAAAAATTGAATATAAAAATGTAACGGTGCTCCCAATAAATTTTGATGAATTTCAAATAGCGCCTACGGCCGTACAATGGTAGCTACGACCATGAAAATCTCAGAATATAGTTGTGATATATAATTTACCAACGGGAATAGATAATCGGTCGATTTTAGTGAAGAAACATAGTTTTATAGCTTAGTTAATATTTTGACCTTGAGAGGGAGCTATACAACACAAAGAGTTTATAATTTACAATTTTATAACTTTAGACTCGATTTCAACCGCGTCAACGATCACTGAATATTGTAGGATCGCATATGCTTCCAATAATTATGTTCATTTGAACCAAATTCATGACCCCATACCAAAACTTTGTATTACCTTTAATCGTGTTGTTGTGCCCCTTGAATTAATATTCCTCTATATATCTCCTTTCTGAATAATGCTGCGGAAAGTTGATCTGTATCATGCTTTCTATATGCGTTTCACATGTTAGTTATTTTAAATTGACATTGAACTCGTCACCTAATTAGGAGTAGGCCTATTGAAATATCTTCAGAGGATGGAAGCTTAGAGTAGTATCAAGGCGGTTCGCAAAACCCTCTACTTTTTGTGTTTTTAATAAACGAATAATTCACTAACTGGCCTTCTGCACTCCCCTCCCCCTCCCCCTCTCTCTCCTTCTTCTTTGCTCTCTCTCTCTCTCTCTCTCTCTGCATGTCTCTCTCCATGTCTCCCCTCTACCCGTCCCATTACCTCTCTGCCACACACTTTCTCAGTCTTCACAATCGCCCTCTTTTATCTCTCCTTTCCCCATCTCTGAATCTCTCCCTCTCCCGTTCTTCTCCTTTTCACCTTCTCCTCTATCTCTCGATATCTCACCTTCTCATTCTTCCCATTCGCTCCCCCTTCTTCTCCCCTCTATCTGTTCCACCTATCCATCGCTCCTTTTTTTCTCTTCTCGCGCTCTCTCTCTCTCTCTCTCTATTCCCCTTTCTTCTCCGAATATTTCTCCTTGACGTCTCTCTCTTTCCTTGTCTCATTCTCTCTCGTTCTCGTGTATTCTTGGTCATCCGGTATACCTTTTATAAGTGGCGCATGAATATCCACAGTATTAGCTGTATGAAGGTGGAAATGTAACTTATTCCACCCTCATTTTCTTCAGATTTTACCAGTCGAACTTAAACCAGAACGACATATGGAACGGGGTGTTACAATGGATAAAATAAAGTGGATACAGGTTATCATTTTAGTGCGCGATAATTTAAGATCAAAACTTTGTAGATTATACGCTTGTGAACAGGGAGCCAGTGAAGGGATTTCGTGATAATAAGAATCTTCTTCAGTTTGTTATAAGACGAGCAGCGGCATTTTGAATTCCGTTGATTTAGTCAATTTGATGTCATCTCCTTTTACGTTATCATATTTTGTAGATATATCTATTATTTTAATGAATACTATAGAAATAAAAAATAATGATACTACACCTGTACTAATATACTACGACTACTACTACTTCTACTACTGCTACTACTACTAATACTACTATCAATACTACTATTAATACTACTATTAATAATAATAATAATAATAATAATAATGACAATAATAATAATATCGAAATTTAGGAGTGCTGATATTACGAGAAGACATCATGGCGCTTACGAATTTACAGAATGTTAAGAAAAACATGAAATACATACACTCATAAAAATAGGTTAATGACATTTAGTTACTGAAGGAAGAGTGTTACAGGGAATCCTTTGAAAGAGGCAAAACAGGTTAATTCTCTGATGCATGAAAAGTGCTCTATTGCTCTATGTTTTCGAAGCAGATACTGCGAAACTTTTTTTCGGTTGATGAGAGTCTTGATTTGTAAATGATTATAATTGTCTCGCAATCTTTTTTGTTTTATTTTGTTTTCTTCTTTTGTTTGCCGTTTTAGTTTGCTGAGCTATCAATGTCTCTTTTCAAATTATGCATTAACAATGCACTTGTAATCATTTGCAGTATCATAACTTGAAGAAGCCCTATCGGCGAAATATTGTTTCACCTATAACACGTGTCAACGGAGTCTTTTATGTTTATGAAGATATTGCAAAAATATGATTTATTTTTGATAGATGAAAATAATGTGTCTATAGTAAGAGCTTTATTAATCAATCTTTATGACTTTTTTTAGATTGATCAATAAAGTTCCGAGAAGATAATTATAAACTATTATGTCAAGAATAATTATTTCATATTGTCTCAATCTTTTAATGAAAACAGGTAAAGAAAAAATATTCTAACTTTTTGGGGGAACAATGTATATATATAGAGAGAGGGGAGGGATGGGGGAGGAAGAGAGAAAGAGAGAGAGAGAGAGAGAGAGAGAGGGGGGAGTGGGAGAATATATATAAACATCTATAATAGAACAACAAGCGTCTTACCTCACTATCAAGAAAATGAAAATTGCAGCCTGCCTCCGTTTAACATTCAATGGTGCAATTTCAAGAGGAATGACGAGTTTCGAACCGTGATTGCTGTGCATCCAGATATTATACAACATGTTCAGTAGCTTGCAGCATGCTTGGCCATTTATCACGCATTAATCGAATTGCGCACGGTCCATTTCATGACTGTGACTCTTGAAAATCATTAGGCGAAGTTTTTGTTGGTAAATTGAATAAGAGATCAACGGCAGAGCTTCCTTTTTCTTTCCCAACCGATAATTGCTGCATACGGCGGCGAGAATGCATAGAATCGTACGTGACGTATTGAATCAAGACGTTCTCCTTCCGTCGGCACGGGTATTTATGGACAAGGTTTTAATTGGCAATCACGGTTGTACCAACACGTTTCCGTATGTATGGGACGACTAGTTGAGATTGATGAGGTTTGCGAATAATCAGATCTTGGCTTCCAGGCAATGAGAAATCGAACAAGATATCCCGAATCCCTCAGCTTCGGAGTCGTATAACATTTTGGAAGGATCCGATAGAATTGGACGTAGGGCATGCACGAGCAGGGTAAAATTAAATCACAGGGGCCTACAATCGTGACAATAGGATACTGCAAAGTTTTGTAATAAGGAAATTAATTAAGATTTTCTTGAATTACCTTGGCAACCAAGCAGACTGGGCAATACGCATCCTCTCGAAAGAGTGCTGGAATCACGATCAGGGGAGATACACTGCTTTCATAACTTATGAATAACAACAAACATGGTAATAGTGAATTGACTTTTATGCACAAACTCAATTATTTATTCACTTTATAAACTTAATATACTGTCATTCATTCACAATTGTATTAATTCAATACGATGTCCATTATTTAACAAAATCAGAAGACTCAGAAGAGTCATTACATTACAATGATATCATACGATGATGAGGAATAATTTATATCGGCACATTAAGTTTGAAAGGCTTCTTAAAATCTGGATGAATAAAGTATAATAATTCCTAATGACAATAATTTCAAGCATATTTTTCTTTTTAATAATCTGGTTTTACATGTCTTTATCACTAAAGAAGAAAGAATATCTCAAAAGCGTAGGGTGTTGCATACCGTGACGCAACGTCAATAGTTTCGCTCATGTATTTGCCTAAAGAGGTTTCATAAACTCTGTTCCTCTTTATAAAACACCACTAATATTACTAATAGTAATACCTGGATTTCAAGAGGATTTCACGATCCATTTGAAGCTACAGGTATTGATATTTCAATAAAAACGACTATGTGTAATTCAAAATGACTTCTTATGGTTTCTTTCAATAAAATTCTATATGTGAAAAGTTGAGAAAGGTGTCGCCAATAATCAACAAATTCAAAATCTCTTTTATTTTTGAATTATTAAATCCTTTCTTGTGTTCTTTATTTTAACTGATGTTGAATATAATGGTTAAGATCGACTGATGCACTGTTTAATTATTTCAGAATTTGAAAAAAGTAGAGCTACTTATTTAGGCCTAACTGCATTCTCTTTCGTGCTGTATAATTCGTTTGGTATCTTTTTCCTTTGATTTACATGTAGGTAACTATAGGCTACTAGATCCTAACATAGACATCTGTTCACCTCGCGGCAGTCTTGGCTGTAAAGCCTTGCTGTGTCATCGAGCTTTGTGGTAATTAGTATCAATTGGTAAGAGTGGCTTCATAAGCTCCCAATTTTCCACATCATCATATCTCAAATCAAGAAAAGAGATATATGAGAACTTTAAATAGGTGCCTTTTAATGTTTGATTATAAAGACCGCCAGTGTTGTTTGATTAGGCTTGCTACCTCCCTCCCTCCTTCCTACCCGCAAGGAAATCGAGGCAGGAATCTCATAGCAATTTACTTGATTAATTTTTTGGTTAGCCAATACCTATCCCGAGTAGCGACTAGTGGTGCACTATCGCAATCAAAAATTTGTTTAATGATTAATGCAGTGGGCTCTGGCTTTTCTTCTCCGCTAATCGGGCTTCTTCGCCCTCTTTTCTTTCTCATCCTGCTCCGCTTGCTAGCGGAGGGCCGCGCGCTCATTCTGCCGTTGCTCAACGTTCGGACCTGGTTGGAGTGCGGTCACGCGCGTAACAAACGCACTCGAGATCGCATGCCATGGCTCGGGGGAATACACCCATTCATCCGCCGTTGAATTCGCTACCACCAGCAGAGCGAGATGGCGTTCAGTCAAAGGCGCCTTTCTTAGCAATCAGCGGGTTAAGTGAATTGATCACGTGACCCTCCGTTGGGTCCCATCAACAACATAATATGACATATTATGAAGCCGCTCAAATAGGGTGAGATTTGAGAATGTTTGCCTTATCATGGGTAGAAAAATAAGAGAGAGAGAGAGTGAGAAAGAGAGAGGTAGAAACTCGATGAATTAGCATGATTAACTAAAATTGTCTCCTTTTCAGTTTAGTCTTTGAATGATAACGCTGAGGGGATTATATTCAAGCCTGCCATTCGTTTTTTCTCAAACCTTAAATAGACGCCAGAGTCAGCCAGTTCCTTAGGGATGATGTTTTGCGCTCGCTCGGTCGGTCGGGCGAGCGAGGTTGCGGCAAGAGAATTCAACCTCCCCCTCATTCATTACAGCGTGACAGACAGACCAAGTTTCTAGTTGCAGACGATCAAAATGCGATTTTCATGAATTCAAATCAACAATCAGATTTACAAGAGCCATTAGCTTAATTAAACTTTAGAGTACCGCATATTAAATCTTTTACCGATGGATGCACTGCGTTTCCTTACCGGGATCTGCACTGATTTCTTTTCCTCTGTTTGAAAATACTACTGGCATCATCTTACTCAGATTTATTTACAAGAATATCGTATTATTCAAAAAGTTATCTACATGTACATCATTCTGTTACACTGGCCAAAAACGGTTTCATTACTGACTATTTACTTGTATATAGGACTACTGACTTTTATTACTGTTTTTTTTTCGTAAACCTATCAATGATATTGTTAACTCTTATTTCATTATCCACCATGCTTCCTTTGCTTTCTTTCTTTCTTTCTTTCATTTTTCCACTCCTTTTCCCCCCAATAATAATACTGAAAATAATGTTTTTTATATGAGATTTGTAGGGCACAGAATCCATTTGGAAACAAATTAATGCTCAAGACGCACTTTGGAAATCACATGACAACATCTGCAAAAGAAGAAAGGTAGAAAATACACAAATGAAAGAACAATTTATTATATGCCGAATCAAACAAATACGTTTTAAGATTATTGTTAAACACTTTTATGAATCTCTCGAGGAATAGCATTCCACAGCAAGGCTCTGCATGAACAAAGGTCCCCTCCCCTCCCACTTGGTATTTAGCTTTAGAAAGAACAAGAAATCTGGAGTTTTTAGAGCGTAAAGATCTCAACGAAATGTAAGTATTTACAAATTGATATTGTACTCTGAGGCAGAGTCATGGACACAATGAAATAAAAGCAAAATAATTTTGAAAACGATGTGTCTACTCACGGCCAAGCAATGGAGAGTGCTTTGAGAACTATAGTGTGATGTGACTGTGTTTTATGGAAGCTTTGAGTGTGATGTGACTCTGTTTTATGGAGAGGGTACCTATACGATCAGCAGCACTCTGTCATGTTTGTAATCGTACAAGCTGATTTTTAGGTAGGTTGAATGAATGGGGATTTCCAAAATCAAGACGGGATGAAATCAAAGCATGGATAATCTTCTCTGTGGCACTGCGAGTTGGGTATTTACACATGAATCCTTAGTTACGCAACTGATACCGAACTGATTTAGAGACGTATTGATATTAATTTTGTGGAGACATTGTCATGTTTGAGTAAAAAACAATGAGATACAGCATTCTTATGGCCAGCGAGGGCAATGGAAGTAATATTATAGATACCTTATTTAACTGAGTCTTTGAACCACACAATATGAATTTACATTTTCAAAGATTAAGTTTTAATGAGTTTAACCATTATTATGGACGTCCTGTCCAAAAATCTCAAGATTATGGATAGTGCTGGCTGCATTGCTTTGGTTAGGTTTAAATGAAGTGAGTATTTGAATATCATCTGCATAAATATGATATCCAAAAGAGTGGTGTTGAAGAATACTTTTCAGATCCATTAAATAGGTACAAAATCGTAATCTTCTTTTTCTCCACCTATTGTTTTTAATTTTCTCATTATTCCATATCAATTTCACAATTCAATGTTTTTATTTTATATTTGCGAATATTTCAAATCGTACTACTTGCATGTATTTTATATGTTTCATTTTAATTTGTAAATTTCAAAACGTTTCAGGTTTTTTGCGGTGACTTTGAATTGTTATCGATTAACCTTGTCAATCGAATTAAATTCATCTCATTTTTATGCGCTGTAACATTCGTCATGCCTGTAATGTTCTAAAAAAAAAGTCTCATTAGTGACAAATAGATTATTTCGATCAATTTCTTTATAAGTCATAGTAATACCAAAAATATAGAATATTACGAAAGTACAAAAATACAAAATTACAAAACACCAAAACAGTAATGGGACATTATTTTCATTACTACGTCTACATTCAAATACTATCACGTTCACTGTGCCTTAGACCTAATTATAGAACTGTCAAGACCACCCCTCCCCCCAAAAAGAAATGCTAATGGGCATCTTTGTTTTGATAAGCATCACGACACAGTCATTTATTGGAGAATAAACTGTCAGTGTAGGCAATTTAGGCCATCTACTTTATTCATTGACAAAGCTTTGTCAGGATTATAACGCCATATCATATTAATATCAGCTTGACTCCTTCGATGACCGCAGTCACATGCTAAATTTGTCTCGAACCCCTATTTATTTAACATTCTAGATGACATTTTTATTGAGTCATTTCAGGATACAACTGTAGATATTCACAGTGTGTTCATTATTCTTACAGTACAAAGCTTTGAGTTAAAAGCTTTTATCAGCTTTGTTGCATGCTACAGATATTGATCCATAAATGATACAATTTTTACGGAGCAGTATATTTTGTTAAACTTTCAAAATGCTGAATGTCTTGGTTGATGTGGCAAATCACAGGAGCACCAATATCTAGGACATACATTCTAAAACTATTTCCACCAAGTACGTTAATGAGGTACGATTATACCTCAGGCATATCCGAATCACTCACTGAATGTATGCAATATTTACTTGTCCATCTCAGGTTGTCATTATTTATTCTTTCCTTCCCGAAACTATTATGCAAATTAAGTGCCACAATGCTGCATCTAATTGCCAATTAAAGAGTTTTTATCCGTTTTCCCCCAAGGGAATTTAAACGTTTATTTCTGCAAAGCGCTTAGGAAGTTTACAATTTATTTGTCTATACCATATTTTGTATCGTTTGATTTTAGTTTACATGTTATTTGTTTGTTGTATTACTGTGGTTTTAGTTTAATATTTAAGGTGAATTTAATCTGCTAATTAATAAGGTTTCGATGAAACATCATTTTTATTACAGAGTGCATTTATGCTTTATATCGATAAAAAAACAATTTTGTTACCTGGTTTCTAGAAATAGCCATGTTATATCAAGCTTCTCGTTTTAATAAAAATCTTAAAGTCCCTGGGAAGTAAATACATTTTCAATTCATTATAAAATAATTTCCTTTGATGAATTATTTAGTTTGTATTTGGTTCTATTATTTTGTAAAAGTATGTCGATCATCGAAACAAATCTATTTTAATTACTTAGAGAGCTTTTCACCTTGAGTCAGCAATAATGTGTATGTTTGAAGCCAGAAGGGCGTTAACTCACATACTTTAACACAGAGTTAACACCCTTTTGGCTCTGCGTAGACATGCCTCACGACCTCTTGCTCGAACTAAACGCCAATCGATTTATAAAGTCATTATCCTCTCATAGAAAATAGCATAGACGTTGGCTTTTAACTTACATCGTATATATTGTTAAATAATAAAACTGAAATAAAAACAAACATGTGACATGTTATCCCTTCAATTGGCGCGTATATTAATACAAGATAATGCTTCCGGAGTATAACTAATCACGTGATCGCTGGCGCCATGTCCCTTTCTTCTGAAGACTCAAGGACAAGGCGCCGCTTAACTTGTGATCTCAATCTTTCTACTCGAGTGAAACTCAATGTGATAGAGGTCAATTAAAACAATTCCGTGTCATTATGAGGAGCAGCGTGTCAATCGATTGTAATAGGTGGAGGATAGAATCACAAACACGTTTAATACGATTACCGTGTTGTAAACTATTTAGCCGAAGCGTCGAGTGCATTAAGTGTTTCACACATGCATGCTTTAGTTGATTTTACTCACAGTCCTCATATACCACATCGATGAAAAACCCATCAATCCGCACCAACGGTTTATCGATGAAGATTTAGAGAATTGTGTTCTTTAAGAAGACACTTGAGAATGGTTGGCTCCCAGTTCAGGGCCAGTTATCATTTCACTCTAGTCGTTATATCTTCAACCATTAAGATGCGACTTTAATTGGATTAAACTGTATCATATCGTAGGAATTAAGGTATATAGTCTAGCAAGAGGGATGCATGCAGGGCAAGCGATGACTTATTGGTATATACAACTTTATTAAAACAAAACCATTGGAGAGATGAATGTCATCGAACTTTAAAATGGTTTTATTATTTCCTTTATAAGAGACCTTACACTTATCTTCTCAAAAAAATTATAAGCAGGTCGCGTTTTGATTTGTTATAAGACCATAATGGTCTACAAATATGTAACAAATAAATGTAATATACGTCGGGGAGAATGTGTTCAGTATAGATTACATAAATATTATATAACTTTTTCTCAATAATCAAAGATATTATGTGTTGAGTAAAAAGGATAATAATTCTTATCTTTTCTAACACCAATGAAAATAATGTTGCCTCGTAAAACACTTTGCTTGAAATTTGATATTGATGTCTTTTCGGTTGTCTGTACCCTTTTAATTTGAGGATGAAACTGTTTCTGAAAGAAATGGTTAAAACAATAATTGCATTGATATAAGAATTATAACATTGTTCTTTCCGACACAAGCTAGAATTAAACTGTCTTGAGGTCATCCCTCTTTGAAAGAGCTAGACCATCTCAACGGAATCGATAAAGTGATTGAGAGAAGTATGTCACACTCAACCAATAGCATATGCAATTGATTCTTATGGGACATTAAGTGTTTTGACAACTGTTTGTTTTGATAATCTCAAACTATTCTCGCCATAATTAGTTCAGTATTAAGAACTACAGGAAATACAACACTGTATAAGACGTGCATGATGTGTATAGTAAAACACCTCCCTGGTCCTACCTAATGCCCATCGATAGTATACTGATAACTTTTGCTACAAAACACAAACAATTTTAATTTTTGTATATTCCTTCAGTGAATATTTTCAATTATACTGAACTTCAAATCTACAATCTGCAATCATCCAAAATGGTTCTTTGAAGAAGCCAGTGTTCGTTCTATTTCCCTTCCTGTGCATTGCATTTCATACTTTCATTAGAGATGTAATTCTAGCAATAAGATACTTCCACCTATACATGAAGATCTTTATCTTCCCCTTTTTTTCTATAATAGAATCCATCTAACGTTTCATGTTTGCTTACTTCATCAATCGTTTCAATTACGAAGGGATACAAACACTTTTGGGGAGCTTGCGGCATTGTAGGTGTCCGTGGACTTCATTCAAGATAACAAGAGACGTTCCTCCCACCAAGAAATGAAACTTTCTTTTTCGTGTCTTCTTCTCTTTTTTTTCTTCCTCTGCCGCCGATCCTCCTATTGTGCCCCATCAAAACAACAAATTCAGACGCTTGGGGTTCTTTACAAACTAATTTACACCCTGGAGGAGGTTTGTGGGAGTCACAATAAAGAGGAGTCATATCAGTTTCAATCTACGTAACACACCCTAACAAAACAACGGAGGAAACGGATACACTAGCGATTCTTCACATCCTTTGTGGTGGGACTTTCCATACAATAGACACACTAGACAACCGTGTCCGGGCCTAATTTCACAAAGTATTTCATCCTTATCAGATTTCTGTCCAAATGGCAATACGAACCGGTATGAAATGATGAGATAACAAGAAATACACAGATGAATATATTGATAAAGGCGGGGAGAAATCAGTTATATATACGAGGCGAAATACTAATGCAAAGATGTAATTGGGTAGCGAACGAATTTATGTAATCCTCTTAGAGGTTTCCCGCATGGATCTTGCACAACAAATCATTCTATTTGATACCCTGTTTTGTAAAGCATTCTTTAAATTCTAGATGCTTCTTATTTCGTGTTATACTAGTATTCTTTAAAATACAAACGAATGAACGGATACTCTCACATTACATTCAATCTTACTTTGTGTATCATTATTATTATTCTAATTCTATGTAAGAAGTCGGGATACAAACATTTTGTAAATCTACAGAGAAATAGCTTAAATACCAACCAACTAATGGAGTTTGGATTATCATCATGTTTATTAACAGGACCAAAATGTAAAGCAGTGAATGGCAACTGATCTTGTTTTCCCTTTTATCCTGAAAGAATATGTTTGAATAAATAAATAAATATATAAGATTGCTCTGCCAACTTTTGAGAATGTCCAAAGATACAATATACATGTACTAATGATGTAAAATTCTTTAGTATTCTCCCTATAATTATTGATAATGCATTGGACAGCTTAATAACAGTGATGATTATAATAACACTAATACATGTAATAATATAATAGCTCGATAGACAAAGTAGTCTCCTTTATTTTTTCAGTTTAAAAGTATGAAAACTATAATGTGCTGACAATATTAAAGAAATATAACAAGTACGGTTCGCAAGAAAGGCACGCTTTATCCGCACATACATGTAGTTCTTTACTGCTAATACGGGTATGATGATGGTAATGGTGTCGGCACGCCTTTCATATCGCTGGGTCGACCGGGCCGTGATGTCTTAAAAGAAATTTGAAACATAATTGAAATGTTACTCGGCATAGGATGAAAGGTTCCGGCGTATTAAGTCAAAAAAGAAGAAGAGAGAATTCGTGCAAAATTGCATAATGGTCCTATTCAAAGACATTCATTGTGAAGACTCTCGGTGACCAAATCCTGAAGCGATGTAAAGCTAGGGAGGCTTTCTTGTCAGATATTTCAATTTCTTTATTTAGATTATACTTCGATTCGCACGTATGGATGTATTGTGTCGGGATGCCTGATGTCAGCTGCTATTATTTCATAGACTGCTGATAATTTTGTTAAGATCATGAATTCCTGGTTCCCGCTCTACATCTATTCACTTTTAAATAGACCAACAAGAAATGATGGTGTAACATTACATTTTGTGCTGCTTGGTCGAAAAGAGACCAATAGCGCTTACTTATTTCGAACTGAGAGAATGACCGATAGGAGGTTTAAATTTATTTTTATTGATGCATCATGTAGATGGACTAGTCGATCTCTAATGGAGTACACCAACATAGTTTGAAGCAAAAGTTCATTCTACGAGAATAAATCATGTATATTAGTGTCCACTTAGTAATGTCAGTTAAAAATGATAATATTGTCAGCGTCGAATAATAAAAAATAAAGCGGTAATGCATATTTAGCCAATATTTAAAAGATTGACATCCAAAATTGCAAAAGATAACTTTGCTTCTTCATCAGAAAGTGAATGTAAATGAAGTATATAATACAATAATAATAATAATGATAATAATAATATTACATTTATATATAGCCCCTTTTCATTAGACACATGAGCGCATAAACAGGAATACTTACAATCAAAGAGAGAGAACATTATCATTCAAAGCTTATTTTAATTACAAACAGAGAGGAATATTACAACAAATTAGAAAAGAAAACAAATCATTTTAAGACCATATCGGTCGTTAACTGTGTAATGCTTGCTTTACGTGAAGATAATTAATCAAAAGCTCTTGCTAACTTTAAGCCAAGCTATTCTAATATAGCGTTGTGAATTAAATTTCTTCTTCACGTTTCTAACACATCCCGTCGAAACTTTGCCCCTCTGAACATTTTATTATTCTCTCATTTTCATTTCTCACATATTATTGTGTGAATATTTCCAAAAGATTAGCCAAAGTGATTAATTTGTCCTTTTCTTTTCTTTCATTGCAATATTTGATTTATACACAAACAGAAAGCTAACAGTGCACATCTACACAAAGGGGAATCTTATTTGGGAGAGGAAAAGTGTGTGAAATACACCAATCGATGGTAAAATATTGAGCAAGGAAACAGAGTGAGAAAAAAGTTAGGCAGGGGAGGGGGAGAGGAATTTGGAGAGAGAAAGAGAGAGAGAGATTACGAGAGAATAGTGACCAAACAGAAGAGACAGAGAGAGAGAGAGAGAGAGAGAGAGGGGGGAGAGAGGGGGGAGCGAGAAAGAGGGAGGAGAGGGAAATGAAGGAGCGAGTGAGACGTTTTGTGAATGGCAAAGGGTTTGAGTTTATTCCACTTGGGGAAAATTAAAGGCAAAAAATATGGGTGAAATTATGATTGGAACTAATTTACGCTCGACCTAGAATTGGTTGTGTGTACGGAAGAGGTGTTAAATGAAGTAATTAATGATCATTCTAGCATGATCAAAGTTCGCATCTTGCACTTTCTTACAAGAACCACGTTGTTGTAATCATATAATTTCTAATTGATTTATTTTTGTGCTCGCATCTAGCTGGTGAGAATGATAGGTAAATGAGGTGAGAATAAGGTAAATGGTGATAGAGGGTGCACAGAAAGTGAGACTGAGACGAGAAAACAGATTAGAGTTCCGAAATGAAAAAAGTACACGTGAATATTTTGTTGACTACTAATGAAAACAAATTCTAAAATCATGTGTTTTAAAGAATGTTTATGATTAGTAGTATTTTAAAAGATGTTTGATGCCAACACGAAAATACTGATAACTCACTATGTTTTGGATGAGGAAACGGGCTAAATATAGAGAGTAAGCGCGAAAGGAGAGTTTAATCTATTGATCAGGAAAATTAATGTAAGAGATGGAGAGTGCATGGGAGATATATACATCTTGAGAAAGAGAGAGAGAGAGAGAGAGAGAGAGAGAGAGAGGGGGGGCGGGGTGAGGAAGGGAGAGAGATGAAAATTATGTGTGGGTGTGTGTGTGAGTGTGTGTTTAAGAGAGAGAAAGAGAGAGAGAGAGATTATGGATAGAAAGAGCGAGGAGCTTGAGAGAGGGGGAGGGGTAAGACAACGGAGGGAGAAAAGGCGGTCAGTGTATGGTGTGCGCGTGTGTGTGTATGTGTGTGCGAGCGTGTGGAAGAGAGATAGAGAGAGAGATGAAAAAAAGGGTGACAGATGATCAGAGAAAATATGAGAAAAGGAGGAAGAGTGAGGGAGAGAGTGAGAGAAACAAAATGAGACAAACACAGAAAATGTGTGAGAGAGAGACTGACAGACAGACATACACAGAGAATGAGTGAGGGCCGTAGAGCGAGAGAGAGAGGGATAAGATGGTTAGTGGGGAATAATTTGGAAAAAAGAAGGGGGAAAAAAGAAAGGAAAGCGTTTTTTTTTTTTTAAGAAGATAAGAGAAAAAAATTATTAACAAAACAAAAGAAGAGCTCAAGCAGAAGCGAATGAATGTAGGTGTTCGAGTCAAGCACACACAAACATTGTCGCGGCAGTAAGACATAACACCACTTGACCGAACCATTTTGTTTAATCGGCTGTCCTACCCCTGGGCTATTATTGGCGGGGGGGAATTATTTATATTCATAGGTCTGAGAGCGATAATTGCCTTTCCCCCAATACGTCAAGAAGCATCGCAATTAATGCTTATGCTAGCAGCCAACTTGCTGTCTGTCATAACAGTTTTCACGCAACGGTTCTGAACAAATAATGTCGGAAGAAATGGACAGCTAAAGGAAAGGGAACAAAATCATTAAAAAGGAATTTTGAACAAGATAGAAATACTATTTTCTTTCACTTCTCAATCATAATGGCTATAACTCTGCTTCACAGGACAAGACAGTGATCGTAAAGATAAATGATAGAAAAAAATTAACATTTTAATCCGTTCAAAATCTTCAAAGTACGAACTTTGAATGTGCACGAAAAACAGGTAAATGGAAAAAGATTATGCAAAAACAATCCTTTGACAAGCATGATAGCAGACTCATGAAATTTAAAGCTAAGAACTTCAATAATTTGTTGTGTGTGTATGGGTCATCATTTTATTCTCTCGAGAATTCGTTTTTTCTCCCTGATATTAATAAGAAACTGCATATGATATTTCAAAAAGTCTTACATTTAATAGTATGGAATAGGTGAGGATTCCAATAATTTTGATCATATTTGTAAGCTAATAAAATCACTTTTTTTTTAAACTGAACGAGTGTGTCATCACTATAACCTCCTTTTCACCATTCCTTTAAACCACTTGTTTTAAGCATTCATTAAATATTAAAATAAAAACTCATCTTCAACCATTAAAAATAGGTCATTTCTTTGGTACCATATATTTTTGATGGAATAGTAAACGGCTTCATCGAAGCAAAAATACCATTATTTCAATTGATTTCACAAGGTCAATACGCAGAAAATCAATAGAAAGATGAATTGCTACTCAATTTATTCGTATCAGAGAACGCAGTAATAGTGTGAAAGTACTTTGAATGCACACGTTCTATTTATTGCTATTCAATTATAAAATGGTTTAATGCATCCTCAAATTGTGCATGGTGTGCCACTTAATATTCGATAGCTCTTTTGTTCTAGAATTTTTTCAACGGCGAACTTTAGAATTCTTTAAACAAGACGAATCGAATGAAAAAGATGATTTTCGGAATGATTTTAATTTACCAGACAATCAATTATGTTGCCATGAACAATCTTAGGCCAGATTAAATTAACTTTTAACTTATAATATAAATATTTTCAAAATATTATGATACGAAGTTTCAACCAAGCAGTAAGCGTTTTTGTATGAAGACATAGAACAAAATGATACGACAAATTTCATATCTGATTCTTTTTTATTGATTCAATAAAAAAGAAAAAATTAAAAATCGCGTACAATTCTCTTCTATCATTGGTGAAACTGATAGAAAATTACTTTCAAGGCATATCAAATCTACATCTACCCTTTAACTGTCAATACAGCAGGAGATTCATTAGTGAGATAATGCAGTGTTTTCTGCATCGTAGAATTACGTTGCTTATTATCACTTTTAATGGATGACAAAGTGTTGAGGGTGAATTTTTAAGCAAAACGTTTATTGCCTCAAAATATATTTGTTGGACAGTACACGTGTTGTAATCGCTATTAGAAAGAAAGTAGTACAAATAACTTTTACACAAATAAATTAAGGGAGAACGATTGTATTGCCCTATACATGTACCTACTATATTGTCAATTGATTTCATTCAAATCTGCAATTCATGTTCTCGTAATGCGAAGAATGATACAAACTTTAGTAAATGATTTTAAATGTCTGACACTCAGATTTTAAACGACATGTGCTCTTGGAAGGATATTTGCTCTTGAAAACTTAAGGACCTTCTTGGTGGTATATTCAATTTCATGCTTTATTTCCACCGACCTTTCTGTCTATTATATTCCATTAATATCCATTTATGAGTGCGAGCAGCACCATTCCCGAGCAGACTATACCACTTGAATGCGCACGCCGCCTCCTCGTAAACTCGTACATAACTCTATACGTCACTGGTATTTCATCCAATCAGCGGTCTTGATACAAGGACGTTGGGTGTGTGGATCCCGTCTCGGTTGGTTTGATAGGTAAGACTGATTGACACTGGTCGAAAGAGAGAAAGGTGGCGGGAGTCCGGACTTTTGGGTGGGCTACTCAGAGTACTCTTTTATTCAACTTCGAACGCAATCATTAGCGAGCGATTAGACAATAGCTAATTACTTTTAAGTAGTGACAAACACCAATAATACTCTTGTATTGTCGAGCATCACAGTTACTCGCTAATCGGGGAATTAGGAGAAAGAGTGTTGACTACTATTTTGGAGTAGGCTACTTGGAGTCGATGAGTTAAAGGCTTGATGTGTAACTCAAAGACGGAGGGAGTTGTCATTAGAAGATTCCTCCACTCATCTCGCAATAGCTCCCCCGCAGTGAGACCACAATACCATTGCTCCTTCGATCACTCGCTATATAAATCATCTCATCTCGATGGGTTGGTGATTCTTTCTCCTAAGAGCTGTCTTAGCTATCACTCTTGCTCAATCTTCGCCATCATTTCAAAGATTTCTACTTCCGGATTTTCACATTTTCAACTTTCACAATTCTAATCGAGTGCTTTCTGCTGGCTCTTGCTGAGTTGTTGTTGAAACACTCACAGTTGGAAATGTATTTATCTCGTGTCGAAAGTAACCAAGGACGGTTTTACTAACAGTCTCAATCACTTCGTGAGACTACCTAAATCGATTGTGACATGACAAATGATAATAACTACGACTCTTTATTTACTTGACATTTTAACGAAACAGATAATATACACTTTAAAATTAAATATAAGGGACTGTCACAATGACAGGTGAAACGCTAACTTCGTCGACGTCTTCGATCACGCTACCTAGTAGTCATGGTCCACCTCGGCTATCTGTTCCTGCGGCGACATCGCCTATTCATGGCACATCCCCTGGTCATCAACGATCATCGTTCGCCATCCATGAACTCCTGGGGCTTGGTCGTCAAGAGCAGCAGAAATCTCGGGAATTCATCCCATCACGACCGCTCATCTCCCCGCTGATGGCGGCAGCGGCAGCCGGTCATCCAGCCATGGCGAGTGTAGCATCATGCATACCCGGGTTTCACCCGTCCACCGCCTCGCTCTACTTCGCTGCCGCTAAGGCTTCGGTAGGCTACGACCACGCTGCTCTGGCAGCCTTAGCCATGCACAGTAGCTTCGTACATCAAGCACGAAGTCCAACTGGTCTACCACCGTTAGCAGACTCGAGAAACGGTAAGACAAATTTCAAATTGATCACACTTTCATTACATTGAATATCATCTTCAATTTTTCTACTAACGTTATCAAGGCCATTCCCTGTAAAAGATTTTTGTTGTTGTTGGAATGCTTAGCAAAACTTTGTCTTCTAAATTTATGATAAAGTATTGATATCTGAAGGTGCATAACCTGTTCATAATTAAGACTAATGTCTCTCGTAAAATGCAAGATTTAGTTAACTTGTTTATCCTTCGTAAATCTCTCGGTCCAAGTTTGTTTCTCTGGTGGTTAAAGAAATAATGTTGATCGATTCATTTCAAGGTGAAATACCACATATAATATGTTTCTTTTTACTTTTATTTATTCATTTATTTATTTTACATTTGAACAATTTCCTACATTGTGTTATAACCAAGAGACACCATATAGTGTGTTATAGATTATTCTCTTTCTGGATTGTTTGAGTCAGTTTGTGTGTTTGTTTTCAGTCAGTTGATACATATAGTACGAGGTGTTAACACTAAGTGACAGGTCGGAAATCCCACATTTGATAAAACCGACAAGTTTTATCAGAATTCATTATCTGAAATCTTATTAATGTCTTTAATAAATACTGAGCGCGAGAGAAGCATAATATGTATAATCTGTTGATCTGAAGACTGTATCATTTGTAAAAGCTAAGATCATCCGTCCACCTCACAACTCAGTACTGATATAGGTAAGCCTATATACTGCTCTTGCATAGTTGCAATTTGTTGCCATTGTAGCCGTTCGGGAAAATGCGAATAAAATGATTCATATTTTTAAACAAAATATTCTTTGAACGATTCATTAACGCTTTATGTATAAAACAATGATGAAGTATGATCACTGTTTGTTAATTGGACCAGCTATGTTTTAGACCTATTTTACTGTATAATTCACCTAAACAAGATAACCAGGCATCTTTGATAGAAGGTATCTGTCTTGTAATTGCTGCAATCGTGAAGCTTTAAACATTCTTACATTTTACTGAAAATCACTTTATGATTCCGAGGATTCTTCGACACATGCTCCATATGCAGGAGAAATTGCTGTCAGTTTTTAACCCTAAGCAAATTGCTAACTTGAAACCTTGACCTATTACACTTATACATTACCCTTTCTTTATAAGTTTGTCAATAAAAAGCCTGGTAAAAATATTGCTGGGGCATGTATAGGTTCTGAGACAAAACTCTATGATTCTATCATTACATATTATCAAAAACTTATTGAATCACTTTGTTATCATTACAGTGATACGTTTGAAATTATGCGTCCATGCCGCTTCATTTGCAAACGTAACTTCATTGCCAAACAATTTAGTACAGTATCTGTTTATAAATTATATGCTACTTTTGACTTTTTAACAAACTTTTCAAAAATAATACAAAGAACATACATTTATAATTATATCATATAATCTATAATCATATTTATAATTATATCATATAAATGTAATTGGTTTACCGATGCCATTCCTTTAAACAAATAACGATAAAAACAATAACAACAACAAACACCAACCTTAACAACAGAAAGTAATTGTAACCAAGGATTTGTATAAAATAAAAGAAAAAAATGTTTCCTAGAGTACAATGAAAAGAAGAGCAACTGTTCTGTCTTGTTAGTGTTTGCTTATTGTTGTTTTTGTTGTTGTTGTTGAAAGAACATTTTCCACCTTTGATATAAACAATATATTTTCATCGACGATGCTTTACGGTTACACTTAAAAATCAGACTGAATCTTAATTATGATACATCCTCATATTAGGATATATATTCAAAAGACATGTAATCATTGGGTATTATACACACTTACAAACGGATAAGATCGTGAGAGAGAAGAGAGAGAAAGAGATGGGAGGGAATGGGACGAGGAGAGAGCGGGAGTGGAAGAGGGAGAGAGAGAGAGAGATGGAGAGAGAGAGAGAGAGAGAGAGAGAGAGAGAAAGAGAGAGAAGTGGAAGAGAGTCGTTGATTATATTTGTTTGTACACATATAAAGAAAAAACATGTAAAGGGTCCAATTTCACGATTTTTAAAAGGTTTTAGCATATCAAATAATTCGTCATTGACACTTAAACAAAATAATAAACAATTTATCCAAGTACTTATGATAATCTATTAAGCGAAACAAATATGAAAACATACTAAAAGTTAAGTGTCAATTCCCCCAAAAGTGTGTAGCTACAATTACGTATTGGATAAGTGATTCTATACTATTTAAAAGGCGTCATCAGTAAATAAAGCTGCTTTATTTCAGCTCCAAAGTGTGTAGCAACAATTACGTATTAGAGAAGTGATTCTGTAATACTTAAAAGCGTCATTAGTGAATAAAGCTGCTTTATTTCAGCTCCAAAGCGATTATGTACTTAGGGAAATATACACGTCGAATGTTCTTATCCATCAAGGTATTCCTGGGAGTGCGTTGCAACTATTTAAGTCGCTTAATACTTTTACGATAATTTAAGAAATAGTATGGCTACCAGAGTATAAGACCATTAGTACATGGGGATTAGAATGATCTAGCTCCTAATTCAATCAGTGCATGCTTTCTGCCTCTTACATTAATAACATTCGGGAAATCAAATTGTAACGATAGTCAAAGGACTAATTTTCAGCTTTTTGAACCAAGTGCCTATTATTGAGAAACATAATTCTCCCAAGGTATATGCATTAGTACAACGACTGAAGTGCATTGCAACGTGAAAGGAACTCCTCAACAAAATCACGAGAAGATTTTAATTGTATTTTTCTTTCGACTACGATTGGAAAACTCTTGTAGCAAACTCTAATTGATGGCTGCATTGCGGATTAGCTAGGGGATTTCCAATGTTGGTATCATGATGGATTGAGTAAAGCGTTCTAGTGTATAGGTTATTAGCGTTTAAACAATAAGAACCCTGTAGCGGTAATAATTGTTAGTACGAGATTTTCAATTTGCCTCTAATCTCCAGGGTGTTACGTGTACGTACAAACCCTTTACACAATTTCTTCATCTTCTTTCGTCATGATTGTAATCGTATTCGTCCAGCGTAACCGCAGATTTTTCGCGGATGGATCGTTCAGTGAAGAAAACAGAACTGCGAAATCAACTTTGCTTTCGGGAAAGAAATTTTTCTTCATTTATTTAATATTCTAATTGTGTAAATTCTTAGTGTGCGTTAGTGCGCTGAACTTGGAATTAATGGGAGGTGTATTGTGTGATGTTGGTCAAGATTTGAGCAAGGAGTTACCAGTTAGGAGTTGATTTGAGTATGTAGGGACGCGGGGGAGGGAGGGTGTATAATAGAGTGTGCTTTATTAGATTGGGATGCTAAGAGTTGAAAATGAATCGTCGATTCTTAGGCCAATCATGAGATGAAATTGCCTTAGTGGATGAATGTTAGAACCGTATTATGGTGTAGTAACAATACACCAGTCAATTAGTAAATGGGTAAACCAATCCAATTCACATAACATGCACTTTGTCCATTTGATTCCTCTCATTCTCTCTTCCGTGAGTCTTTATGGGGATGGGAGTAACGTTAGCAGTACGAAATGAGACCGATTCCTTGTAAAAGTGTAACAAAAATGATTCAGATTTTTCCTCATGTCTTGTTCCCAATTTCCTCTCCTATAGATCCACTACCACAATCCCTACATCCCATCTGCATCTCTCTTTCTCTATATAGTCTTATTTTCATTCTTTTCCCCGTGTTTTTCACTTTCTTTTCTCTTCTCTCCTCACATCATTTATCAACAAATATCGCTCTAATGACGTTCGTCTATATACCACTAATTGGTGTCTCACTTTTGTGTGTACCTTCACCTGTAGGAGCACTATAGGTTCAGTGGTTAATTGACTCTCAACTGCAAGGTGGAAGGTTCGACACCTTGCTCGGTGCGAATGTCCGAACACAAAGAGATTTTGGTTATAATTTATCTCTCGACCCGGGTGGAAAATGGATTATATAGCTGGTACCGAATCTAACGTCGATGTAATTTCCAAAATACTTTGAAAGTGCATAATGGCGATAACGGCTTATAATTTATTAACTTTCGATATGCAATATACAAAAACGGATTATTGCTATTCATGATACTTACGTTTATACTTATTAAACATACAGAAGTCAATCACGTGTCCATGTTTACAGCTTCTCTTTAATAAACAAAACCGCTAGCCCATACCCTTTCAATCGTTACTTAAACGAGTTATGACTATGACGGATACTTCTTTCTTTGACTTTGTCACTCAACTTGATATACAGGTATTTTCGTCGGCTGCCAGGACAAATGGCGTAAAAGCTATTTATTGTCGATAGAATTAGCGGCCTTCGTGTGAGTGTCTATTATGAGTGCACATGTCCTACATAATACAGTTCAGTGGGTATCTCAGAAGTGGTACTACTCTGACATAACTATATTAATCAAAATGGCGACTCCCATGGGACAATGGCCGGCAAGCACTTTTCAAACTTTGGAGTGATTGTTTTCCTTGTTACGTAATCAAATATGAGTGATTTCAAGATATTTTTAACTGGCTTACACATTTTTATAACATCTTCAGCTAATGTTTTATGAGTTTCATTTGTCTTTAAGGGATATTTTAAAAGAGGCAAGACAGGTTAATTCTCTGATGGAATGTGAAATATTGTTCCACGTGTTCGCCATCAAAGCCACTGTATATCGTTTTTCAGTAGTTGAGAGTCTGGAGTTTGGAATAACTAGTTTATAATTATTGTATTGTCTACAATACTACAGAAATCACTTCCAGTCTCTCACAACCCATCCCTCCCCTTTCTATCACCATTTGACTGACTGATGTTAGAGTCAAAGGTCGTTCTTGATTGGTACTTGATTGCGCCATTTTATTTTACCACTTATGAAGTAGATGTTGGGTGGTTTGAGTGAAAAGTACAGTAGTTGACAATGACGCCATTAGAACTAAACATCCCTGCGGGACTATACCCATCATGTTCTCACAGCCCCCATTCCACTCAACCCGTTCCCACATGCAGCTATCGCGTCACTCATTTTGTTCTCATGCATAACCCCAATTCCATCCTGGCTCTATCGTTCATCTTTCTTGCTCGGTGTGTTCGATTCTACCTATCCTCAATCTGATGTTAGTTGGTAATACTGAGTTGATTTAATGTCGATGAGGTGAATAAACATTCTATTTGTAGACGGACATTTTTTTCATTATACCGAGGAATTGATTTCCCATTTCCCCCAATGATTATAGTTTATCAGTATTCCTTTCTATCGGTAGATTGTGCCATTGCATAAACAAGTAGAAACAGCATTTCTTATTCTTTAGAACCTCAATCTGATCTTCCTTAGTTGGAAATACTGAGTTGGTTTAATGTCGATGAGGTGAAAAACTTTCTATTTGTAGACGGAGAGAACGGAACATTTTTTTCATTATACCAAGGAATTGATTTCCCACCCTCCCCATGAGTATAGTTTATCAGTATTCCTTTTTATCGGTAGATTGTGCCATTGCATGAAAAGTAGAAACAACATATCTTATTCTTTAGAACATAAATCGAAGTGCATTGACTCACTACCAGGATTATATTACTCACACGAATCTCTATAATTATTTATATCAAGGTATAAACGGCGGGCGAATACTCCTTCCCAAGTAAGACTGGTGTCTATATAATATATTATATACGGCGTATTGGACTAGATTGTAATAAGTGTTTAATCCTGTCGTTTTAAAACGATAATTAGAGATGAGTAAAGTCACTTTGAATGCTGTATCAAGCTGAGATCCGCATGCTGATGAGTCTGTTTTGGGGCGAATAAGCTAGAGCTTAAGACCACTGAGACCATCTTATTGGCGACAGTTATTTTGATTGACGTTGATATTCATAGGGCACCTAAAGGGAAAGTCAAGTTAATTGAGACAGCCTCTCTCAGCATCGCAAAAGGCGCCAGTTTGAAAGGTAAGATAAGTGGTGTGACTCAATGGATTATCACAGACAGACTGGACATGAAGACTTGATGAGTGCTGTCAAAATGACATATTTACAAAGTCACTTCTACAAATTTTTCTCTATTATTAAAACATGTCTCTTGAATTACAAAAAACTGCGCTGGAATATACCTTTTGTGTTCGAAAGTCTTCCTTTTCTATGCGTATTTTTTTTTATTTTATTTTTTCAAATTGATTTCGGAACTGTTTAAATAAATGTTGAAGGGATATTATGGCAATTCATACTGTATTTTGATTGTAACCGTGCATTTTGTGCATAAGGATGAGAAATTGAAATTTGAAAGAAGGCTAAACATGAGCTCTCGTTCAAAATGATTCGATAGACGAGTTTCATTGTCTTATTGTGTGAGTGTGGGTGTGTTGTGAGCATTATTGGGGGGGGGGAGAGTCTGCTTCAAATAAGTTTTCTGGTATAATTCTAATGGTCTTCAAAATTATGTGAAGCATGAACAGGTAACAAATTATCGTTTCTCCCCAAAGTTTCAAACTAACTTCGTTAGCACGAAGTCAATAAACAGTTGCTACATCGGAAATTAATATGCATTTTATAATTTGTATGCAAATATGGATACCCAATTTTGAGATACTGATTTAAATGTCAAGATGACCTCCGCTCAAACGTTATAATAATTATGTAAAGACGCAAAAGTATGCAGGATCGAGCCTACGGGTAATTTAAATATTGTAATGCACTTTGCACTGGACGGAAAAAAAAAGAATAAAGAGGAAAACAATCCATGACACAATCCTTAACAAACACACCAATTTACATAACTTTTTTTTCTAATCATTTAGGTTCAACACAATGTTTCACTTTCTTCGGAGTTAGAATAAATATTCCTATCCGAAGATTCTCGTACATCCTTCACATCTCCCACCCTCTCTCTCTCTCTATCTCTTCCATTCTCTCTCTCTGTAGTTGTCCATTCTCTTCCCCGATTCCTCTTTACCCTGTCCCTTCGTATACTTCTAAATTTTACCTTCTTTTCGCATTCCCTGCTCTCACTTCCTCTTTCTATCCCACCTCATCTCTTTAAATACTCTTCCATCCTCCTCTCTCCCTTTCACTGTCTTACACTTCCACGTTTATGTCTTTTCTTTTTTCTTTTTACTTCGTCTGATATCGAATCCCATTCTCTCTTTCTCTCTCCCGTCATACTTTCCTTTACCGCTTTATACATTTATTACAAATGAATTTACTTTATCTTGCTTGACGATTGGATCATCTGAAAAAGAACAGTAACACTTTTCGCTAATACGTGTTCCACCTCGTTCCACCTTGTTCCACCTGTACTAAAGAACAAATACACTCTCTCTCTCTCTGACCCCCTTCCAGCCTAAGTTCCATTAGTAGCTGATCTTAATATCCGAGATAATCTCATTTACAGCAACTTAAATACATATGCACTCACGCTTAAGTCAAAACAAAGAGCGCTCTAAGTGGCAAAATTGTGTAAACCCATTACGGGCCGCGTGGCGAGTAAAAAACGAGATTAGGATACCGTTGAAAAAATGTCAATGGTTTAGCGGGCATATCAGGGCAACGACATTGTCGTGATTTAATAAGGAGCAGTTTCAGACTTGCCATTCTTAAATGTGGATATATTGAATGAAATAACATGTAGCTGGATATTCCCATTATTTCAATGCATGACTTTTTATTTGTAATATGATTTGAAATGTTGAAAAGAAAAGGTGAAATTTCAGTTGAAATTTAAAACACAAAATGTATAACACAACAAAATATTGTAGCCCAAGAAAGTTATTAAGGTAATTCCAAATAGGGTTCTGAAGGTACCCAGATAATATAATTACTCTAACATATTATAGCTTTTAAACAATGTGCTTCGATAATTACCAATTGCATATGCAGTATAAAATATTTTTTAATTGACTAATAAAGTGACATAAAATCATTCGTTAAAACAATATTTAATATGAGCGAATTCTAGTAGTAAAATTACGATGAGCAAAAGACTTTGATTTTAGATATTCCACTGTTTCTATTTTTGAAAGTGAAAACAAAATTATTTGTTATTCACATTTTGAAAGAAATTCAATGTTGTCACTTTCCAAATAAAAATAGAAGCCATTCTCAATTTTTCTCTCCAGAACTTCTTCTGGTAAGGCGAAATCTTTAATGACCGTGAACATTTTAGTCTGGATTTAAACTGCTGTTTACCAATTCAAATTAAGATGATTTAGTTTGGGTCTTTTGGGAACTTTCATCTACAGGAAGTATGTCTGGCATTCTCTAAAATAATCGTGAAATCCAAGCTTGACTTATACCTGAACTCTTTTCCGTCTTGTCCAATCAATCTATTATACACAGGGCAGAATCGATAATCAAATAAACATCGTATTAAAATAAAGTGTACGAAATTCTTCAAATTTAATGCGATATTTAGAATGTTCATTTTTGGTGTGTCGTATAAGGCCTATGATAAAAACATTATTCATAATCAAATGAAACATACATTATTGTTAATTAACAAGAAAGAAAATTTCATAAATAAAGAGAATGGAAGAACTTATGACATGTGTTTGCATCAAACCAGCTATGCCCAGTTTGAAAAATTGAGTGAACTGAAGGTTGTAGGTCTATGTCATGTACATTTAGACAAAACATGATTGATTTTTCTTTGATCTTTAGTAAGACAAGCTGCGCATAACAATGACAGGTTTGTATTTCCACCTAGTACCATCTTCATTATAGGGGGCGTAGATAAGTGTCAGAGTTTTGGGTCTGTACGTCACGTCTTTTCTTACATTCGCTCATTTATTAATCGAGAGACCTGCTGTTTTTAAGAGCCCCGCACCTGCGAGCTTGAAACCCGGCACTTGAATCGCGGCGCCACCGTTACCAACAAGAAATTAAATAGCGCGCCCTTACCCGGCAGAGAGTTGCGTGAGCATGGTCCAATGTTGACCGACAATACCATGAAATTGGATTAGCGTCAAATGAAAACCATCAAGGAAAAGCTTTTTTGATCCCACATGACACCTCCAACTGCATAACCAAGTTAGAAACTAACTAATAATATACAAGCACCACATCCCTAGACATGCATGCTTTCGCATGCAACACCTTGTGTTAAATATGCACAATGCGTTGTGTACTCGTAGGCACGTGTAGCGTGCGCTGACAGTTGAGGAAGAGAAATTGGATTAGGTGCTTCAACCAACATCACCTTCATCCCTGCCTGACATCCTCAAATCAAAGTCCCAGAACTTTGCCCCGCTATACGAAAAAATTAACTCGTAATGAATACGCAGTATACAATATCCTTTAGTTAGTAGATGTAATGTGTTGTCATGATTATTTCGTATACCCGATCCTTGGTCGTAAGGAAATGAAAATAACGAGAGGCACGCAAAAACTTCTCCAACATGTCTAAGTTTGTTGTCAAATTTGCCTTCCAATCAGTACGCACCTGCATGGTACACATCAAGATTGACATTCGACATATCTTTATTGGATGTAGTTACCAAAGACAACCTCGTTCAAATTCAAAGTATCCGTTAATGTTTTATCATGATGAAAACTGATAGAAACATTTTAGTTCACGTGACAAATCATCATCATCATCATCATCCTCATCTGCATCACCATCATCGAAATTTGTATTTTCAATTACCTGTCCGATTCTGCTTAATAAATGTGTTAATATATTTCATGAGCTTTGTCCGGGGCTGTCGTATTATCAAGCAATCTGCTTACAATGACAGTCCTTCTTCCGCAAATAATTGTATAATGTTTTATAATGTTTGAGGAAATTTAGTATTTGTGACAGTTTATCATATCGTTTTTGAAAATAACAATTTATATATATTGATGTATTTGCTTATTTATGATTCATTGTCAGAAAAATACTTATTGTACTTTATATAATTATTGTTATCGAAAAACTGTATGCTTACATGAATGCAGAAGAAAATAAAATCAAATCAAAATCAAATCAAATCGTTAGTTGTTGTTCTTAAATAGTTTGTCTGTGTGTACAAAGTGGTATAAAGTTACTTTTTACAAATCAGTTTTATGTTTTATTAGCCAGCAAGTTGTTAACGTTACTTCATGTTTATGACGTTGTTTCATTAATTGGACAGACATAGCTTCATCGAATTAGCTGAACTCAGACTTGTAGAAGTTTTAGGCATAATGGAAAAAACACATGCATTAAAAAAAGTAAGTTTCAGGTTTGTTAAGTATAATATATGAAGGAGTATTTATATTATCTCCAGCCATTCAGATGAAATAGAGGTTTACGTCTAGATGGTTCGAGGCACGACAAAAATGCTATAGTTGTGATGACCATCCTCCTTAATTGAAATGTTACATTCATTTATTTGTCATCATGGTCAAAATAAGTTAAATTTATTTTTAATTCAAAAGATAAATAATTTTTCATGCCAAAAATTTAAAAAATCATTAAAAACTAGACCTTTTGGATACGTATCTGCAGTATTCCAATAAAACAAAATTAATATAATTTGCAATGATTTGTAGGGACATAATGGCATGTTAGGGTTATTCGTATGTTCTTGCAAAAGCATCTTAATACAGAAAAAAGGAAACAAAAATCCGATAGGATTATTAAACATTTCAAATGCATTAAAATATCTACCGGTAGATGGTTGAATAAGAAAGTATTAACATTTTCTGGCATTTCAGCATTTGTGCTATCACGGAGGGTAATTTTATATTTTCTCTTTCCCGTAACCTGTTTTTTCAATAAAAACACAAAAATCAAAGAAACAAATGCAAAAAGGGAAAATCAGACAGCTAAGAAACGTGTTATAATTTTTGAATAATGTGAACATCACTGCAGTGACGGAGTCTATAATGTGAACATTGGACCGGAACCTGTTTTGACCTATAACATTTGGTTTTGAATAATATATTTTTAATTTTATCATTAGAAAGAAAAAAATGCTTTTTCTCAATTAGTTGTAGGATTTTCTAAATAGCACTTTCCAGCATGTTGCCCTTTTACCTCTATCATTATAAAGAAGCACTTTATTGTCATGTTATTAAGGTTATATACATTAGATATAATTATCAAATTTTTGAAAAAATAATGTATGCTATAATATAGTGGATCGAATTATGTAAGTAGTTTGTTACGATTACGTTGTAAGTAGACTAACATGACTGAAAACCAAATGTATGCATAAGGTATATAGGGCCTAAATGTGTACTCTTAATTATTTTGTAAAGCTGGAACCTTCTTTTTTTTCTTCAAGAGAGTCAAGTAATGGAAAGTAATGACCTCATAAGATCTTTTTGCAATCAATGTAATTAAATTGTGGTTCGGCGTGCCCTTGCTGCAGTGCTAACTTGCAGATAATGAAACTAATTTCAATATTGCGGTCCCTGACCTGGTATGAGTTAAGAAGAAGTGTATACCAAGCCAACGTGAGCGTCAAACAGCCTACAAATTATACAAACGGAAGAAAATTCAGTACAAAATTCGATTTTCGTCTAATAAGTTAGGTGTATATTCTGTAAATTAGGGGGAATTAAACAAATCAACATGAGAAAGCAAAAAATCATGAATTTTGGCATTGAAAAGCATTGAAAGGAAATTGGGGGGGGGGGGGGATCCTACCAATGTGATTATTGTAAAGAAGACTACAGTACTACGGACGAATGGTAGGTCTATGTATATTAAAAGAAAAAAATCATGCCATTTAAAAGACGACATTACTTTGAGTTAAGATATAATTGTTCCTTTCAAAATGTTACCGACAGAATCTTCACAGTTACCCAAGTAGTAATAATCAAGGCCATATATATATATTTCATCTCTTGCACACACCTTTGAAAATGGCGCCTTTTCATGACCCCTGACTAGAACGGCGCCGCAAACACTTAAAAGTACAATCGAAAGTTTGCTGGGTGCTCTAATTGCCAAACGACCACTTAGTGCTTTCACCACTTCTATTTTAAATTGTTTCAATCCTGTTTTTCACACATTACTGGCCAAGAAGTCATTTTATGAGAAGGGATACTCCAAGAAATAGAATCGAATCTCGTCAACGAAGTTAGAGCCTATATAGTCGCGAGTGAGGAAGAAAGCGAAGACGTTCGATACTTCCCGCCGGTAGTATCGGGTTTTTTTGGCGCGTCGCCGCACCGCTACGCTAACACTACTAACAGCCAATACGATATTGCTGCGACAATTTCGCCCAATTACCCCCACCTCCCGGGCAAGACATTTTATGCCACTGAAACATGTAGTGATAATTAGATTCTCTTCGACCGGATTTATTATTGAATTAGCTTCGAACTTGGTGTTTGGGTAAAGAGAAAAAGAAAAAGATTGTGATGCTATACAGATGGGTTGATGAAGAGAGAGTAAGAGAGTGTAACGGAGTCTGGGGAATAGAAGACGAGAGAGAAGAAAATGAGAGTTATGGAGAGACGAGGAGAAGAGTACACAAGCGGATGAAATAACAGTGTAGAAATCGAATGGTGGGAAGATAATGCCCAAACCTGATAGCATGTCGAGCCACTTGTAGCAAATTTAGCACCCTAATCCGAATAACCAGCAGAGTTTGAGGCTCAAGTTCGCGCAAATTTCATCGGGACGCCGTTTTCTAGCCTTACTCGTAGTGGCTTCATAGCATGGGCATTGATTTCTAAAGTCTATGGCTTGAGAAGATAGTGCTTCCTTAGTAATCCACTTCCGTCCTCCAAAACCTAATCAATTTTAGGCCTTCCTACTAAAACCCATATTTCGATGGATTTTCCCTGGTTTTCAAGGAAAAAACAGCCGGGTTGAAAAAGAGACAAAAGAAAAGTCTTTAGTGTTTGACCTCTTTGATTAAATCGTTTCAATGCGTTTCTGTCTATGGTTTTCCTCTACTTATTTCAACTGGAAGAATTAAAACGTTTTCATCCCCCAAAATATTGAGAATTGCGACAGGGGTATCGGTTTGTACGATTCGAAAGAAGAAGCTTTTAACATTAATTAGAGTATTGGGCAAGTGCTGCAGGAAGATGGAATTTTGGACTGCATCACGCCGGTAGCGAACCCATTCGAGATGGCCGATCAGATTTCCAAAATGGTCGAAACGCGCTAATTGGCGTACGAAAACACGTCCCAATATTCATTTCTATGCCAGAAGTTTATTGTGCATGCGCGTCGCTCTCGACGAAGAAATACCACACTGCACGGAGGAGAACGGCTGCCGTGACGGCGGGGTGTACGGGGATAGAAGAACGGTGTGAGACAAATACAGCGATTTCAGTTTCAGTAAGGCAATTTCGAAAATTAGCTCTCGTGCCGCATACATCGCAATACACGGGTTAGCTGCGGGCGAGAAAGTGATCTGAGGCTTCGAAGTGATGCGAAGAAATGAGAGCCTTGCAAGACCTCCCAGCCGAATCAATCTCTATGCGAGCACCATAGTCCTCAGGCTTTTACTTCCACCTTGTTCTCTCTCACATTGCCATTTTTTTAACAGTCGAGAAGGAGTGGGCTAGGTTGTGATGTCGAGAGTCGAGACAGTCTCTGCCTGCCACGATACAATTCCAATTTGCCACTCATATCAGAATTTGGTCCCGAGTGACTAGCAATCGCATGCAAAAGTGGACTAATTCGATGTCAGATGGGCACAAAAGACGCAGAAGATTAATTGCAATCATCGAAAGCGACAGGTACACCCTACCTACTGACTGATCACATGGGCGACACCACCAATGACCCACAATAAAAAAAAGTGAAAATAGCCTATTGACGATATTAGCTATTTCTATGAAAAGGAGATGGAGAGAGAGAGAAATATATATATGATCATAATTATAGCACACAGACAAACAGATATAGAAAAGGAGCTCAAGAATGATGGAGAAAGCGGTAAAGGGAGAAGGAAGAAAGATAGGGACAACGAGAAATAAAGATAATGAATGGGTGAGAGAAAGAGAGACGGAGAGAGAAAGTGAGAGAGAGAGAGGGGGAAGAATCATTCAAAAGAATTACAACAGTTTTTCTTTTCTTGAAAAAAAGTAGATCTATACGTTGGCATAAACGCAATGTTGCCCCTATCATTTCAAAGTATTATGTCATTGGTTGAATCCCTAACATATTGGCTAGGGTAGTTTCTCGAGAGAAAGTTTAAGTGTTTAAACATTAGCTATATAGTCCAGATCTTACATGTTACCACGTTACGACTTTGCTACGACTGGAGTTTTGAAGAAATCCTGATCGCCTACAAATCGCAGTGACGTCATCTTGGGACCTTCGTTTTTAGCCCCCAAAATAAAAATAAAGGAAACTGACATAAAACCATCATTTTCTCTTTGAAATGAACCAACTCCGATCAGAAACACATTCTGGATACTTTTCTTTTGAATTACTAAATAAGAAAAGACACATTCAATTTGGCATGAAATTTTACAAGTTTGTTTCCCTAGCGAACTTTGTATCCAGGCTCACCAGACAATATTATTTCGAATATATCTTGCAGTTCGACGTTAAACTAGTACATGTATAGGATTACAAATTCCTAATACCTAGCTGATTAGGACATGGTTTCTGATTAGTGTAATGTTTAAATGTAATAACTGTAATTTCTTTCTCTCTATCTCTTTTTCTTTAGACATTTTGATTGAAGAGAATCATGACCGGATTTTCGGTCAGCACTCACCATCATCTGTCAATAGTATGGGCAAGAAGAAGAGAAAGAAGAGACGACACAGGTATGTATTCATTAAACCATAAATTATGTTCTATTATTGAGTTCCATCTCCATCTTCTTCATCTTCATCATTTTCTTCTACACCCCGCTCCCCCTCTCTCTGGATACTTTTCTTTTGAATTACTAAAAAAGGAAAGACAAATTCAGTTTGGCATGATATTTTACGAGTATGTTTCCCTTAAAATTAATGCACTTTGTATCCAAGCTTTTAGAGCTTGTTTCTGTACATCATAATATAAATGGCAGATTGGGTAACGTATGTCCCCAGCAAGAGTCTCGTGGTTCTCGGGAACTTTTGTATGCCCTTGATTTCTCCGAGAAGGAACTACATGTTTATGAATCTTGAAATGTTAAATCAATTAGTAGAATAAGCCACCTATAGTATTCTTAACATGCAGGTAATCACTTTTTTAAATATATATTTTTTGGTGTTGATATAATAATGTCGAATGTTCTGTGAAATTTCGAATTCATGGAAATATCGAATATACATTATAGAACCAAATAAGGTTAAGTGATCGAGGAGGAGGTGTATATAAAGTTCGAGAAAGCTTTTTCAAAGTAACCGTTTAAGACGACTGAGGTTCGAAAAATCGAAACGTCAAGCTTATAAATAAAATGGTGGCAACTCCGTCTTCTTATACCATTGCAGACGAAATCATTAAGGATATAGCTCAAATCTGAAGAATTACCAATGTCTCATCTACAAGTAAAAGGGGATGAATAAGAACAGAGCTAGAAAACAACGGAGGTAATTTGATAGAATCGAGAAAATTCCGCGAAACAAGAGCAGAGAAAAGAAAATTAGAATGTATAAGTGTCCCGACATTGATGGATTACATGCTAAAGAATCAGACGATTCCCCAAACTTTTTTTCTCCTCCGAGTAATTATCTTGAAATGTTTGCTAGAGATTGCGTGCTTGCGTTAGAAACGTGATTTGAAAATTGGATAATTGTTCAAAATGACATCCCCAAACATGGTGACCGTTGGGTGGTTGATGATAGAGAGAGTACCGGTCAAAGATCTTATGCTAACACTTGATGAGTATGTGTCTCCTGTCGATTAAAGTTGTTTTCTCACCAGGTTAATGCCCGCTTTCATGTTTTAGCTATACGTGAGGACTGTCTTCCCTGCTTCTAAACACATTAGATACAGCCATGAATTATTTCGTTAATACATTTTTCATAGGAAGGTATATTATCAGTAACGACTTCCGGAAAGATTCAGATGATAGCACATACATGTAGGAGGAAATGAGTGAAATTTATCTTCCTTAATTGGACATTCATGCTTATATATAGCTTGTATTATTTTGATGAGTAAAATAAGAGTAGATCACCCTGACTCAAAAACTGAATTTATCTCCTGTGCATGAACTAGCCTCGTTCCGATTTTATTATCCTATATCGGCCTTATTTAATTGTCATGTTGATTTTATGATTGTATTTAATATTATTGTACAACTATAGATCTGTTGAAAGCGAATATAAGATTATCTGGGCGGATAAAATAGTCTTTCGAAATTGTTCTCTTTACGCAAATTTACAATCAATTAATTCAAAAAAACATCGCAAAGACTTTAAAAAAAAAAATGTTTTGCACTCATGAGAATAATCTAAAGTACAAAGTTCATGAGATAAAGAAAGTTTTGAAAATCTGCTGGCAACATTTTCCAGATTGGCTAGAGAGACAGAGAGAGAGAGAGAGATAAAGATAATCAGAGAGAGAGAGAGAGGGGACGACGTTAGGGGGAGGGGTCAGGAAATCCTGTGTCCCCTATCCTATGAATTTAGAAATATGTCCCCTCTCAAATTGATAAACTTTGTGTCGCGTCAGAAATTTTGGAGAGATATAATTATTCCGAAAAATGGAAGTTATTTCTTCTTTTCTAAAGAAAGATTTCTGAGACCCCCTTTTAAAATATTCCGTCGCCACTCTACTAGAGTTTGGATCCCCCACGTCAGCCAGGCTCGTCACCATTCTAAAGGTGAACCCTCTCTTCCTTACAACCATACCGTTAATGAGGATAATGGAGAAAGAGAAGAAACGTATAAACCAATAAGAGCTACTCGGTAGAAAAGGGTGATGGCACTTTTCTTCTTCCAATGCTGTATAGCTCAATTTGGTGGACATCGGTTTTGTAATGTATTCCCGAGTGAGATGACATTTTCTTTCAGATCGTCCCTTCTCTAATTAGATAATGAAATCAAACATCTCGATTCGATGAGATTGCTTTTCTTCAAGGCTACTTAAGAAGGAGAAGATAGAGTATGGCACAGCTTCTTTCTCTATAGACTACCACTTGAGGAAATGCATTTGGAAATGATACACCCGCGATCGGTCACAAATGTCATTATTTCATCAATTAGTTCTATATGATTGTCTGGATACATCGTCAACATGTGATGTATAGCACTGATGTATTTCATTATATGTTACTTCATTATATATCTTATAATATATATATACTATATACATATATGTTTCTTTTTTTTAAACATAAAACCCCTAATATCGACGCTACTATGACCTTAAATCCATTCCCAGTATGATCATTTAAAAAAAAAGTCTTTGAAAATGTTCAACTTGATAGCCGCAATTTTCGCTCATTCAGGATTATATAGATCATGACTATGAAATAGAAAGAGTTTATATTTTTAGGGCTACTTAAAATTGAAAGAAAAAACTGAAGAAAATTATTAAAGTTTCTATTTCTAATTAACCTAAAGAACTACACACAATAGCATTTTCTTAGGATAATGTAATTCTATGAAATACAAACAAATACAAAACAAAAGGATATTTTTTAGGGCTACTCAAAGTTGAAGAAAAAAAGGAAAATTGATAAACTTTCTATTCTTTATCAACCTAGGGAACTGTATATACAATAGCGTTGTCGTAGAATAATGTTATTCAATTCTTTTACAACGTTTTGAATGTTTAAATGGTTGGGAAGAAACTCCAAAATATTAATATCTTTTCAACCATCTCATTGTTCGGAAAGGCAGAGATTCACGAGTTTATTACCGCATGTGATCATGTCGATTGCTTAGAGAAAATTTGGAAATAGATAACAGAAGATTAATGTTTTAATCCTTTGAATATAACGAAAATTGTCTTTATTTTACGACTTTGATTGGGACTTATCCATAATTCATACTATTGTATAAGTTCCGTAGTACTTGGTGAACCAAAGCATTACTTATTTTGTACACCACCGCCCATGTAATTGCATTGCTCTTGTTAGTCATGATTGAATGCTAATACCTGGTAATTATCGAAAATGAGGCAATGTGAAAATAGGGAGGAAATGTGATCAAAATGTGCGTTGAGGCAGAAGGCAGATCATACCGGGCCCATTGAATGCACGACGGGTTAGCAGCCGACAACCAGCGGTCTCAGACCCCGTGGCAATACCGTACCATCACGCTACGAATACGCCTCCAAGATACGCCAAATTATCGCCCGAGTGTGGGATTGGCAACGCAGTTATGACCGGCCATCTGTCAAACGAGAAACTTGAGAACATCTCCCCTCCCCCATCGGGAGTATGTACCTTACTCCTAAGGGAGGGGCATCGAGAATTCATCAAAATTCGATACTTTAAATTTGAGTGATTAGTTGTGGCGCCCAACCATGAATAATGCCGGTATACCTTACATTTTAACACAAGACTACAAGAATGCCAACACGCCAATCGTTTTCCTAATACTTATACTTATTCCTCCTTCTTAATTTAATTGCGTATATTAGCTTCAAATACTATGTCTGCTCTGTGTCACGTCTGAGGTCTATTTACATCGGACAGGACGAGTAATAAATGGATTAAATATTAACAATAACTATATATTGAAAATAGGTCAATCAAGTTGCATATTGCTCCACCCATACTAATAGAGTTAAGCTCTTGCTTAACTGGAAGATTATAACTCTAATAAAGATTCTGATTGAGAACAAGATTTTCGAATACGAATAAAACAAAAAGTTCACTAGAAGAAAATGAAGTTAATGTTTGAAAATTAAGAAGACATTCAATGATTCCAATCATGCCAATGGGGCTCTACTGTTCAACACTAATATTTTTGTCTCCATTTTATTTTGTCCTCTTTCTTCTCGTTTATTTCTTATTTTTTAACAAAATTAATTAGTAGTTATTGTCTTTGTTCAGTAACCTTGCAGGTACAAATATGTTTGTATGTAATTCACTATAAGAGAGTGATTGTCTGTAACGAGGCATTCATTCAATCCATCAAGTAGAAATTGGTACAACATAAGATTTCATATATGTAATTAGGAGAGGAAGAGGAAAACAGATGATGAAAGGAAGGAATCAAGCGATTAAAAGTATGAAGAATTGATATGTTATTTTAGCTCTATCCTTAATAAACGTGTAAATGTTTCAATCATGACTTATGAAACAAGTATGTATTTATAACCAGATAATGGTATTTTGTCATTCATTTGAATCAGGAAACCGAGGACACGAGCAAAATTGACAAGATTTCAAATCTTTAACAATGTTTTCCATTTTGTTGTGGTGTGTTTATAGTATAGTATTCACCATTCAAAGGAAGACGCCAATCAGCATTCAAATGTTGTATGATGGGCAGTGAAGCTTGTTGTTGTTGGTGTCGGTTTGAGTTTATAGGTACTTATCATTCAAACGTGAATATATTAAGATAAGATTGCAGAATATAATTATTATGGACCCATGCATTGTGAATTAACTTTGCCAGATCAATAATTTTATAAGCATGGTTCTAGACCTACGTTTTAGTTAACTTTTCTACCATCCTCATACCATGACAGTCGCGTAGTTTGATGGTATTTGGTTCAGTGAGATTCCAGCTGCTCTCGAATTCATTACGCTTTTGTATTACACTCCATCGAGTCTTGAACACTATCAGACTTCGTTGGAGGAGCCTGCGCCTTTGAATGTATTTTTTAAAACAAAAATATGATTCCATATAAATGCTATGCATCACCATCCCCAATTACCATCACCATCATCATATAGCATTTTCAAATTTCTAAGCGATTTTTTAAATTAAATAATAATATTCACATTTGTATATTTTGTATAGCACTTTATACTAAGTTTCTAAGCGCTTTACATTGTAATTATTATGACCTCGGTCATTGGTTTCAATTGCTGATCCGCACATGATAGTGCGCACACTCCGTTTTCTGTGGAGGATTTCGGCCACTCGCAGGCGCCATTTTACAAGCTCACACATGGCAATCCAACCACATGAACATTATATATTGGATATAACTATTAGTCATAAATATCATAATGCTAACCTAATTCATTGATGACAATTTGTTTATTATTTATGATTTGATTTACAGGACCATCTTTACATCGTATCAACTTGATGAATTAGAGAAATCGTTCAATGAAGCTCATTACCCTGATGTATATGCTAGAGAACTTTTAGCACTCAAGACTGATCTACCCGAAGACAGAATACAGGTAAGACCTTTACCTCTTTTGATCTGATAATCTTAAAATGTATATCATTCATTGTGAAAAATTACTATACAGCCCAAAAGATTATACAGCTACAGTATAAGGCCTGCGCCGTTTTTCTTCTTCTTGACATCTCTTATAAATAATACATGGGAGCGATGAGCGATTAGCTCTACATGGGAAGCTCCCAAGTAAACATTAATATCAAATCATTCATTTATTGCAACCATGAGTTGGATTTCATACAGTAAAAAAGGCAGGCATATAAATGGTTCACAATATAGTTATATGTATATATACTTTGTACAATAAAAACTGTATAAATTGACACTTTAAATACATAGATATGAAAAGAAGAAGAAAACACACTCAAGAGCAATCGTATTTAAACATAATTATAAGGTACATAGGACTTCACAGGACCAATAATAATATATCAACTGACATCAACGTTTTGTTCAACAATCAAAATTGAGAAAGATAATGAAAGAAAGAGAGAGACAGTAAACCCAAATTGAGTGATGGTATAATGCATTATTCCTAAAAATATATCCAGTCAAATTCAATTGGTATTAAATTTGTTACATTCTAAAAAAAAATGAAATTCATATAATAAGCAAATGTGTAATTTAAGTATTTAGCTCTGTTTAACTGAAAAAGAGCTTGGGAAATATAAGAATAAAATGCTTAAATATCAATAAATCCTAAAAGATCATCCGCGAACAGAAAGTACTTGAATTTTGTTATTATATCATGCATGGTAAACAAAAACAACAAAAAATTATAGGCTACAGCCCTTTAGTAATACACAAGGAAGTTGTTTTTCTTTAAATGCCACATCTGTCTTTATAATTCGCATAATTCAAGTTCAAAACTTAAAACATCTTTTTTAATTTTATTAGTTAATCCTTCGCGATGTTTTTTTAAATACCTATTTTAATTGATGTCAGTGATGATCAAAGCTTTAGCACCACCCGAAGAATACATGTTTTAGTTTAGTTTATTTCATTACCAGTCAATCCTAACTCCGAATCGTAACTTACTACCGCCGCAAAAAAGCACCTTACCACACAAACAAAACAAATCTTCTTAACAAACAATATTCATAGAATTGCATAGGCATATTATCTAAACAAATTACACGATGAAATTCTCATGATTTTTTGGACGAGGACAGTTTCTTTAAAACAAAAAGGGTGGGGGAGTTAATATCCAATTTCAATATTCGTTGCTTATGGCCTTATCCATCTTAAAATGAAAGCAAATTGTGATTAACAATATATCTTTATCCGAAAAATCACATTAATTGAATAAAAATAGACCAAGTATCTGACATTATTGTCACAGGCACAAGTTGCTGGGCCGAGGTGTCAAAGAAAAGGGAAAAGAGAAACGAAGAAGTTTCAAAAGTAATTGATTATTCGGTTTCATTGAAAAATAACGACTTTGGATGGAATACTTTAAATATTAGTCAAACAACAATTGCAACAAAGTCGGGTTAAACTGGATTCGAACACAATTATTTCATACTGATGTCATAAGCGAACCCTGCCCAAAAGAACATAGTATTGGACGATGATAAAATTATTTCCGTTGTTATCTTTCTCGCCAAACAAGAGTGACGATTAAAACAAGTAGTCTCATTATATAGGAGAAGACAGTTATTTGATGCTGACGAAAAAGAAAATTAGCAAATAGTAAAATAAATAACCAACAGTCGTAGGTTGTAAAGGTTAGCTTGTCATACATCATAGATTTATATATTGATTGTAAACTGTTCACTGATCATAGATGTATCATGAACTATGACACACATGGATTTAAAAAGTGTTCTTCGAGCATCGGGGAAACATCGCCCTCATGCTAGCCCACATTCATATAAACCCTCTAAAACGATGGATATACATCCTAAATAAGGAAATGAAATGAAAGAAATGTCATCTTATTTTACACTCAGTTTTTTAGTTTAGGGGCTTTGGAATTTAGAAAATGGAAGAGTAGCGGAGAGAAATTGCTGTTGCCTCTGATTTCACGAACTCGAAACTAGTTTCTGCCAAGCTCGGGTTGTTGCGGGTGATTGAAGCGACACGGTCCCTAGTGACTTAGCCGACTCCTCCCCGTCGAGGACAGGCTAGCTCCAGCTATCCTACCCATCTTATATCTTGCGTGCCATGACAGGCTTGGCTTATTATAAGAGCACTAAGCTTTAAGCTGATTACTGGGTCTTAATTTCAAATTAATTATCAAAATGGCACAAAGGTGTATGTGTCTCTGATCCACTTTTCTCAAATTCATTTCTCCTTTCCTTAATAGGCATAAGGAAAATGGAGATAGGACGCTTGTAAGGTGTGTTCACATTATCCTCAATTGTAAAAGCGAAAGTATTAATATCACCATTTAAAAGGACTGAGGAGTGACGGTGTTATCAAGCTGGCAGGTTACCTTCTTTATCATGCTGGATCTACCCTTTGTGCAATGTTGTATTCAACATATCAAAAATACTTATATATTTTTTATAAAACGCGTCACTCCTGGGCTCTTTTAAATATTCGATACTTTAGTTTTGGGAGTAATGATGTTTAAACAAGGTTCAATACACTTGTCACTGCATACTAAAAATACATTTTATTTCAAATTAATATTTATATTATATTTTTGTTCCGTTTGCATGAAAGACGCGATATGGTTAAAAAAAAAATATGATGAATAATAACACCTTCATAAATCGAAGTATCACTAATGATTCATTAAAAAAACCTCAGAGAAATTGAGTTGTGAAGCATGTTGCCCTTAATTCAAACTGAAGGTACATTAATGACATATTAGAGGAGTCTAATGGCTACGCCCATCAAAGTGTAATTAAGATGCTTCGGGAAACCGTGCCATTTAATTGAAATTCTTAACAAAAACAAAACATTACGGACCTCTTGATATAATTAGAGCTTAAGTATGTGCATCGTTGTTTGCTGAGCTGGTTAAGACTGACGAAACTAGTATATTCTTACATGTACATCGAGCTTCATGAAATAAAAAAAGGGGTTTAAATTCCATCACTCCAGTATTATACTTTGGAGTTTGGTTGTGGATATATCACGCCCTTTAATACCCATCAGAATCTGATGAAGAAAATGGGTGAAAGTTGGTTAGAGAGGATGTTGGTAATTGCCATGGTTACCGTCCACCACTCACAACGACGGTGCAGTGATTGAGATATAGGTTATACAAGTGTGAACGTGGACACCGTTCTATTTAGGATGAAGATGATGAGGGGAAAAGATTGGATTTTAGCTACTCATGTGAAAGAGAGAGGGACGACTGATTGGACGTTAATGCCTAATCGGAAGGATAACTAAGCGTTAAAGTTCGGTCATGCGCCGGGGGACTACAGTAAAACGATTCCCTTCAGTTAGATTCTTAGATGATTGGTACACCGCCTGCGGGAGCCAGGCCGACTGAGCTCGTCTAGTTTTAGAATGCCTCTGCTCTACCTCCGCTCGCCTGGGAGTGATGAAAACAGTACAGAAAGCAAAGACAAAGACGCAATTGAATTGTTAGAGTACTTTGCCTCAATCTGCAAGGCAGATAGAGATGGAAACCGAAGAAAAAAGCTAATCCGAAAACGCGGCAAACGTGACGTACTTAATTTACAATTTGGCGCCTAATTTGACAAATGAACAATTTTCCGGTGTTTGAAGAAATGACACGAAGTTGTGGTAATGAGGTTCGACTCGGGTGCTTGATTAACTCACTGTAATAACTCAACCTCAAAACAATTTGATGTTCTAAGAAAAACTAAAGGAGCTAGAGTTCACCCCGGGAAATCAACTCGGATCAACCGTTGTTGTCTCAGCTCCAACTCTAAAGTTTGCTTTTCTCAAAGACCAATTTTATATCATGCCCTGCGTCTAATTTGTTACAATCTTTTCCCTGAACCCGTGTTTCCCTCGTTCCTTTCATCCGCTTTCCCCTCGCTCTGTTTGTTTATTCTATTGTGTGCTCACGAAAATTAAATTTGCAAATTTGTCTGTTTTCGTTGCGGGAAATAAATATGGTGGGGAGAGCTAGGTGGGGTTGGAGCGTGGGTATGGAAGCCCAAGTTTGGATTGATGTATTGAGTGATGATGTCGTTGTCCGGACTGAAATTTGATGTTGGGCTGGTCAGGCACGCTCTGGGTTGTGTACATCCAGACATTGGGGAGCATCGAGGATAGATGTCTTAAGGGTGCAAATTAAGAATAATTTGATAAAGAGGTAATCCAGCAAGAAATGAAAAGCTCTAAATCATGTAGCAAAACTTTGACAAGGTATCTGGAAATCAAATCAACTTCATTTCACCTACACGCTTTTACGAACTGAGTATCTCTATCCTGTCTATAGAAGACCCAAGCCTTTCTTAAGTGGTAGAGTATCAATTACCATTGAGAGATATCATGATGACGACGATATTAAGATAAGTCTTGCTTTGACCTCTCTTTGTCACTACTATTGGTCCTTCATTTACGACGTGATGTGGTCTAGGGGATAGGTCGTCGGACTCTAAATCACAAGATTCGTGATTCGGATCCCTGCGACATGGCGGACGTCATTTGGCAACACATAACATCTGTATTTGCCACTCTCTACTACCTACTCTTTACCCAGGTTATGAAAATGGGTACCTCGTAGAAAGTAATATTCTTTTAATGCTTAAGGGCTTATCAGGTTGACTTTACTGAACTAAAGCTGGAGCAAGAATGATACTTTGTAATCAGCGCAGTAGAGAGCTACTCTATTATATAAATACATCTATCATTATTATCATACAGGCCTACTTGTTAAATTATTTTGATTTTACTTTAGTTCAAAATGCTGCGTTTGTTGTTAATATATGAAGTCGAATGATTTCAAAGAATTTCTTGAATAAATTGTACCTTCCCTTTTTATCGCTTAACAATCCAAGCAAGTTGCAGCTCAGTCATTCATAATCAGTTGTTCTGTACAGGATAAGAATTCAAATCAAAATCAAAATAAACTTAATTTTTGTCTCGATTAGTCACAGCATCCAGTCAAGCTTGCTTTAAAAATTCCACTTCAAAATACCTTATATTTTACTGTGTAAGTGCTGAATCACTGTCAAAAATGGATAACAATCATCAATAATTTGCCATCGTCAGCATGCCTTCAATCTAAGTGATCATTAGGTGAACTCAAACTGCAAAGTGAAATCATCTTCTAACTTTTAAACAGTCGTAGCTCTCGAGAAAATCGTGCAATTACCGACATGGCACTCATTAAGGTCTTTGTATTGCAGTGTTTGTCTGAAACAACTTCTGAATGGCCTGCTTTTAGCCGCCATATTGCCTGACTTCAAACATTCCCTCCACGTGTCTGATTGGTTCGCTCATTCCCACTCATCTATTGTTATTTACCGGCGTATCAATTTGCCTTTCAACCCAACTGAAGTGACGATGCTCGAGTGCTAATTGGTAGGCAATTATCAATCCAGTGATTGCTTCCATATTGATTCCTTCAGGAAAACCCGTGACTGCGTCAAAGAAACTTCGCAAAGTCGAGCGGTGATGATCTTTAAAAATGCATGGATCTTGCTCGGAGCGAGACCGTATAGCGAGAGCGAATAATTGATGTCCAGCTAGAAAACAGTATACTGACTACATACAGCATAATTTTTATGTAACATTATATTGTAATGGATTTCATTTCAGCACGTACTTCGTGTCGATTTTTACTACCGTTGGTCACTAAGTTTATCTTCTAAATAATGCAAGGAACTTGGTCAGATTCTAATGACTCATTTATCAAAATCACCACATAATGCATCAACATTTCAGTACGAAGGACAGCTGAATAGATGGTGTTAAATTTACGATGCTATATTTTTCCGAAATAATCACCCTGTTCAGTTCCTAATGTTTGCATTTTTTGGTTTAAAGTGTGTGCCTCAAATGAGATGTTTATTTACATTCAGGCATCAAATAAAGTTGTGAGAACAAATATAATTTAAGTATAATGTTATCAATACAAATCACATATTTTCTCTACTGTAATATATTCTGGTACTTTTCATCTAAAGTGCTTTTAACAGTTTTTCTGGCAACCTTTTGTATGGTTATTTTAGTTCCTGGTTCACAACAATTCTGTTTTTGTTTTTTTTATAGTTTAGTTTAAAAGGTTTTCAATAAAGCCATACTTATTCCGGAATTAAACAAGAGATATCCATGCAAAAATCAATATTAAAAGTACACTTCACAACATGTTTGATATAATCAAACAAATTTTAACCTCCTAAATATGTATGGATACGAGTATATTTACTATTCTTTATTGCGAGTTACAGAGTCGGAACTATCCAAATTCCTGTCCACATCATGTGAATGCTTTCATTGATGCGGATAATATACGAAAACGTACGACCCAAACAATTTAAGGGGTATATGAAAATGACTTTGATTAGGAAAACACGAATCTATTTGTATCACTCTGACTTTGTTGGATTAAATTGAATGATTCTCACTCACTATCACTGAAATTGTATCATATTATGAAATCATCACATCGTAAGTCTACCAACAATGAAAACATCATACATTATGAGATCGATAAAAACTCTTGACATCATGCTAAAAAATATGCTGTTGAAATTAATTTGATCGTTGTATTCTTTAATAATACCCTGTTTAATTCCCCCTGACAATAATTATGAATGGTATTTCTTATCTAGTCATGACCTGGTTTCATTAAGAATAACAGCGATTTCGGTTTAATGTTCATGGTTCACTTTACAAATACATCACCAATGGACAAACCCTTTGATTTGACCATGTGATCCGTGATGACTTTTCAAAAAAAAAAAACTTTCTTGCTTTCCAGAGTCCAAACAGTCACTGTGATGTAATTTCAATCGAATATCCGAGGTAACATTGACAAAAGAAAAATATCATAAGGTGGTAAGTACTTTTACACATGTCCCCTCTTATATTGTCAGAATATTGTTTCTTTCTTTCAGTACATTTCTTGTAGGACAGATAGCTCAAGAATGACTTTGCATTTTCCTTCACAGTTGGCACAATGGTAGACTTTTCGATGTCATATAGATAATGTGACGTCATCTGGGCGCCATTTTGTGAATTTCGCATATCTCTAATATCTCTATAACCAAATGGTTATCTTTCTTCCTTTCGTTCTTCTAGGTTTGGTTTCAGAATCGTCGGGCAAAGTGGCGAAAGAAGGAGAAATGCTGGGGCAGGAGCAGCGTGATGGCGGAGTACGGTCTATACGGGGCTATGGTCAGGCATTCTCTCCCTCTCCCAGACAGCATTTTGAAAGCAGCTGAAGAAGGAGATAGTTGCGCTCCGTGGTTGCTAGGTAAGTACTTCGAATTATAGTAATGATAATGATGGTGATATGATGATGATGGTTAGATGATGATAACAAATAATAATAACAGTAATAATAATTATTGTAATCATAATAATAATTGATGATAATAACAATAATACAAAATATCATAATAATATTATTAAAAATACTACTACTACTAAAACTAATAAATAAATAGTAATAATCATAATGATAATAACACTCAATTATGATAATATTAAAACAATAATGATAATAGCAATAATACTAATACTACTTCTACTAATAAAACGACAATACTACTAGGCCTACTACGATTACTACTACTTCTAACAACAACAACAACAAGATTAATAATAATAGTTACAGTATCTGTCTAGGGTAATGAGAGCCCTGCAATCACACCATTGCCAGGTACCGATTTAATACTCCTTGATCGAGAGGGACACATTGGTAAAACACCTTGTCCAAGGTGATGTGTAAACAAGCCAAAAGAGGAGACAAAATAAAGAATGTATCCAAACGAAACTTTATTTGGGGAATGCTATTCAAATTATGCCTTCTTAAAGAATACTTTAATGACGAAGAACAAAAAATCAAGAAAGTACTGATCTAACAATTGCGATATCTATTCAATGCAGATCATTGTTGCTCAGAACAGATATCTGCCGCATTATGTCATGTAGCTATAATAGCTTTCATGATATGAGTTTACAAGGACATTGTAGGATGAACAACTGTCAAGCTCTGTTTATTCTCTATTTATTTTACAGTCAATATAATCATGTTCTCTTCCTACAGGTATGCACAAGAAATCGGTGGATATTCCTGACGTGACCGGTGATGAAAAAGAAGACAAAATCTACCGAGAAAGCAAGAGTAGCATCACTAAGGAAACGCTTCATCAACAAAACGACTCGAGTATGAGCGGTGCAGATGACATTAGGACCAATAGCATCGCATCTTTACGGGCTAAAGCTCAAGAGCATAGCGCCAGACTCCTAAGCGGCAATGCTCGGCCCTGCACCACTACGACAGGGTGCTCCGAGGCAGCATCAAGTAGGGACCAGCACTCATCCAGTGATTCGCATATTGGAACCGGGGAGAAGAGAGACAGTGGGGTGTGGTCGGGGGATGATGAACGCGCCAATTGTTCGACGTCATCTCCCGATGGCCACGCCCATGGTCACGCCCATCATGGTCAAGATGACAGAAGACATGGCCATCGGGTCCGACATGGTGATTGGGCATCGGGAGATTCATCGTCAGGTGACGAAAGCCATGATGAAGAATGCGATGAAATCGAGGTCGACTCATGAACACGTGATATCGATGTTATGTGATATGTGACATTAATGTCATCAAAATGGCCGCCGATGTAAGTTTGATTTGTATATACTTGCCAAGTAAATTAATAGAGCGAAATATGAATGAATTAGATTTAAATGACATTATATTGCAAGACATTTTCTTTGTGCAGGCACGCTGATCACCATTTTATATTCAATACTATATGATTTTAGAAACGACAAGATGATTTTGTGGTTATCTTTCCTATTGCTCTTAGTTTATCATACATGACTTGTACAAAACACTGAACATAATTAATTAAATCAATTTAAAAACCAATGAAACGGATGGCGCCGTACTTTCTCTATCTCTCTTATACATTCTCTTACCATTTATTTCTCCGTTCAGTTAACCATCCTATCTATTTCATTCCCTTCGTTTTTCCCTCACTCTTGTATGCCCCTTTTCTCACTTTAACTGTTACGCTCTCTATGGCTTGTACTTTTAGTGTATATCAGTCGTCATTAGGAATTTGTGTTGTGCTTGGAGTAATATGAATATATTAAAATGATAATACCTTTGTCTAAAATAAGTGATGCCTACTTTCATAAAATACCACTGTACGAATTATTCTCCCCTCTTCATGAACTTGCATACACCAAAGCTATCGACTCAGTTCTGAAACATTATTCTTTAATGTTCAGAGCAGGTTTTACACAAGATAAGGAAAGTGAAGAGAGAGAGAGAGAGACCGCGCTTAATGTCGAGGAATGTGAGGAAATAGACTGTATTGTATATGATTAACAATTTTTGTTGTAAATCTGTATAAACACACGGGTGTATATCGATATTGTAAATAATATATGGATGAACATTGAGAAATTTAAAAACATAATGTTTAAACTTACAGTTTTACATTTTAGTAAGAGAAACCAATTACTAATTATTTGTTCAGAATGTTCCAATAATTGATCGAAAAAGAGTCGTTTAGAAAGAGAAAAAACCTACTAACTTCATCGTATCCATAAAGTATCAATTAGTTTTCATCAAGATACAGATTTTAAAATATGTCGAGTAATCTCACTACATTTTATCAGCGAAGGCATCTTCTGTCTCTCTATCTAAAACATATAATACAGTCTACAATAATATAATTCATTTACTTTGTCTTCTAACATTTCGAGTCGATATTAATATATTCAAACAAATTATTGTAATTTAATTCTGTACTAGTATTAATTCGTTAAAGTATAACGGCCTTTGTGTGAGAAATAAGTTACTTTCAAGTCTTATTCAATATCATAATTTGGAACATTATAATCTAAATTCGAAATTAATATAGTTCCCTTTACAATTTATATTGGTAAAAACCATTTTTGCGTTCAAATTACATTAACAATTTTGAATCATAGATTTGAATTAAAATCGTAGTTATTTATTTATCATCCCTCAACTGAAATATGCAATGTCAGATTTCAAACGAATATTGCCGGTATTGAAGCTTTTTAAATGTTCAAACTCTTTATTTTATTAGTAATATTAGCAATAGTATGAAAAGAACTAAGAATGCATAATAATTATGAACAACGTCGACATAAGACATTCGCATATGCCACTCATGCAGTGATACCAATGATTTTGTTATGTTGCTAAATGTTCCTATACTATTTCTGCTGTTTTACATACTCGGAGCACAGAGTAGTGGAAAATTATTATTACGTGTCATCTTTATTGTATTGTGTAAGCTATACGCACAGACAGAAATGCTCTCAAAAGAGATAAAATGATAATCAACGGGAGAGAGAGAGAGAGAGAGAAAGAGAGAGAGAGAGAGAGAGAGAAGATTGAAGGCGATGGTATATTTCCTCATTTTATTATCAAGAGTCAATCACACTGAAGCAATTTGTACATCAAAATAGTCTTATTCACTTGAAATATATGAAATGTGGGCTTTATTACTTTAACATTAGAAAGATAAATTGCATTGGAAAATTTGTACTCTAATATAAGACTCAAATAAGTAATTATTGTATAAATTGTATTCCATGTATACATTATTGTATAAACTATTAAATAAAATTCAGAACATATTATGCATGTCTTCGACTGAATTTATTTATATCGGCATTTTGCGGTGTCCAAATACATTTAATCCATATCATTTTTAAGTTTTCTAGCATTTACAGGGTTATCATTCATTTGTTGTGAATTTCAACGCCTAAATAGGAGCCATAAACGGGGAATTCTGCGAATATAAACCAAAGACGAACCTAGAATTGTCAGATGATTATGGGAAGGGGCGGCGAAATGTTTAAAAATATAGAAAGTATACAAGATCGTTGAAAAAAAAAACCGTTATAGGTTGTCATTAAGACTCATCTTCATTCAAAGAAGGGAAGGGGAGGGGGTCCGTGCCCCTAGATCCGATCATGGATTCCTATCACAGTCTGTGTTCTGAAGGTCAGCCTTTTCCTTATTTTTCGGACGCCCGCTTGTTTCCCTCTCTTCTTTTAAAGATAGAAAGTAAGAATAGGTTCTTACAGTTAGGCTATCACTTGCATAAATAAGGGCAATCAAGCGATAACGAACGTATATACCGACAACCCACCCCCTCCCCACACACACTTAAATGCACACCTTCCCAACAGCGCTTAATTAATAAGCTTTGACTTCTCCACTCGAGCGGGAAAACACGGCGAGCCGCCCCGCTGGAATACGTGCTCTAGCTATGATCGGTAGCATTTGAAAACATCCAGATCTATAAGCATTTATCATTAGTAAAATTCGCCAAAATAAATTGTGCTTAAGTTTTGTTCATACTCCCTGACCTTTTCCGCTTGTTAATCATGTTTTTATGGTTGAAAGTTGGCGCGGTATATTATGGTTTTGTTAGTAGTAACAAGCTTGCAGCGGTTGTGTGATTTTCGTCTCTTTTGAGGGAAATTGAAGATCGTTTTGTAGTCTTGAGTTGAGAGCGCGAACCGACCCGCTGAGGCAGCACGAATCTAATTTGGGCAGCACACAGAGATCGTAGGTAAATTAGACTTTATCATGCCAAGTCACAGAACACATATCATAGAAGGAGGGGGAAAATCCATCTAAGAAGAGAGGACGAGGTGAGGTTGCGAGAAGAATGGAAGTAGGGAACAGTGAGAGAGATAGAGAGAGGGGGTAAAAGGGGAGGAAGAAGAGGAAGAGAGAGAGAGAGAGAGAGAGAAAGAGAGAGAGAGAGAGAGAGAGAGAGAGAGAGAGGAGTGTATAAAGATTAGAGAAAGATTGGCTAACATAGAGCAGATCTAGAGAAGGGCTAGGTTTTTGAAAGAGGAAATCCGCAAACAAAAACGAAAGCTTGGATAAAAGCAGACATTTAAAAGAGTGAGAGTTAGATAGCACTTCTGATGGAATAGGCTAGTGGCGAAATAGTGAGTAAAAGGTAGACATGCAAGAAGGATAAGAGTTTAATATGCCCCCCCCCCCCCCACCCCAAAAAAAAAAAAAAAAAAAAAAAGCAGAGGCAGAATGAGAAGGAAAAAAGCGTCTTAAGACAAAGAAGATTGGATTTATATAACATATGCAAATGTTAGCTTTGTACTTCTTTAGGAAAATTTCTTGCAAAATAAACGACAGCAATGAAAACTTACAGATACTATAAAAAGCTAATTGTTTAATAGTATGTAGTCGTCGATTTATTTCATCAACTTATTTGTCAATTTATTAATTCATTAATTTACTGTGTTATATTTGTTGATATATTCTTCTAGGTGAAACATTTCTTTCGCTAGCGAAATGGGATATTGGTGAAGAGGGGTGGGAAATACAGGATAATGTGTATTCTAAGAAACGCATAGTAGGCCAAAGCATTTAATATTCAAGATATAATTCTTTTTCTACATGTACTTATCCACTCTCTCTCTCTCGCTCTCCACCTCTCTCTCTCTCTCTCTCCCTCTCTCTCTCTCTCCCTCTCTCTCTCTATATATATATCTTTCCCCTACTCCCCCCTTTTTGACATTACTCTTTCTCCATCTCTTCCCCCTTTTTTTCTATTTTCCACCACTAATTTCTATTTCTATTTCTATTTCTCTTAGCTCTTCCCTCTCTCCCCCTCTCTCTCTTTATATATATATATATATATCTCCCTCACCCCTTCCTCCCTTCCTATTACGTCCTTTCTTCTCTCTTCGTCTCCTCTTTCTCTTTCTTTCTTTCTCCAACTGAGAACGTGACACAAAATAAGGAGCAGCGTTGATTTAAAACCCACCTAAAGGGTGGCATGATTTCTCAAATCTATTAACATTAATTTTGAGAAATGAAAATAAATGTTGATGTCACTAAGGATAGATACCGGTACCAGGAACGTATACAAAAAGTTCATTAAAAACTGAAATATTCCAATCACTAACTTACCCACATACATTCGTTTTCTGCAAGCATGGCACCCATTTAATACTACAAGGGTATAATTAAACTACATGCACGAGGAAATAATATCCTAATTAAGCATTAAATACATAAATGGTGGAATATTTCGCAGTCGTTGAAAGTAAAAAGCCATTTATATACAAATTAAATATCAGCAAGAGCTATTAAAGATGCAGGTTGCTATAAATGGTTCATCAATATAATAGAATGCCACTCATCATGGTTCATGTCAACACGGTTCAATATCGATGGAAAATATGGAAGTGACGGCATACCTTTCCACATCGGTATAACAAAATTACTGGCAACTCAAGTTCAATGCATTGCTATTAGCAGAGAGTAGGGGCGTCGGAGCGTCTTCCAAATTGGCGGGGGGGGGGGGGAGGTACCAACAAATGACACTTTCAGAAAAAAAGGGGCAACTAACATTTTTAAGGGAAACCTCAAGGCAAAAATGTACCATTATTATTATTGGTATAAACATTGTGATTACATTATCAGGAATGATTTCAATATATGTTTCTCTTTTTACATGGTCCAATATACTGCTTAAGAATCATATTTTGCAGTTGGATGTGATGGTCTGAATATTCAAATTGCGAGGGAGCAAAAAAATTAAGATGTGTGAGCATTGCGACTGATTACATCTTGTAAGAAATAAATAAGAACAACCCTGATAGTGTTTTCATTTCAATTTCATCATGAAAGACTGTAAAGTCTTTAATAAGTTATAGAATTATATCGACTATAGCTTTGGGGGAAATTAAAGAAAAAACTGCCCTTAGTCACTTTAAATTAGGGGTACATGTTATGGAGAAAGGAAATGGGGGGCGCTTATCAGAAGGGAAAAGGACACTTATTAGAAAAGCAGCATGTATCAAAGTAAAAAGAGCAATTTATCAGAGGTGAAAAGAGACACTGCACGCACCTAAAAAGAGGCACTCACAATAGATGAAAACGGGCACCTATTATGAGGATGGAAATCAGATTTAAATAAGGGGCATTTAACATAGGCGAAAAGGCGTATTTATGAGATGGGGAAGGGGTTCTTATCAAAACAGAAATGACGCACTTCTTAGAAAGGAAAAGGAGGCAATTACTTTTAGGGTACTTGAAAACGTGTGGGGCACTGTGCCCCCTGCAACCCCCGTCGAAGGGCGCTACCCATGACAATTTTCTCTGCCTCTAGTAGAGAGAAGAAAAGGTCGAGAACACTTTAGGCATAATAAAGGACAGGAATACTTAGTCATTACCGAAATTAGTTAATGTACATGTGTAAGTCATAGGTGTCTTTCGTCTTTTAGTGTATACCGTCTTGAAATTGTGTACTATTCCGTGAACCAAATAAAAAATAGTGATGAGTTCAACACGTCTGCGGGTGTAATTGATGTTTGTTAAAATTAATTTCTTGAGTTTTCTCGGTGGTTGGGCACGGAGTGGTTGGCAAGACGTGGTTATGCCGGGGACTCTCCCCTGTCATCACTGAGTAATGGGCTATCTAAACGTGTGTCGAGGGCCACTTGATAACGGCACAATTAGATTGTAGATAAAATGAATATAATAAGGTTATCAATTACTCATGTCGTTATGTCATTTTGCTAGGTGATGACTGGAGAGGCAAGGGTGGATGGCTTGCAGACCAGTCAGCCATTATCATTTTCATCATCTACAGGGGTTATACAGGCACTTCCATTTTTTTCACCAAATTATTATAATTTTCAATTTTTATTGATGTTATGCATGATAAAGAAATTCATCAAACACACCGGCCGGGTTTATCATTTTTGCATTTATTACATAGACTAGTCAGAAATAGTTAAACAGTATCTTCACAGGCTTATCTTATTGCTTAACATCTATTCCCATCTCTCCATATCTATGTCTTATAATTAGAATACCGGTAGGTGTATATTCCATTTCAAATCCTTATAAGCAATTTATTCCATCAATATCTACACATCTCTATGCCCTGCATATAGGCCTTTCTCGCTCTTCAATTTGTTCACCCGTTGTGCCATCTATTCATAATTTTCCTCTGCTCTTTTAATATATCTCCCATTTTCCCTCTTCGCACATAATCAACCAATCAAGTCCCTCGATCTTTTCACAACTCTCTCCCATCCCTCTTCGCGCCCATCTTCCTGCCATCCTGTATATAACATCTCTCTCTCTCTTATCCACAGGTCTTCTGTCCCTATGGTAGTCTCTCTCTCTCTCTCTACCTCTCTCCCCTCTCTCTTTCTCTCTCTCTCACCCTCTCTCTTCCTCTCCCTCCATCTGCTCTCTATCTATCTATTTATCTATCTAACTGTAATTTGTTTTTATTCAAAATGCATTGACACTCGTGAAATTTCTACCTGTAAAATGGCTTTTATTTCAATGAGCAAATACAAGTAAATTGTCAACATGAGCAATGTTACATCCTGGACACAGATACAGCATAGAGCTAGAACACATCTCTGGATATAAATAATGTTCATTATCAGAGCAAAATATGAATTCATCTTTTAACAATACCATTCCTTAATTCTGAACTGCTTCAAAAACAATGCAATAAATAAACATATCCATAACTGGGTGCTTTTTTTTTACAGAGTACCCCAATTAATATGATACATGTATCATCTTCACAAAATGCAAAAAAAAACTGAATGCCCATTTTATACTTGTATCAAGAAGTAAGATAGCACCAACATTGTATAGCACCTACAAAAAAAGGAAACTAAGATTTTAAATAGGCCAAAAATACCTTGACTTGGTCTTGAAATTCAACTTGAACATCAAAAGTAATATCAACGACAGCTTTGTTCATATTGCTTGGAAAGCCATCCCATAGAATGCTTAAAGGAATAGTTGAATTCTGTTGCAGAGGGCGCTACACAAAATAGTTTTTTTGTGAGATAATGAAAAACTGAGTGTCGAATTTGAAAGAACATACAATTTAAATGACAAAATCATCTTTGTTTGATCAAAATTGGTTCAGAGACGGCCGAAATATCCATAAATATAATGATTTCTAATACTTGTGTACCACCACAAATATTAGAATACTGGTCAAGGGTAAGTGACCACTGTAATACCTTGACTAATGGACATTAACCTGTTGACTACTCAATTATCCTATCCCCATTGGCTCATCTGGTTCCAGTAGACAATGGGTTAATAATTTGCATGGGGTAAGTGACCAATGGGTACCGTTACAATTGGATCAAGTGACTACAACAGTCTTTTGACTATTAGCCATACATACATAAGTGATCCAGGATCAAGTGACCATAATGATATCTTGACAATGGGCAATTTACAATTATAGTACCTTGACTATTGGCCCAGAGAAAGTGACTTTAATGATACCTTGACTATTTACTAGGGGTAAGTGACCAATGTGTACCTTTACCATTGGTTTGAGTGACTACAACAATACACTGACCATTAGCCATAATGGTACTTTGATTAATGGCAAGGAATGAGTAACCAATGGGTACATTTACAATTGGGTTAAATGACAATGTGAGTACTTGACCTCTAGCCATTGGTAAGTGACCAAATGCTACATCATGATGCTATCATCTTTTACCAGGTAACCATGTGTTTCCAAGTTAACCAATTACCTACTAGAAAAGGGTAATTCCTGTATTAAGTAAATGGAGAATACAAGAATTCAGTAGTGAACAGGTTAACCCAATGGTACCATGATGCCATTGGGATCAATGCAAGTGACTACATCTGTATCTTGATCATTAGCAGAGCTGCCAACCTTGGGCGACCAAAAAAAGGAATCATGATGGCAAAAAAAAAGGAATTTCAAGCAAAAAAAAAGGAATTCATAAAAACGAAACTTACAATCACGCGCGACACACTTCCAATGCAGAAATGTTCATTATTCATGCTGTTTTTTCCATACAAACAGGTAATTTTTTTGGTGGTTATTTTGGTATTATCGGCATTTCATTCTTTGTGAGAATATTTTTCTCTTCAAGTATGTTTTAAAATGAGTTTTCTATTGAATTTGTGATCAAATCACCATTTTAGGGCAGTTGTTGGACGTGCGGTATGTAAAAAAAAAAAAAAAAGAAGATAAATTTTGACAAACGTATTTTATGAAGAAAAACGTTATACCGTAATTTGGAGGAAAAAACAGAGTAATTCCGGCAAAAACGGAATGGTTGGCAGCTCTGCATTAGCGTTGGGATCTAAAGAGACCATGAACTCCATCGCGCTGCTATCATCTTCTCCCAGGTACCCAAGCGTTACCATGGGAATCAGGTTTGTCTGTGTAAGGGATATCCCAGATCCAGGGCCGATCTGTAAATGTGAAGGAACAGAAGCATTGGTTTTAGCAGAAATTGAAGAGGATCGAGGACAAAACGCGATGTTTTCATTGTTTAAAGATGTTAATAATACCTTTAGTAGATAATCCATATTATTAATTTTATGCTACAGCTCTTATATGGTGTCTAAGCCGTTATGTTGTAGAGTTGTCTGTCCATATTCATTTTTGTTCTCAAGATAACTTGAGAAATATGAAAGATATCACAATAAATCTAGGTTCAAGTGCATGCAAGCATTAAAGGAAGAATATAATTTACGCAGAGACATATTGGATACACATCTAGTATTCCTGTAACTGTTTAAAGGTAATACAAAGTTTTGGTATGGGGTCATGAATTTGGTTCAAATGAACATATTGGAAGCATATGCGATCCTACAATATTCAGTGATCGCTGTCGCGGTTGAAATCGAGTCTAAAGTTATGAAATTGTAAATAATACACTCTTTATGTTGTATAGCTCCCTCTCAAGGTCAAGATATTAATTAAGCTATAAAACAATATTTCTTGACTAAAATCGACCGATAAGCTATTCCCGTTTGGAAATTATATATCTCAACTACATTCTGAGAATTTCATGGTCGCAGCTACCATTGTGCGGCCGTAGGCGCTATTTGAAATTTATCAAAATTTACTGGGAGCACCGGTAAATTTTCATATTCAATCTTTCTCGAAAGCAGAAGTGTTTTAGGGGCTACATTTTCTAGTGCTTATAATACCTCCACATGGGCATCCAAATATATCGAAATTGTAAAGAATCCTATCCACCCAATTTTCAAAATTTCCCAAAACTTTGTATTACCTTTAATATGCCACATCAAATAATCTCCCAGTGCAATATTGTATTTACCATGGAATAGATATAACAAAGGCTTCAGGATTATTTAACTGATTCCAGTGCAAGATTAATTAACATGGGTTTTAACAAAAGAAGGTTAAGTTTTGCAAAGCCACTCCATTGCACAAAGCAATCCTTCTGTCATTTGGTGCCTGTTGTTTTGTGCAAATGACCACACATCATACAGAGAGGTGAAGAGAGCAACTGAAGGGCTAATGAGAGCGATTAGGGAGTGAATTTATATTTTTAATATTTGTTAAAAGTATTCTCCTGAAAACAACATTTTTGATTGTGATACAAAGAAAGTTTGTTTTATGGAATAAAGTCTACCAATCAGATGAACCTCTTCAAGGATGAAACTTACCTGTTTTAGAATAGGGTGTGAGAGGAACGTCCCAAGGAAGAGAGAATTCTTTCTGGCCACGCCCCTCCGTCAGAGGGAATGTCTTCCGACTCTTATCCTGCAAGAAGTAATATGGAATGCTAAATACACATTGTGATTCAGTTTCTAATCAAATGAGCACTTTTCTGAAGAAGTAAAAACAACCCCCCCCCCCCCCCAAAAAAAAAAAAAAAAAAAAAATACCACAACAACAACAACAACAACAGATAAATGGAGAAAGACTCGGAGAAAGACTCATAATTTTAAATGATTGTACAGCAAATGAAACTATTCAAATTTAAATGGTCTGATGAGCAATGTAAAGGGAAAGCACGGCTGTTCACTCTTATTACATACCATATTATAAATAAACACATTATACGATGAACTATTATTAAGTCTCAAGATCTGTGAATATATTACTCTGCAAGTGGAAGACTAAGCTAGCTTGCGAAAAATCTATCAAGATTTAAACAGAGTAACAAGAGAGGAATATAATATGGCAAATGTAACCTGCTTTATGACAGGAAGAAAGGATGAAAATGAAGTGATTTTAATAAATGAAGCCTCAGTGGTTGTCAGAAGTGATATGATTAATTACATCATGGCTGCCAAAGGACTGGAATAAGCAGATTGCGTTGTGTGCGACCACACATCCAATGACAAATTTAAAATTGAATTTACAAAAGCACCCATAAGATTTACGGTTAATCAAATATTTCACTTCATCGCTTACGAATCAGAAGGAAATGGATATATAACAATGATTAAATCGTGCATACATGATATAATAGCTAGTGCAAAGACATCTATACTTGGAAGGATTGTGAAAGTGTGTGGTTTTAATTACAACAAAAGATTGAGAAAGAAGGAATTAATAAATATGGAAACAAAAAGAAGCAGAAACAAAAGATCATTTAAAAAAACTAGAAATATAGAATGATAAAAAATGGTGGAAGATGAAAGAGAGCTACAGGGAAATAAATTGAGATGAGAACACACACATGTAGAGAGGGAGGGTGAGGGAGGGTGAGTGAGGGTGAGGGAGGGTGAGAGAGAGAGAGAGAGAGAGAGAGAGAGGGGGGGGGGGGAGATGTCACATCAAAATGGAAGGGGGCAAATATATATATATATATATATATATATATATAAAATAGGGAGAAATGGAGATAGAATATAGAAATATAAAGGATACAATTAAGGATAAGAATGACATAATATATTGCTGTGAAAGAAAGGGAATGAAAGAAGCAAGTAAGAGATGTTAGAGAGAGAGAGAGAGAGATAGAGAGAGATAGAGAGAGAGAGAGAGAGAGAGAGAGAGAAACAGAGACAGAGAGATATATCATAGAGACCAAGATTATAATTTGTGAAAGAAACAAACACAAGAGGAAAATGACAGAAAGATTGATGACTGGCCATTGAACATGACTTTTCACCCTTTTGTAATGAAATGGATAGACCCTATCACAAACTATTACATCTAACACCGTCAACATATGTACAATTGGTCTTGTCTAACGCAATTACAAACTCCCTAATTTGATTACCATGAAACCCCCAGCACCTAAATGTGTGTACAGTACTTTTCTTTTGCAAGCAATATTTCACTGCATGCCTTGAATAAGGTAAACTACCATTAAATCATCAAAACCCCAAATGGACAGTTATTTTGTTCTTTCAATCACAGGTTTGAAAAGCAAGCTCTGATATAATACTCTTTTGCTAACGGAAGTAAAGGCATGACAGGTTTGTATAGTAATAGTAAGGGAAAGACAACTGAGTCAATATAATAGGGTGTATTTACCTTATAAGTGGGGCACATTTGCTGCCAGTTCTGCTACAATCTTGCAATAAATCATTTCTAATTTCCACACCGGTTTGACATCAAAACTTGTAAAATACATGCACTTAGAGCGGGGAGAAAGGGGGCAGATCTAAGCTGTAATTGTTTCATTGGATTCGCAAACACTCGTAATATGACAGCTCTTTGTGCTTATGCTCAGGAATCATTTCATTTCACTATTTTGAGTTAAACAAGAGAAATAATCAGATAAACCACGACATGTTTGCTTGGTTTCTTGATGGCCATGTCTTGTACTACTCTTTTCTTTTCAATGGATGAATAAAGTTGGGGACTAGAGGTATTTTACATCAATAAGCAGAAACAGGCTCCATTTGATTGTTATCAAAAGCAAGGCATTTGTCATCACAGTCACTGCGCTTGATTTTTTCTGAAAGGACAAACTGATATGGTCTTTTAAGAAACTTTTACAATTATCTATTGAAGCCAAACAAACTGCTTTGATATTAATCACATAACATGTCACTCTTAACCATTAAAACTAAGGATTGAAAGACATCATTTCATTTATTGGTTTATTCTTCGAATCTGAGTGCATTTCAAACCATTCTAGTGAAAAAAAAGGAAAGAATAAAACATTGGCAATATTATGCACATGTCAAATATGTAAGATATGCTAAAAGAATGAGGAATGACCAATAAATTTGAAAGAATAGAAACATTTGAAGGATAAAAAAATGAAAGGATAAAAGGGTGAAAGATATTCTGAAATAATGGAAATATGATAAATACGCTTTAGAGCAGATATGCTATAATCAAAGATAAGTAATGGCTGTAATGAAAAATGATCTCATGTAAAAATGAAAGATGACAGAAATGATGAAGAAAAAATATTTTTCATCTCTTACATATATCAATATGCACTTAATTACAACATTTCAAAAGTTTAAAATTAAAACGTATTAATCTTAATATCTATGCAAAGAGATAAATAAATATTGAAGAGAATAATGGCTTAGTATCTCTCTCATCTTCCTATTTCCATTTTAATATTTTATGAACTGTCATGCATATTCACACAACCGTTTAATTTCCTCACATGTTCTCTTTCCTTCCTTTCCTTACATATTTCTCTTTCCCTACTTACCTATGTATTGTCTTTCTTACTTCCTTATGTATTCTCTTTCCTAACCCACTCCCTCCCTCTCTCTCTCTCTCTCTCTCTCTGTTTCCCTCCCTCCCTCTCCCTCTTAAGATGCTTCATTCATAGTGTAAAATGCATGACTTAAACAAAACAAAAAAAATTATTGATATTCTGTGAAATCAAAAATTAAAAATGTAACAACATAACAAAAACCTCTTTATAATTTTTGTATATCAATATTATATTATTCATAACAAGATGATTACATTTGTGACCCTAATATGCCTCCTCCTATATGCATATTCATTAATCAATGATCCTGGGACCTTTAGCATCTGACCTCACAAACTCAAACTCTTTTCACTTTATCTTGTCTTACTCATACATACTTGAGCAAAGTTTGGTTGACATTTGTTTAATGTTCATAAAGTTATCACAGTAATAAGATATTTCCTGGAATTTTTAAAACACTTTCATGACCTGTGATCTTTCACCTTTGACCTCTTGCTTGTACACTCAAAATCTATTCAGTTCATCATTGCATGCTCATAATACTTTGTCCAAGTTTGGTTTGAGCTGCTTCTCAATGCTTTTCTAGTTACTGCGGTAAAAAGATATCTTTTGGTTTTTTTAAAACACTTTTATGACATTTGGACCTCTGACCTCCAACACTTAAAATCTAACCTGTTCACCCTTGCATACTCATACATATTTCTTTTCAGGTTTGGTTTCAGGTGTTTCAATTCTTTTTTAGTTATCATGACATGGTGACTGTTCTGACAAGACTTTTTTTTGCATTTCTAAACACTTTTATAACCCTATGATCTTTGACCTCTTACAACAAAAACCATAATCAGTTCATCCTTGCATGCTCATATGTATTCGATCCAAGTTTGGTTTAATCTGTTCAACGGTTCTTGAGTTATCGTGGTAAAGAAGAGCGGAATGGATGGACAACCCCAAAATTAATGCCTCTTGCACCACATGTGGTGGTGGACGGAAGATACAAATTCATTGAAATCTAAACCCTTGAGATTATTCCAACAAACAAAAAACAAAAAAAATCACTCGAACAAGCATAATAGGAGATAGTCCACCCAACAACAGCATTACCAAAGATATTTTTCATTTTATCATATTATCACCTTCAAGCTATATGACATTGGTTCAAACATGATTCAAACAATGGCGTCATGATATTTTATCATAATTATATCGACGTTTAAAAGAGAGAGAGAGAGAAAGAAATATCTAAATTATACAAATGAAAATGCCCCCCCAAAACAAGAGAATTTCATTAGATGTACATCATTGCAGCATATGTCTTTCAGAATTTCTAGGTGCATATTGCCCTAAGTTTGCCATGCCCTGCGCGGAGAGAAGAAAGCGTCAAAAAGAAGAAGAGCAAAGGGCTTCTGCTTTAAAGCTGCCAAAGTTGACATCGTTTTTCTCTAAGGTATCCAGTGGTGTAAACAAGTCACAAAGCAAGCCAGTCCTTCAAAAGGAAGTGCAAAATGAGCCATGGACAAGCTCTCCTAAAGTACCCAGAAACATTGTGACTTTAGAGGTAGAGGTGTGGTGGTCGAGTGGATACGTCGCCGGACTGTCGATCACAAGGTCCGCGGTTCGAGTCCCGCAGCGGCACTAATGTCCTTTGGCAAGACATTGATCTTCATTTGCCACTCTCCACCCAGGTGTTAAATGGGTACCCGGTAGGATGCGAAAGCCAATGTGGTATGCTTAGCAATTTGAGCCTAGTAGCTCTTGTTGGAATGCTCCCCAGGGAGTGGAGAATGTGCATACATTGTGTGCAGGTAAGCCACAATGCGATGACCGGGGTAATAATGTAAAGCGCTTAGAAACTCCTGACCTATTAAGCAAAATATTATTATTAAAAGTATAATTATTATTTAGAGTTACCAGATGAGCAAAGAAAGGTCAAAGTTTCATCAGTCAGTACAGACATAGAAGAAAGACTGAAAGATTCAACTGCAACTTCAGAAGAAGATGTTGTAGATCAAATCTTGATTGGAACTCTGTCTGAGAGACCGAATGAATCACCAACAAACCCTGCAGGGATTTCAAATCTCACAGACATCACAATGATAATGTATACTTATGTTTAGACACACTGTTATTACGAGATAAGGATTTGTTTTAAAGATTTGTTTATGTATGATTTTCTTAATGACTTAATTTTTTTGGATTTTTTTTTACTTGCTGAGTTTACATTTACATTTGAATTTTAATCTGTATTCTTTTTGGTATATCATGTTTACTATTCACCATGTAATGATGTTTTCATGTATATGTATGTCTTTATATGTATTTTTATGTTATGCAGGGCCCCCAAGTATAACAGTATTTTAATTACTGATGGGGTTACCCTGTTGAAATCAAACGAAATAAATAATTAAATAAATAAATGATCAAGACCCTTACAAACAATCATGCAACTTCAACTCAAGAAAGTACCTCTGTCATGACTGTGAGAGATCATTGTGAAGAGGCATGTACTTCTACAGCAGGAGTACCAGTACCAGACACTTAAGGTCAGGAGATAAGTAGGTTATCTGGAATGTAGGATCTACAGATGTATCGTGCCAAGTGTTGCAGAGACCATAACACCCAACGGCTGACAAAATAAAATAATCTTCGGCATAGCGGGTCGAGAAATTATAAGAAAAAGTGAGACTGTGTCCTTCGAAAACGATCTTGCAATATCCATGGATCAGTTTATGCTTGTCACGTGGAACAATATTCTGTTATTACTGCACACGGTGGAAGAGCAAGGACTTAATCACCTTTAGTAACTGCGGTGAAGATGCGTTCACATCGGATCGATTCTGCAACTGGAGAAAGCGCTTCAGTCAAATTTCCATGAGGAGGCAGAAACGAAAGTTGGCTTTCATGACGATCCTAAGATGGATGTATTGGTAGCATTGAAACAAGATCTTTAAAAGACACAGGAAACATGACGCTTGATGCTCATGAAGCAGATTAGCAGTTTGTGGTACCTGGCAAGACAGGGGCTGGGTATGTGAAGACACTCCGAGCTAGAAGGTAATCTTCAACAGATATAACTGATGAGAGCCTAGGACGTCCCTGGTTTGAAGGACTGTGTTCAAGAGGGACTATACCTGGGTCATGGAGTCACCAATGAAATACTGGAAATACTGGGAAAAAGTGTTCTCAGGACTATTTTTTAACATGTTCGGCAATCTCCGCTTTTTAGCATTATAGCTGATGAGTCAAGAGATATTAGTAATAAGGAACAGCTAACATATGTCTTGAAGTGGGTGAATCTCAATGATATGTCAGTGAACTAGGATTTTATCGGCTTGTTTGAACTAGAAAAGACAGACGCACAAACGGTACCATCTGCTCTGAAAGATATCTGAACCTGTTGCAACCTGAAACATGTGACAAGGGTATGACAGCGCTGCCACAAAAGCCGCCACAAGAGTGGAAATGGCTGTACATCTGCGAGAGCAGTGTCTGTCTGCTCTCTTTCTACATAGTGCACACAGTGTGTGCGGGCAAGCACTGAATCCAATGACCGGGGTAATAGTATATTTTTAAAGCGCTTAGAGACATTTGTATTAAAGGGAAAGTCCACCCCAGGATTTTTTTTAGCTGACGATATAGACCTAATAATACCATGAAGAATGATACAAGTCTCATTAAAATCCATGATCACATAACGAAGATATATCGACTTTTTTATCGAAAATCAGCCGCCCCCCAAATGCAAATGCGTTACATGGGCAAAAAACGATCGCCAAAAAATAACCGATAGTATCGAAATTGTGACGTATGTTGCGAGCTGCCTTCTTATTTCGCAGACATTCACTTTCGCTCGCGGTACACTGTTATCGCACTGACACGACGAATCATGAATGAAAGTGAAAGCGAAAGTGAATGTCTCCGAAATAAGAAGGCAGCTCGCAACATACGTCACAATCGTTTCATGCCCATGTAACGCATTTGCATTTGGGGGGCGGCTGATTTTCGATAAAAAAGTCGATATATCTTCGTTATGTGATCATGGATTTTAATGAGACTTGTATCATTCTTCATGGTATTATTAGGTCTATATCGTCAGCTAAAGAAAATCCTGGGGTGGACTATCCCTTTAAGCGCTATATAAAAATTAAATATTATTATTATAGTGTGAACCATAACCTTGATTTGGCACTGCAAGGTATGGTAAGGGAGAGCAAATTGCTGAGGAACCCTCTAGACTGCATACAGGAGTACCTAAGCAGTTTTCATCAAGGCATCACCCAAACGTATGGCACAGTGCCATAACATCACTGCAGACTTTACAGAGGCAGAAGACCTCCACAAACTGTGTCCTACGAGATGAACAGATATAGCGCCACCATATTGAGCTGCTGCAGTGATTTTTAGTGATTCTAAATTTCATTTTTGTAATACTATTTTACGGCTTTTATTCCTCTGTTTGAAGGATCTCAGTTCTTTCTCTGCACTACACGGAGTCATTTTAGCTATCTCATCTACGGGTTTTCGTCAATTTTCACCATGTTTTGGAGCTCTGTACTTTTTCGTTTCTGCACTGTCATTGCGTGGATTTCTGTGCTTAGCACCACACATACAAAGTGAACGCGAGTACTGCATACCATCGACAGTGACTTTGATTTTGTACATGTTGAATGACAAAGTGAACTCGTACCCCTGTACAGTTAATTGAATTCACATATCTGGATACATTTTATTTGTTTTGATGTAAACATTTATTCATTTTTGCTCGCAATATTTTATATCTTGCATTTTTTTTGTATCTTTTTTTGTTTTGTTTTTTTGTTACTGCTTTGATGTTTTGATGTAAACATTTATTCATTTTTTTATATTTGTTCTCATTTGCTATGTTTTCTTTATACATATATGTTTTTGAATGCTTTTTTATATGATTGTATGTTTGATGTAAACTTGCATTTTTAGTCTTTGGACTTTTTGACAAGTTTTGAATAAAACCTCATTTGAATTGAATTGAACAGTGCGAACAAAAGCCATCTCGGCAGTACGTCCTGAAGAGAAAAGCCCTCTCCCAAATATTGCGACTCATTGCAGATGAGAGGACATCCAGTGATAGAGACACTGCAGAAGGCTTAGAAAAGAAGCTAAACACCTTCAAAATGGTATTTGGCCTGAACCTTGCTAACAACCTGTTTAGTGTCTCCGAGCAAGTCAGAACAACCCTACAACAACCATCAACAACAGCTCAGACGTCAGTGAAATGCGTGAAAGCCCTCGTATATGAAAGGGCTAGGAAAGAATGTACTGTCGGACCTAACCTTCCGAGACAACGGCGAGTCCCAAAACGTCTTCAACATGGAAGCGCGGAGGAACACAAATTTTCAATTGCCATGGAGCACTACCGATGTCAGTACTTTTAGGTAATCGATGAGTGCTCCACTAGAGTCAATGAACCCTTTTACCAGCCAGCCTATCAAGTGCTAAGCTATATTGAAGACGTTATCTTGAATGCTTCTTATGGGATCCAGGAGAACAGCATTTCAACAAGAGTAAAAGAGTTATACTTGACATACATTGACTATGGCATGCTAGAAGAGGATCTGAAACTGCTTGGAGGACTGTTGCGCCAAGTTGAGCCTGATGTTAAAAAATTCTCTTAAATGGTCATGTTTGTATCTGCTGTAGCAAACAGCGATTGCGCCAATCGAATGCTAACAAATGTGAAGAAGGTCCTTCACATGTGTTTTCTTGCACCAATGAGTGCAGCATCAGACGAGAGATCATTCTCAGTGCAGAGGAGATTAAAGACTTATGTCAGGAGCACAATGAAGGGGCAGAGGCATAATACCTTTTGAGTCTGCACATTCATAAGGCTAGGGAAGACGGACTTGATGTAACAACCAGCACCACAGAATTTGAATACTGAAGTAAACTGCGATTACGGTTCTTTGGAAATTCTCAGAATGATATGAGTACTTAGGAAAATTTGCCTTTGGTGAGAGGAAACACTTTGTCGCTGTTCTCGGACATTACGTTTGACATAGCACAATGTAGGGCAAAGAACTTTGTTCTTTTAGGATTTTGAGTTCTGCTTAATTATAAATGATCAAATGCTGAATAATGTTTACAAAATGTAAAAGCCTTGGTGTCAAAATACAAATGTTGACGTCGTTTAACATCTATATGCAAGCAGAATGCACAATCCTAAGTCATGTGAATATAGACCAAGCTTGTATTTAAAGAGCTGACAAAGGAGTGGTTTGGGGCGACATGATTTTTTTCTTCCTTTGTAAGTGTGCCTTTTTTCAAAAGAGGAAGTGCTCCTTTTTCATTTTGCCCCCCCCCCCCCATTTTCAAATGCGCTCAACCGCCCCTGCACCAAAGGAACCAGGACTTGAGTCCAGGTATTAGTCCGAGTGTAATCATTACATGACCAAGGCCGAGAATACTTGGCCATGAGGCCAAATCCACCCAAGAGTCCTTCAACACTGATGTTAAGCATACATGAACATATTAAATCAAACTCAAGAAGATGTCTGGTACTTACAAAGAAAATTGGGATCATCATGACTCCAATCTCATATGAACGAATCATCAGCTGACTGCCATTCTTCTCAAAGGCTCCCCATGCTGCCTTAGACAAATTAGCACTGTGAAGAGAAGTAGAAACCAATTACATTGTATATCAGTGTTACACTTAGGGAAGAAGAAGAAGAAGAAGAACTAAAACAAAAACAATAAAATCAACATCAATAGGGAGAGGGGGAAAAAGCAGAAGAAACGGGAGATTAAGGAGAAGAATAGAATAACAAGAAAAAGAAGAAGAAAAAGGAAAAGAACAACAACAAAAATAAGAAGTAGAACAAGAATAAGAAGTAGAACAACAAGAACAAGAAGAAGACAAAGAAGAAGAAAGAATAAGAAGGAAAAACACAATGGCTGCTTAACTTCACTGTGGACTGAATGATGGAGTGCATATTTCTGCACTTTGAAGTTATGATTATAAACTATACAAGTGGTAAATTGCAGATCCTTACATCTTTAACATGAATACTAAGAATTTCTCCCGAGAAATTTGTTAAAATTCCCTAAAAAGTATACTGAATGTTTCTTCTACGGAAAACACATACATTTCAAAATCTCTATCTCCCCTATACACAGAATAAATAGGATGAGCAGAAGAAACACCGACTTGAAAAGAGCGAAGGTTGTTTACTGGAAAAATGTGTGGCTTAGCAATTGAATCCAATGAAAAAGCTAATAATGATTACAATTTAAAGAACTCAGAAACGTAATATAAAGCGCTATACAAATGCGACCATCATTACTATTATTATTTTTGAATGAAAAGAAAACAATTGTGTGGCCTACCTTGTTACCATGAACCAAGCAATTTCTTGATCATCAGGAGACAGCCTGGTGTAGGTCTTGATGTGAGGGCAAGCTCTGTTACGGCCCACCTGAGATGCCTTCCACTGACTGAATACAATACAAACAACATTGAGAGCATTCATTGGGGTTTCTATTAAACATAGCAAATGGGAGTGACAAGAAAGAAAGAGAGAGAGAGTTGTATGACACATACTCTTGTGAATATTGCTCCACAGAGTCCACAGTCAATATCACACACTAAACTTCAATTGTAACATCAACCCCGAATCAAACACTTTATCTTAACCATTCATAACCCAAAACCTTATTGGAACCCTACCCTAACCCCACATTTTTGCTGAAATAAAGCATGGATCAATTATCACTGGATGATATGTTGGAATACCCTCTGAGAGAAAGGGTTACTGACTTTCACGCCATGACACTCCCTCCCTCCACTTCTTCTTATCTCGAGCATCTTTCTCATTTAGACCAACCTTACTGCCACGAAAGGAACATAATGTAGCATTAGTGTCTCAAGGGTATAGAGAGAACACTAGTCTATCCATCTTCAAAACTTCCCTGAACAAACACATGTTGGAATGGTTGCTGACAGACCAATCTGGACCATTGAGACTAAAATATTCTCTTCTTGGTGAGCAACTGAAATCAACTGGCTGACTAGGGGTGTTGTGGTCTAGTGGATAAGTCGTTGGACTGTGGACCACAGGGTCTGCGGTTCGAGTCCCGCCACGGCACTAATGTCCTTTGGCAAGATATTAATCTACATTTGCCGCACTCCACCCAGGTGTTAAATGGGTACCGGTAAGAAGGAATTCCTTGAATACTGTGAGCGCCGAAATTGGCTGCCTAGCAGATCTGGGGTAATAGTTGGAGCACCTTGAGCACCATGCATGGTGGATATGTGCGCTATATATAAATATCCATTATTATTATTATTCGGTCACTCTGGAAGGAGATCACTGCTTTACGTTGCAGTAATTCATTGTTTTCTTGACGAATGAACTGAATTATTTTCTACCTATCAATCAACCAAACCATGTGTAGGAAGAAAGAGAAGCCAACTTACAAGAAGAATTGGTGCAGATAAGGTTGCTTCTTGGCTGTCTGTATGCTGTAAGGCAATGAGGCTCCTGCAGGGTAACCCTCGAGGCTTGTTCTCACATTGTCAGAACATGGAAAGATCTAGCAAGACAAACAAAATCCAGTATTCAGGAAAGTGTTCTCACGTAAGTCCAGGTTTGAACCCCATTAACCCATTGCACTGTAGTGTCACCTTTCAGTGACATTATATTTTTATCTTTTGATCCAGAATGCCTTAAATTAAAAATTGTACATTAGCAGAAAGTGTAAAATCGCTGAAAAATTTGAGTCCATTTTTGTTGTAATACATTGTGCCGTTCATAAATAAGAGCATTTTCATAGAAAACGATCATCAAAGTCTCTACATTGGCAATGCAGAGTGAAATTTATGATCACTAGTTTTGTGTACAAATTGGCAATTTCAAGTTAAATTAGTGAAATTTTCATTCACACTGTTTCATGTAAAATAACAAACATTTTCATTATTCTAAACTATGAAAGAGTAGGAAATACAAGCAGTTGTTGCCAATTTGAGGAGAAAACGCTGATTCATTTAGACCTTTAGAAAAACTGAGCTGCTATGGGTTAATCAGTCCACTGTTTATGGAATGCTATGGTATCTTCTACTAGAACTATATTTACTAGGATTGATGTTTGCCTCACTCTCTCTTTCTTTAAAAAAAAAAAGTCTTCCTCTAAATAATTCTTGGGGTAGTTTAAACCATTACATCTGCATTTGGAAACAATAACAGTTACCTTTATCATGAAATATATACCTATAGGAGATATTTTATGCTCAATTACTGAAAGGTAATACAATGTTTTGGTATGGGGTCATGAATTTGGTTCAAATGAACATATTGGAAGCATGCGATCCAACAATATTCGATGATTGTTGTCGCAGTTGAAATCGAGTCTAAAGAGATGAAATTGTAAATAATAAACTCTGTATGTTGTATAGCTCCCTCTCAAGACTGATATTACGGTACTTAGGCTTTAAAACAATGTTGCTTGACTGCAATCGATTGATTTGTTATTACCGGTTGGAAATTATATATCAGAACTGCATATTCTGAGATGTTCATGGTCGCAGCTACCATGGAATGGCCTTAGGCGCTGTTTGAAATATTTGAAATTTTCCGGGAGCACCGGTAAATTTGGATTATTCAAAATTCTTGGAAGCAGAAGTGTTTTAGGGGCTAAATTTTCTAGTAATTTCAATATCAACAAGGGCATCCAAATGTAACAACATTTTAAGGAATTACTGTCCATCCAATTTTCAAAATTTCTCAAAACATTGCATTACATATACCTTTAATAATAGTTTAAGTTACCATTTAACAGGAAGTTTTGACAACAATCTCTAAACAGTGTTGCTATGCAAGGGTTAAAGAGAACAGATTCTTCTTTGTATTAAGAGATCAGGTTGGAGTAGAAAAGAATAAATGATTTTGATGATTACCAGCTTCATATGTCTTGTATCTGCATTGGAGGTGAATGACCCTGATTGACCTTTCACACTTGACATACTCTGAAGGAACTCGGCACACAGCCACTTGGTCTTGTCGCCACCCAGAGAGCCAATGCTAGAGAACTGACCAATGACCGGCCAGGTCTGGACCTGCTCTTTGTCTGGGCCATACTGCCGTAAAATCTGCAACAGAATGTATAAAGATAAAGTTGAGGCCAGCTGATCATGAATTGCATCATGAAATAAAAATCTTACTGGGACTATAGGAAAGACTGATTATGGAGTAAATAAATCATATTTTGTATTGTAAGGTTTTGAAATCATCAAAATAATAAAACAAATCAAAGCGACTCAACCTTGCTGAAAATCACATGCAATGATAGGTCTGCACGCAGATACAGGTATATGGGACAGTACATACATGTATACAGGGCATTACAATATAGTCCAACAACAAAGAAGAAGAAAAAAGAGGAGAAGATACAGAAGGAGAAGGAAGAGAAGAAGAAAAAGAAGGAGAAGAAGATACAGAAGAGGGAGAATGAGAAGGAAGAGAAGAAGAAGAAGAATAAGGAGAAGATATAGAAGGAGAAGGAAGAGAAGAAGAAGAATAAGGAGAAGATATAGAAGGAGAAGGAAGAGAAGAGGAAAATGAAGGAGGAGAAGATAAACAAGGAGAAGGAAGAGGAGAAGATACAGAAGAGGGAGAAGGAGAATGAAGAGAACAAGAAGAATAAGGAGGAAAAGATACAGAAGGAGAAGGAAGAGAAGAGGAAAATGAATGAGAAGAAGATACAGAAGAGGGAGAAGGGGAAGAAGAATAAGGAGGAGAAGATACAAAGGAGGAGGAGGAGGAGAAGGAGAAGAAGAACAGCAAAAACTTTGTTTTTTATTAAGTAGTTGACTGATAAAATGTTTGTTTTCTTACCTTTCTGACCTTGAGGTGACCCCATTTATCTTTCAATTCTCCGGTGTGTCTTCCAGGCACTGATGAAATAAGAAATACCCTGCAAAAGATAGGAATTACTTGCTATTGCTATAGGTACGTACAGCCTAATTTCATAACATAATATGCCTCTCTTTCCTTCTTGAATTATGCTAGAAATGGTATTTATTCTATATCTGAAATGTGGACTTCATGCTACATTGAATGGAAGATTGATTTTTAGTCAGAATTGTACGATTACAAATTAAATATTTTGAGAAATTAAAATACACTTGAGCTAATTCTAAATATAAGACAAACAGAGAGAATTTGTAGGGCTTTTAAAAGCTTGGTTGTAATTAATGGAAAATATGATCCACAGGTCTTTCAATGAATCTGGACTGGGATCTATCTGTTAGATAGAAATGGGTAAAAAAGGCAAATCTCATTGGATTTAATCTGTTAGAGTAATAAGTGTCAGTACAAATATGATTCAACTGTATTCAACATTGTCAACCACAGACCTTACTCAATATCTAATTATAGAAGAATGATAAACCATAATAAAATCAAGAAACCAAAACCACTAAAGATTATTACAACTATGAAATACAAACTGCTTACTATTATCATTTATAGCTAAAAGTATTGCACACATGTTTGACTTACTTTGCACTTGAAAAATCATGTTGAGTGATGTGATCTTTCCATGGTTGTAGCGACGGTGATCTGTAAGCTGTTAGGTAAGCTAGTAGATCTCTTTTGAAGAAGCTTGGTGATTCTCCATTGGTTGCAGTCTGTTTGGATGAAGGCAACTTAGGAAACAGAGGACTGATCCATACTCTGATGAAACATTGGTAAAAAGAAAGAAAGCGCAAAAACTTTTATCCAGAGGCAATGTCAATACTGAAGAGAAACTGCTTTTGGTTTATTCTGATAAAATGATTTGTTGAATTCATCACTTATTAAGAGGTAAATTTGTATAAAATATGGGACCAATTGAAAAATACAATTATAACAGCACTTATAATAGGAATTTAAAGGATATCAATGATTATTAGAAATAAGACAATCAACACAACTTTGTGAGGGAACATTTTTTGAAAAAAATGATGGTTGAACAAAAGCTCTTTTGCTTTTCAAGAATGAACCCTTAAGGTTAAAAACTAGTATTGTATAAAAGCTTTTCACGCAATGATAGGGACATCTTAACCTACCCTTGTGTCTTCTGATGCCAATCACTCTCAACGATGTTAGCTGTATGAATCACCACTCGCATTCCATCAGCATAGAGAAGAAACATCATCTTACTGCAATAGAAAGAATCATTCCATTTTATCCCTGCCTGGCTATTGGAAGCAAATCCAGACTGAAAGAATTAACTGCTCTTCTAAATATATGGACTGAAAATAGTTTTTGAAACTTCCTTCATTAGAAATGGGTTCATACATTATAAAGGTTGTTCTAATGGAGAGTATCTAAATATCAATTAAAAAAAAAAAAAAGAAGAATGAAACCTTTAATATGACACTTGACAATTAATTACTGGTAGTGACAAATATTCGTAAAGCTAGTGGCACATGAGGGTTAAAGAGATGTTAAAGATATGATAATCCTCTTTGTCATTTCAAACATGGGGTCTGTAAGTGAAGAGATGGCAAGACAGGCATCTCTACATTGTCTTGGGCAGTGAGGGCAGGTGACAAAGTCAAATAGGCCTTGCAAATATTTCACATTATATCCTATGTCTATAAATGAAACACGGTACCAGATAATTGGAGCAGTTACAATTAAAAAATATCAAAACTTGTACAAGAAATCCCCCATGTTGGTATGAAAATGACTTTAAACTATTTCAACAACAAAAATATAAGCATTCAGGCAGCAAACTAATAAAAATACCAATAATCTCTAGTGAAATGACAGATAATGTGATATTTAGCATTAAGTCTATGATTTCTGAATCTTGATATCAAGTTCAGATTACTATTGGGGTTGATTTGGGATCGATTCCTCATATTATTACTACCGGTACTCAATTTCTCACGATATCTTCATATCTAATATAGCCTTTGGATGAAACTAGAAGGTAATGATGAAATGCAGACATGTATCTTACCTATGATGTGTACCATACATAATATCAAGTTTAGCTTGACAAAGTTTGATGTTTGGGAAGGAATGTGCTGCTTCGTGAAGTGCTATCTTTCCTTCTCTCTGCTCTCCATGTACAAGATGTAGGGGTTTGTCCCTGTAGCAGAGATCAAAGTATTTTCAAGTAAAATGAATTCAACAAATAACAACACATCAACACAATAGTCATAACTCATCTTATTATCATTTACCTCAGGCCAGAACTTTGATTTCCCATAACTCAATATTTTGTTAAGGTTTTTCCAGTCTCCCTCCTGCACATAAAATCAGCCTATCTCTTGATTCATTTAAACCCTGTTATCAATTGCATGTTAGTTTCCTAATTTTATTAGTTTGTCTGTTAAAACTATGTATGTACTGTTAATTTTGGGGTCAACATACTATAAGGCTATTTGCTCTTTGTTTGTTGACCCCTCATTCTCACAGTTCGTTTTGTGTAATTGCACTGTATTTTTTTTTGTATTGATGGTGCTTTTTTGTTTATATATTCTATGTATGTTGTTTATATTGAGAGTGAAAATAAAGGGTCTTTAGAAGACAATGAATTTCAAATTGGTCATCACAAAACTTTTAATTTCTCTGCCTGCTCATCAATAGCTCGTATTAATACTGATACCTACTGATTTATGTCCCTCCACCTGGCGCTATGCCTGGCAATATCTCCCAGCTCAGTATTCTATGTGTTGACTCACCACTCGGAAACTAGAACAACACTCAAATTTGTCTGTCATCTTGGTTTGAAAGTAATCTTTCTGATAGATCTCAATATGTAGTTTATAATAATAATAATTCCTTCAATTTTTCTTCTATTACTGGTACATACGGCGTACCAAAAGGTTCTATCCTAGGTCCTCTACTGTTTTTTAATTTACATTAATGATCTTACACATTCATCTGCACCTCGCAGTTAAATGAAAGGCCTTTCCGAATGGGTTTTTTAACACGGACCTGGCTTGCTGCCGATTGTGAGGGCGAAAAAGAGGGGTGCGGTTAATACACAAGGGCAGGTTATACAACGTTAATTACAGTATTTGGACTGAGCTGTGACTACTAGCTTACTAACCTTGACTCTCTTGGATATTGCTTGATAGACCATGGTATAGATGAACTGAGCTGTGACTACTAGCTTACTAACCTTGACTATCTTGGATATTGCTTAATAAACCATGGTAAACCAACATATAGATGAACTGAGCTGTGACTACTAGCTTATTAACCTTGACTCTCTTGGATATTGCTTGATAAACCATGGTAAACCAACATATAGATGAACTGAGCTGTGACTACTAGCTTACAAACCTCGACTCTCTTGGATTTTGCTTGATAAACCATGGTAAACCAACATATAGATGAACTGAGCTGTGACTACTAGCTTATTAACCTTGACTCTCTTGGATATTGCTTGATAAACCATGGTAAACCAACATATAGATGAACTGAGCTGTGACTACTAGCTTACTAACCTTGACTCTCTTGTATATTGCTTGATAAACCATGGTAAACCAACATATAGATGAGCTGAGCTGTGACTACTAGCTTACAAACCTTGACTCTCTTGGATATTGCTTGATAAACCATGGTAAACCAACAAATAGATGAACTGAGCTGTGACTACTAGCTTACAAACCTTGACTCTCTTGGATATTGCTTGATAAACCATGGTAAACCAACATATAGATGAACTGAGCTGTGACTACTAGCTTACTAACCTTGACTCTCTGGGATACTGCTTCATAAGCCATGGTATGTCAAACATGTAGTTGAACTGAGCAGATGCTACCAGCTTACCCATGCATGGATCTAGAATATCTGACAAAATAGATACAGGAAACAATTTGTTGGGGTATTTTGTGTAGGTCTTACACTGGTATCAAGTTTAAGTTCATTTGAGTTCAGAGGGTAGTCACCTTTAACCTAGTTTCTATTCTTTATAGCCTCCATCTGCCAGAGCTAGAGAAGTACTGAATGATATAGGTCAGGGGTCAATCACCATCAATTTGAGTCCTGATCCCAGAAGGAGCCCACATTCTCTTTACCCCTAATAACCCATAGGACCGCAATATTTGTTTATTTTGTTTGCATGCTATGAACAGTCTAGAATGGCTTATTATGTAACAGTAATGAATACAGTTTTCATCTCAAACTGAAACCATCCCTTTGAAAATACTGTAGGGATGTTACAAAAAAATTAAATCTCAGAATTCAAGCTCTTGCTTTATGCCATTAAACAGAGCCTGATAAGACCTTTTATTTGATGCCTCATTCATCGTAATAGCCCCAGTTATAAGAAAGTTATGCCAATTTTAAACGCCCGGAAATCATGTATTTAATTGCTTTGTTTTCCTTTGTTTTTAAACCAAAAGTTGTGATCTCAAATGTGACCGAAAGATTCTATTTCATTACATAAAATCGCCCCAAAATGTATGTAAATACACAAAAACTGCTAATCGGGCCGTCATCTTTGCATGACATTTTCACATTCCTCATCCCAAAAAACATATTTCTCATCGATAGATTTTGCTGAAATTTCACCAAAAGCAAATTCACATGTTAACCAATCATCCTAGATACTTTTTTTCAAATCCTGTAGGTGGGATCAATGTCATTCTTCTCATCCAATAAAAATCATGAAACAAAAATCTAATCAGCCCATCAAAAGATCACATTTACGTAGGCTATCCAAATTGGTCTCCAATAGTGCATAACAGCCCCATGGCAGAAACCTTCATGGCGAAAGCACACACATTGTAACATACCTAAATACTGGTAGTCATATTTGAAATAATACTATAATACTAATAATATAATGCACTTATATTGCACCATCTATTTAGTAAACTATTCCAAGGCGCATTATGAAATTAAGGAAGTTAAAAAGAAGTACAAAAAAGTACAAAAAAGTACCCAAAAAAGAGTACAGGACAGAATCAATATGTGTTTATAATCACTTTCATATACTGTTTGCTTTCAGAAACAGGAATGAATAAGAGATCATTTCAAGTGACAATACTTACACTGTAAATGATATTCTTCTACATGTGAATGAAAAGAATGAGAAAGATCACAAAGATCTCTTCATCTTCACCTAAACCCAACCTTCCCTATGATCATTTGGATATTTACACTATAAACATCAAATCTACTTTAAAGCCAGTCGGTACTAGTTTGGCCAGGAGGGATTAGACCTAATAACCCCCAAGGTCATTGACAGGTGGTTATCTCATGAAATCAGCTCTCAATAAACATAAGAAAAAAGGGGATCATGGAGGACCAACCGGCACCGATTACCAATGTTTGCTATGTAGAGGGCGCAAGTAGCTATAAATAGTGCAGTTGGGCTTTAATACTTACCTTTGATATGCACAGCATAGTGATTGTTGTAGGTGGGCTTGATACCCTCCACTTTAGTCAGAACAAATCCATATGGTGATGCTCTCTCAACCACCTCGGGACAGGACAGCGGAGAACTCTTTGCATCCGATCTCTGTCTCTTGGGGGAAGTCTTCCCAGGGCTTTTCTTACCTATTTTAGAAGAGGAGGAGGAGGATGAGGAGGAGGATGAGGAGGAGGAGGAGGAGGAGGAGGAGGAGGAGGAGGAGGAGGAGGAGGAGGAGGAGGAGGAGGAGGAGGAGGAGGAGGAGGAGGAGGAGGAGGAGGAGGAGGAGGAGGAGGAGGAGGAGGAGGAGGAGGAGGAGGAGGAGGAGGAGGAAGAGGAAGAGGAGGAGGAGAAGGATGAGAAGGAGGAAGATGAAGAGGAGGAGGAGGAGTGCATGAGTTAATATGAATGAACCTGTTATTTATTATCATTTTTTGTTTGGGGGAGCAACAATTATTTTCAAGGGAACAAAGAGAGTTGCAAGGGATAACAATGAAATTGAAAAGAACCTGGTTAAGGTTTACAATGCCTACAAAAGAAACTATTATCAGAAGACTTAGAGAGGGAGCTAGCTGCCTACTATGTACAAGGATGGACCTGAAATTTTAGGGATATAGAATGTACAACTTTTACTTCTTAAAATATTATCATTGTTTGTTAAAGAAAGAGATACGGTCCTGATCTAGTGTAAGTTATCATTATAGTTTGATCTGATCTTTGCTTTTTATTTATTTTTTATTTATTACCTGGATGAGCATATTCTTCCAAGTGCGAAGGGTTTTTCCTGTAGCACTTAGTTCCATGGGGGCACTCTGGTTTAGACCCACTAGGCTTGCTGGTTTCTCCTGCCTCTATGATCACTGTATCTTCCCTCTTCAATCTCTTTGTGGACTGTGATATCAAGGACTTCTTCTCCTGAGATTTCGTTTTCCCACCGGCTTTCTTTTTTCCTTTTCTACTTTCATCCTCACTTAGTGGACCAGAATCTGAATCTGATTCATGTTTTCGTTTCCCTTGTCTCGTCGTTGGGTGGTTGTCATTCGCGTTCAGTTCTTCCTCGATGTATGTGGCATCCGAGTCAGAGTCACTCATGCTGTGTTTATTAGAGATGTGGCTGGATTTGATGTTCCTTGATGGTTCGCCATCATCTGTATCTGAATCAGAGATATCATGACCAGCGGCTATGGCTCTAGCCATGGCTAGATCTTGCTTTTCTTGCTCTTCCTCCATGTTATACTGTAAAAAATAGAAGCATCAAGTAAGACAAACCATTCAACCTGATCTGCTTTTAGTTTTAAACCGACTTCAGTAATCTTTCGAATTTCCATTGTCTAGACTCTAGAATCTAGGTCTTGACGGAAACAATGAATGACTACTATCAGTATATATCACTAGTCTATATCTCACAGTTAATGAGTTAATTGAACACAATTTAAAAAGTAATCATTTGTGGTGATGCTGGTAGCACTAGTATGATTTCCTTCTGAAATTTCCTAGGTTCTGAACTTCTTACCGCAAACTTAAAAATAGGTCCATTAAAAAAAATATATGATCATGAACTTAAGAGGGCCGAGGGTCAACTCAATCAAGGCTCACTGCTCAAGCTGCCAAAATATTTTATAGATTTATTTCATTAATCGCAGGGGATTGGATGCCGGGTGTCTGGACACTCTCCTTTTTAGTGTTGTTTTTTTATTTTATTTAAAAGGCAAAAATATATTTGAAGCTGCTATAAAACCTGGGGGTATTTGTAGTTCTTGGACCACGTCCGGACACACGACGTGCGGGTATGCAATGCATCGCTCGTGGATCTGAAGCTGGCCAGCCCCCTAGTCTAGCGGGCCAGAATAGCTTCGTGTGGGTACGGTAAACACGATTGAAACTCGAGTTTCCAGGCTGAAAATGTCTTCTTATATTTCTAAATTTGGGCTAAAAATGTGAAATTACAACATTTCACTTTTACCTCTTGTTGTAGTTGCAGAGCAAGAGCCTCATCATCAGCTAAATTTGCCATTAAAAAGAAGAAAAAAAAATCACCGACGTCCAAATACACAAACAGCTGTGGGTTAGGTTGAGTGGCGCTAGTACATGTAGCTTTCGCGGTACCAGTGCATGCCGTGCCCCGCCGCGCCCCGGGCCGTAGCACATGCATGCTCGCTCGCTCGCTCGCGCTCGAGATCCTGAGCCCCAAAATTCTCGCAAAAGATTAGGTTGCGACACCAGACCTGTCGTGAAAATGTGAGCGATGTGTAGGCCTATACGAGGGCTAGCTGGAAAAGAAATCATCTTTGTATTGATGAATTTGGATTTATAGGGTGACGCAAAAAAAACTAACCCCTAATAAAGGGGGTGCCGTACGTGTCTACGTGACTGAAGAAAAAAAACGGTTGAAAACGCTCATCCATTGAGACTGGTGCCCCCCCCGCCGCATTTTTTAGCCAACGCTACGCCACTTCCTACCGAAATATTATTGCTAATTCTGAAGCTCTGAGAACGCTGGGATATAATTGACAGGAATAACGTCGATAATCCTGTCATCTTTTTCCCCCAAAGTTCAATTTTCTATTATTATGATTCAGGGGGCCCGGGGCGATTTCTTTTCTTGACCGGGGTGCCATTTCTGAGGGTGTTAGTCTGAACGCTGCACTCTCAGGGCCCTCCATAGCCTAAAAGTATGTTGCACTGAGTCTTTAGGCAGTATTTGCTATAGGCTTACCTTCTCTTTTTTGCACTTTTTCAAATTTCCGGGGGGACGACCCCCCCCCCCCCCCGTCCATCCCGGATCGCCCCCCCCTAATATGATTTATGCATAAATATAACGTGTCTATTCAAATTCAAACTAAAGCCTAAAGGAATATTTTCAGCCTAGAGTAATAGAAAAGTCTTTACAGACTGACATATTTGGGGATCCAGGAATTTTGGGGCGGGGGGGGGGGGGGGAACGGGGGTTAGAAGACCTGACAATCTTTTGACATGCAAAAAAGAAAGGGCGTCATTGGATAATTTTGAGGGGTGCATGTGTGTGTCTCTTTCCTCAAATATTTCTGGTAAGCAAAGACACCGTGAAAATAGATTATCACTGCATATTGTGACCTCACTCGGCGCAATTTTCACAAGTTTGCGGGGGCAAAAAAGAAAAAAGTTGCTTCTCTCACTTACCTCATTTTTGCTGCCCATATATTAACTTAAAGTTGACTCGAGATGGCATTCTAAAAAAGATATATCAGGCTTGGAGTCGCGATAATTATTGTCTCTTGTTGGGAAAGTTGCTGCTCGTCTTGGCAAAGAAGTCGAGCGACAGTTATTTCCTGTAGTTATCTGACGATGTTGTGAAACGACCCCTGATGCCGATTCTCAAGAAATAATAATAATAGTGAACATTTACAGTGCGCCAAGTCTGTCAAAGTAAATTACTGACACTCCTTGTGCAGTTGTTAAAAAATTGTATAATTAAAGTTGCCAAGTGAGGGGAAAGTTGTCAGTGATGACATCCCCATAATACATGTATTTCCTTTAGCCGCTTCATTTCTTTTATTCAATGCATTATTTATTTTATTATAGTTTTATTTCAACATGCAGGGTGGTCTCATTTCAAGTTCATTTCTGAACCTGCTCTCCCAGAGAGCCCTACATTTTACATAAAAACATGTACAATAAAAAAAAAACATGCATTCAAAACATACATACAAAGGTAAAAATATACATGGCATATACAATTATTCAACTTAAATTGATATAGATAAGAGAAAGGAAAACAAAGAAATATTAAACAAAGGTAACATAAAAACACACATTAACAATTATAAGGAAAAAAAATACAGCTATCAAATTGAGAAAATTATATGAAATGTAATTAATAAGGTCAAATTAACGTGAAAAGATGTTTACAAGAGAAACTGAAAAGTTTGAATATTCTTTTTAAAACTTTGCAGAGCAGGCGCGGATCTACGGGGGGGGTTTAGGGGGTTTAAACCCCCCCCTTGGGCGGCCCAAAAAAAAAAAAAAAAAAAAAAGGAAAAAAAAGAAAAAAAAAAGAAAAAAAGAAAGAAAAAAGAACGCACGCTGGAGAGAAACCCTTTCAAGTGCAAATATTGTGAGAAGATATTCAACTCATCTGGTAACTTAACCAAACACATGATAACTCTGGATATAACTGTGTATTTAACTGTTACTTGATTTAACAAGACGTTATCATGCACTGCTTTTTATGGTCTCCATTGTGTTAATAGATGCCAGGAAAACATCACTTACGGGGTTCAAATAAACACCCCAAAAAAAATCGGCTCGCCGCTTCGCGGCTCGTGGACGATGCTCCGCATCGTCATTATTTTATTTAACTGTTACTTGATTTAAAAAGACGTTATCATGCACTGCTTTTTATGGTCTCCATTGTGTTAATAGATGCCAGGAAAACATCACTTACGGGGTTCAAATAAACACCCACAAAAAAATCGGCTCGCCGCTTCGCGGCTCGTGGACGATGCTCCGCATCGTCATTATTTTGGTCAAACCCCCCCCTTAGCAAAAAGCTAGATCCGCCCCTGCAGAGACTTACAGTTTTGAATATTACAGGGTAATTAATTATATAATTTAGCCCCTGAAACCGCAAAGGTTTTCATTTAAATCATCGATTTATAACATTCAATCTATAATATCGTTTGCATGAAGCTTGCTCTGTTAAATTATCATTCGGCCCTACCAATATCTAGCATAAAATATTTTTAAATACAATTATTTTAAAGGTGTCTCTTGTTTTTTAAACCAGATTTCGTTGTAAAAAACGTCTGTAATTTTACTATATGTATCATTTTAATGATCGAACCAACTATTTTTCATTTTCAAATGAATATTATTTGTCACAAGAGCATGACAAGTATTCAGTCTGTCATCATATAACTCTGTCATTAATCAATCAAACATGGGTCTCAGAATGAACTGGGATTGGACGGGTATGAAAGTTTAATGAGACTATTATGTAGAGTCCAGATTGGACGTGTGTGTAGTCTGACAATGATTCGAAAGATTCCTTGTCGCCTATCAATCACTGAACAAAAAGATACATACGTATTTAAAGTACACATATAAGAGACAAAGTCCTAATACAACCAAGTACAGTACATTCTTCGCATCTACAGAGGCAATTGAAATAACCGCTCAGCTTCAACTATATCAGTAACTTCACATTTTCAATATCTTCCAGATAAAGCTCCAATTTCAAATGGAGCGGGAAAACACACACATTATTAATATACATGTATTGCCATTTTCCTGTTTCTTCCTCAGTTTTCACAATCCTCTACTCTAGAATTATCGAAAGCTTTTTTGGGGGTGGTTTGGAAGATTACCACCTTATTTCCAGTGTGTACTCGCAAACTGTTGGATCAAGATAGAATACAAAGAGCAAAATGTGGGTGGGTATAGGCCGGAAGTTGAGGGAAATCGGAGAGACAAAGACAAAGGAACTAAAGAGTATGTCTTTTTGTTGTTGTATTTTTGGTTATATTGAAATTAAAACTCAACGACATAATATATTTACAATCATATATGCTAAAGAGTATGTTGACTGAGTAGAGTGAGATAGGGTAAATAAAGAGTGGCCTATGTCGAACTTTCGAAATAAAAGGCATTTTATTGCTATTGTGTTATCACACGCTTGGCTCGGCAAACTTGGACTTTACCCTTTGACGTATAGATTGACGTCATTTTCACGTGCAAGGTGATCATAAGTTATATTTAATAAAATTAGATAAAGAGATGATGTGATAGGAATCATAAATTCTAGATCACATGATAACAAATCATAAACAGTGCTATAAAATACTTAATATTCTAAATGGGGAGTACTTTTTGGTGGTGATGACGTAATTTTGATGGCTATACAAGAGGGAATATCTGCATAAATATCTCACATTTCTTCAGGCCAGTTCATTCAGTGAGGACCGACTGACAGAGTTATATAATTATCAGCATCTAGCGAAGTTTTTTTTAACAACATCTTGGAAAGTTTTTTATTGGAATTGTTTGGAAGCAAGGAGACGTCACCATGTCACACTACCATCATAGAAAAGAGAACCAAGCACTGAGGGTAAGTTATAATAATACTAATTATTTATATAGAACTGTTTCCTTTATCTACGTCGGTTTGTGAGTGCCGTTTGGTCTACTACCCAATAAATGTATTGGCCTATTCCCATTACGGTCTACATCCAGCCCGTCCACTATCCACATGGCCTACTAAACATTTCGTTTACTTAACATTTTAGTCTAATGACCATTTAGGCTTATTCTCATTTGGTTTAATTTCCATTTGGTATAATATCCAATAATAAATTATACTACCCATTTGGTCTATTGCTCATTTAGTCTGCTATATCGGCAAATGATAATTTAATTTTTCGTTTTCTTGTTATTCATTTTCTAGCAAGAGGACAAAGCAGGGCGCCAGGAGGAGAGATTACATAACAGAGCTGTCAATCAACTCTTGAAAGGAAACGTTGGCAAAGCTGCATCACTAGAGGTAAAAATCATCATCACTTTTGACTAAAATAAATTCTGACATTAAATAAGACCTCGTGTATATAGTCTACATTATTACAGTGATACTTTCTATGGCTTAACTAGTATTTTGTAAAATGTGGTTGTACAATATTCCCAAGATTTTCTGACAAGTAGGGGAAAAAGGAGAAATAAACATGAAGACTTATAATAAACAGATAAATAAAAGATGGTCATCACCGAAAAGGGAAGGGTGCATGGGTTTCATTCTTGGAATATTGTGAAGTTAAGGCCATTTCAAAATCAAATTAAGTTTACGGATTAAAATCCAAACATTCTCAACTTCCAATAAACCGTTGACTATAACTAACTGAATAATAATATTTAAGTCTCATAAGTTTGAAACGGAGACCAGCTAGTATAGGCAATGGATTGACAAAGATAAAAAAAATCACTGTTATAGTGTAGAAATGAAGTTCACAAAATATGAATGAGTTTAAATGTCAAATTACAATCAACACACAAATATTAACGCACTGCCACAGGCCTCTTGGGAAAATAGGGCTTAATATAATAAGTAAAATTCGAATAATAAAGTTAGCCAGTAAGATTTCAATGGGGTGAGGGACGAGCCGATCGTGCCAGTGATAAACATCGGCTTAAAAAAAACTTTTCGTTTTTATTGATTAAAAAAATAACTCAGATTAACAGTAGAAACAATATAAATTAAGAGAAAAAAACCCCACCCCAAAACATAAAATAAAATAAAACAAATGAGAATGTAGCGCATAACAGTCATGAATACAATATGAGACTTAAAGCAGTTTCAACTAAACATCGACCTACTTTATCTTCATGTCTCAAGATAAAACCTCTTTACACATTATTTCTGTCTTACGTATTGGCAACGGTGTATAGATAAACTTGAGGTGCTATAATTATAATGGATTATATTTTTTTTCTCGTTTCTATATAGGCTCGGTCGCACAATGCTCATTACCGTGCGGAAGAAGCTGCCGATCGAGCCGACAGCCATCATCATGCGGCCCACCCCCACCATCATTGCCACACCCCTCCACCACCTCATTATTGCCCCCCTCCAATGCATCCCCATCATCAACCGTACCCCCATGTAAGTATTCATGTGCAGAGTTGAAGGTACACAATTGCAGGGCAGGCGAGTGAAAGAGAGAGAGAGAGAGAGAGGGGGGGGGGGGACCCCATGCACTGGAAATAAGCTCTCGGGCTTTCATGGGTTATCCTGTTCAAGCTGACTTAATTTTGATCTGTTATTTTTGTATATTGTATGTTGGAAGCTTGGCGAATACAAAGCAATCAATCGATCAATCAACCAAAGACACCTCACAAAAAAACGAAGCCAATCAACCATATTAATCATTTCAAAGTTTGATGCCGTGTCGAAAAGTTGAAGTCGCTTGCTTGTAAAAAATTCAAAGTTATCTACTTTTCTTTACCTTGACCTTGACAGCCCCAGCCTCATCACGAGCCTCCCCACCACCACGGACCACATCACCATGGACCGCCTCATGCTGCTCCCCATCATGGACCGCCTCATCAACCTCCTCACCATGGACCCCCTCATCATAATCCTCACCACGGACCCCCTCATCATCCTCCTCAACATGGCCATTATCCAGGTAAATTCCTTGACCCTGCAATGACAAGTCCTCCAATCAATCGCAGACTAATAAACTACTATCCCTATATACAGTACCAAGCTCTAATTGATACCAAATTTAGTTGCGATCGTTTGAGTCTGTTAAAATAATGTCTTTGAGCAAGGCATTTCATCTTGTCTTGTGTTTATGTTTTCTTCTCTATATTTTTTCTTTCTTTATAATCAAGAGAAGTAATTTTATTGTTCACCATTTGCCACTAAAAATAATTGAACGGGGTCCAAACCAAGACATTCTGAAAAGACATATTCTTCAAAATTTAATAAATAATAACAAAACGATATAAAGACATTTTTGATAATTATGATATATTAATACCTGTCTGTTTGTTGTTTTATCTTCAATCTACAGGTCATTTCTAAACACACGATGAGATAGTGATGAAACGTACACTCGAACTGACACTGGCGATGAAGAAATCTCCATGGAAACAGCTCCGTTTATAAACAGAACATCCTATTTTTTCGTCCCCCCCCCATTTGAAGAAAAAAAAAGAGTATCGTATTTGAAAGGATTAAAATCAGAACTTTAATTTAGCCACATGCACACAGGATAAAACGAATATATTCCACCAAATAATACCAAAGTATATAGCAACACTCAATTTAAGATCTTTAATAGACATTCCAATCATAATTATAATTATGTTAATTTTGTTAATATTTGTATATTTTGATGGAAATGAGACCAAATGACTATCAGCCTAATGATATCGATCCGGTCAAAACTGACTTTGTACATGTATAATATTTTCTTGAGTGTTAAATAAATCACAAAACGTACACACATGTACTCGTATATAATGCTTATGTAAAGGGTTTGCAATCATGCCAAAGAAAATATTCCCATAAAATCTCATTATGTCGATTTCATCATGTAAATATAATAGTCCCATAATCTTTCCTTAAATCAATATTGACATTTAAAATGTTCTTATCCCTGCATTCCTCTATCTCTATGAATGTAGGTCTGGCCTGAATTAATGTAAATAATAATCTTCAGTGTGTTCTTTATCTCCCGCCTTACACGTCCGGAACACGGTACAGAATAAGAAGAGAAAGAAGCACATTCAACATAGGCAGGAGGCTTGGTTAAACGATGGGTAAAATGCACGTAATATACAATGCGTTCTGCCAAATTTATCATGACACATATATTTGTGATAATATCTCTTTTGAATGTATAAATGCAATAAATATATTTCTATGAAAAAAGATCGAATGTAATTGTCGCTTTTTGTTCCTGTTATCGTTTAAAGAAGAAAGGATAAAAATAAAAACAGGCCTACACATCGAGGCACTATTATTTGAGTAGGGGCTTAACAGAGAGGCTGCAGTCGATAGTCTATAGCTCAGCTCAATTCTATCAATAAATGTAGACATGATA
>JAVYIG010001160.1:0-87500 GCA_035222895.1 Strongylocentrotus droebachiensis | reverse complement strand
ATTTCCTATCTTTTGCACCAATAACAATATGAAATCAATATTGACTTGAATTTGTTGTACATGTATTAATAAAGGAGTAAGGCTGTCTTTTCTGGTGTGATATCAAGCAAAGTACAATGTACATCAGTACATATATTACATGTATTAATATGTTGTTGTTGTATGTATTTCCTAGTTTCAGTTCATTTCATTACATTTTGTATTTATTTCATAGACCATAATAAAAACAAACGTATATATACATAAAATATAAATTTGATGATAAAAAAGGATTCAAAAGTTAATAAAACAGCAAAATAAAACATAGAAATATTGATAACTAAAGAAATATTGAGGCATAAATTATATTGTGTTCTACATTATAAAAAGTTTTGGGAGGCATACCTTAAAAGGAAAATTGAAGGTTTGATAACGTATACACAGAAAGTGGGTTGAATAAGTACAGAAGTAAGCTTCAAGTTGGAAAAAAATTGCCAATTTATGTTTTAAAACCACACCCACAAAAAAGTATATACATAAATTGTCATTAAATAATTGATGCATAAAACAAATATCAACAGATGAATTGCAGTTTAAGATGTTATTTTCAGATATGTCTTGCAATTTAGTGATACTGTTTATTGAATTGTAAATACATTATTAAAGAGTATTTTCTTTAATTCTGATTGTGAGGATTAACAAATTGAGAGTTGTTTGCTCAGGTACCGTTATTTGGAAAGGTGTTCTATAAAAACAGAAGCATTTATTGCTGTCATGACTGGTTTGTTGTTGTAGGTGGAGCATGGAAGGTAATAGCAGGAGCTAGAGAAGGACAGACGCAGGTGGATCTACCACAGAATGAAAACTTTGCAGTCTGGAGTCATCCTATTGATATACACTTTGCTACCAAAGGATTACAAGGTAAGAAATAACTCATTGCATTTCCAATTCAAGAACAGGTCAATGATACATGGCATATATGGAGATGTTTTGACCAATGCTGCCTGGAAGACCTAGTGGCAGCAAATGAGAAGGCTCTTTAGTGTGCAAGAGCATGGCAGAACATTTGAGCTCTTGACGTACATGAAAGAAGAATATATGTTTTTACAACTAGTGGTATCATGAAACTTAATATTATGCTTTGTGAGATATTTACCATGAAAGAATGAATGAGGAATTATACTTTCAGACTAAAATGGATAGTACATCTACTGTATGTTTGAAGTGGCTTGAACAACTTTGATTTACAGAGAGAAAAGAGATCTTAACCCATTCCTGACAAGAACCAGATGGTTTGTAGATGCTGCTTTAATATAAGTATGGGCTTGCATGGTGATGTACATGTACATGTAGATGGTTTCTGTATTAATCTCATAGGAATGAAAATTTCATTAGTCAACGGGTTGAAGAGAGAGTTGTGGAATAATGAAGAAAATAAAATCAAGTTCACTTTATTGTCAGAAGATAATTTGACCCCTCTGTGTATACCTATGTCCTCTCTCTATCATACCGGTCTTTTAATTTGAATGATAAGAAGCAAATGCATTCCTTTTGTTTCATTCAGGATGGCCTAAATTAAAGTTTGAGGTATACCACCAAGACGAGTTTGGACGCAATGAGCTCTACGGCTATGGATTCTGTCACTTACCAACCTCTCCTGGTACACACGACATCCAATGCCCAACATGGCGACCGTCAGGAACATTCCGTGAACAGGTCTCGCAGTATTTCATAGGGGGCGCCCCACAGCTGCGGAACGCTGACATGGTGCAGAGTGCAGAGCGCTATACCCTCCAGACGGTTGCTATGGGGAAAGTTCACTGTCAGCTCGGGATCATTCTCAAGAATTTTGATAAATATGGAGTGGAATGCTGATGACGACATAGACAAAACTTGTGTAGAGAGAACGACAACTCAGTGTGATATGAATGAACAAGGAAGATGTAGTTTTTTTTGGAGCAGTATGGACTGAAATGAAGTGGATATAAGTCAGAAACTGGCTTAAGGTGCTGCTCATCATACTCAAAATTTGAAGCGTGAATAGAAAGTAAGCAGGGCTCTTTACTTTTAAGTGACTTGGTAACATTGCCTCAGATTCTGAAACAAAATCCTTGATTTAGCTCAAGCTGCAATCATAATTATAAACCTTTAGGTCAGTTAGGAATCCCATGAATTTTACAAGCCGATCGGCTGTCTGATTATCAAAATATTTATGATTGGAAATTGAAATTTCATTTTTCGTTTTCCTACCGGTTTTTATAACACTACAGTCTATTGGGGAAAATGAGTATGGTAAAACCAGTCACTCAAAGATTTTTACTTTTTTGAGGCACTTCATGATCATTTTGAAGCGTTTCTTTTTCTAGGGCTTTAATATTACACCATATCACAGACACTGATAACATGTAGGGCCATGCATCTCAGATTTAACATTGTTAAACGACGCCTTCAACATTTGTTAACTTTATTGCCAGCCAGGCAACTTTGATGATTTCCTAGCAAATTGTCAAATTCAACTACTTATTGGCAGTAATTCTTCTTTTTCTTCTTCTTCCAGTATAGTACAGTCCGCCGTTGGCGTAGTACCTTGTGCTTGTCAAGTGCAGAGTGTACAGTAATTAGTTGTAAATGAGACCAAATTCCCTGGAAACATCACAAACACATAGATTATTTTAAGTTGCCATCTTGGCAACAATCTGATGAGGTTTAGGTTGCTCAGGGGAATTACCTGAGGTGGTCTTTGGGACCTGGGCAACTCTTTATTTTGAGCCATGGTAAAGTACATGTATAAATACTTCTTTCTCAGTCATACTTAATTGTTGCATTCATTAAATACAATGAAGAGTTTGAAGCTCATAAAGACTCTCTACTTGCTTGTAGAAGACAGTAAAAGAAAGAACTAAAAATTGTTAAATGCTGGATCACATGAACAAAAGTTTTGTTTTTAGAATGATTAGCATTTGAAATATCATGTAAATTAATATCGTTATTTTCTTGCCAATAAATGTACATTGTTTTAATTTGTGGAGTAGGGATATTACACTGATTGATAATCAAAGAGTAAATTATACATGGTGCATCAAAAAGGATGCAAGAGCTGAGGATCTGTGATTTTGACCACACCATACATGTAGATAAAATGTCATTGTTTTTTTTAAATTATTTGATAGAAAATTCTCTTTCCAGTGAAAATAAACCAAGATCATCAATTTGGTGGGTTAGGCATGTTGATCCTAGGGAAATTTTAATGAGGCAATGTCATTTTCAAAAGTTGCCATCTTTCAGGTGTTAAATGGGTACCCGGTAGGATGCGGCCATCATTGTTGGTCAAACAGCTTGTGAGCGTCAAGTAACGCCCGGCTGGAATGCTCCCCAGGGAGTGGATATTGTGCACACAGTGTGTGCGGGCAAGCACTGAATCCAATGACCGGGGTAATAGTATATTTGTAAAGCGCTTTAGAGACATTTGTATTAAGCGCTATATAAAAATTAAATATGATTATTATTATTATTCCTGCTTGAGGCAGTTTTGACAAGTGCATGACTGCTCTCGCTTTGAAAACAAAGACAACATTAATGAAACGGGGGCATTCATTACGCAATGTTGGGATTTTATAGAAAGCTGCAAGCAGAAATGTTTGCTGCATCTGGCATGGCCAAGGTTGCAAAAGTAGCAAATTTTGAAAATGACGAAATAATGACATTGTCTCACTGAAATAGCCCTAGAATAAAAACGCCTTACCCAAAATTAATATTATTGGTCTCATTTTACTTGGAAAAGAATTTTCTACCAACAAAAATGACACTTTGTCAGAGTTTTTTAGTATGAAACATAGATCAAGTTGTTCACATGCATGGATTTGCCAAGTTATAGAGTGGTATTACGATATTACAGAATTCATATTGATTAAAATCTGGTTTTATATGAATGTGGAAGTGATTCAGCGCTGCAAAGTTTACTAATGTTATTTACCAAAAATGTTAACTTTGAATGATCACCAACATGTTGCTACATGTATATGCCAAGGACATTTTTTTTTTTATGAAAGTGGTACAAACGTACAATGAAGGGAAGTATTAATCAATTTTTCTTAATATGTGTGTATATATAAGGATTCAATAATAAATTATTTGAACAGGAAAGCATATTATTACCAGAAGTATTCTTTGCATAAAAGTAACCTGTTGTGACTTTCACAAGCAACAGAGAGAGAAAGAGACAGACAGAGAGAGAGAGAGAGAGAGAGAGAGAGAGGGAGAGAGGGGTGAAGAGATATCTATATAAAGAAAAAGAACAGGAAAGTAAGAGATAGATCGAGTCAGATATGGCAACATAAACAGGAAGACAGAGAGAAGAATGAAATGGAAAGAGAAGAGAGCGACAGACAGAGACAGAGCCAGAGAGAGAGAGAGAGAGAGAGGGGCGCCGTTGCCATTTGCTTGTACTCATCAGCCAATCGATTTTTAGTGAAATGACAGTCAAAATATATCATTATAGAAAAAAACAAGTAAACGAAATAAATAAGTACTCAATAACCAAATGCTCAATGTGCCCTGTTAGAGCCTGCAATTAAAGCTGCAATTAAAGTCAATAAAATAATTGATATCACAGTCGTCGGACTGTGGATCACAGGGTTCGCGGTTCGAGACCCGCCACGGCACTTATGTCCGTTGGCAAGATATTAATCTTCATTTGCCACTCTCTACCCAGGTGTTAAATGAGTACCGATAGGAAGCAATTCCTTGCCTAGCAGAGCCGGGGTAATAGTTGGAGCGCCTTGAGCACCAGGCGCGTAGCCAGAGTTCGATGTTTGGGGGGGCACTTACATGTAATCGATCGAGGTAAAAAAAGGGGTCTAAAAAAATCAACCGATCTTGGAAATTTTAGGGGGGGCACGTGCCCCCCCCCGTGCCCCCCCCCCCCCCCCCCGTGGCTACGCGCCTGTTGAGCACCATACATGGTGGATATGTGCGCTATATAAATATCCAATAGGTTCAAAATCCTTTCTTTTGGTTGCTAAGTAAAGTAAACATGTCTATTCATTCTTCATTTTGCCTCCTCTCCTTTCCCTCCTCCACCGTGTCCACTTATCGTTCCTATCTCTCTCAATCTCTCTCTCCATATTATTTCGCTCTTCAATCTAGACTCCTTTCGACCCCTTTCTCTCTTTTCTATCTTTAAATGTCGATAAGGAGAAATGGAAGGCAGAGGAGTAGTTGAAGGCAGAGGAGGAGATGAAGGCAGAAGAGTAGGGGGAGGAGGAGGAGGGAGAGGAAGAGGATATTTGAGATAAAGGCAGAGGAGAAGATGAAGACGGGAGAGGATGAATTGAAGACAGATGCGATGAAGGATTTGAAGTCAGAGGAGGATATATTATGAAGGCAGAGGAGGAGGAGGAGGAGGGAGAGGAGAATGATATGAAGGCACGGGAGAAGAAGCGAGTGGGAGAGGAGTTGAATGTAGAGGAGAAGAAGATGAAGGCAGCCGGGAGATAAGGAGAGATGAGGAGATGGAGGTATAGATGAGGAGATGAAGGCAGGGGGGGGGGGGGGGACGAAGGCAGAGGAGAAGGAGATGAATGTAGAGGAGGAGGAAAGGCAGATGAGGATGAGGAGGAGGAGATGGAGGCAGAGGGGAGCAGACGAAGGCAGAGGGGAGCAAACGAAGGCAGAGGAGGAGAGTAAGGCAGAGGAAGAGGAAGAGATGATCGGTACCGGAAGAAAGGAAGGTACATAAAGAGGAGATGAAAGCAGGGCAGGAGGAGGAGATTAGGGCAGTGGAGGAGGAGAAGAAGGCAGAGGAGGGGGATGTGAAGGCAGAGAAGGGGGTGAAAGATGAGAAGGCAGAGATGGGAGAGGAGGAAATGAACGCAGTTGGGGAGGAGATGTGGAAGGCAGAGGAGGAGGAGGAGGTGAAGGCAGATGAGGAAAAGAAGGCAGAGAAGGAGGGGTTGAAGGCAAAGAAGGAGAGTAAGACAGAGGAATGGGATGAGTCGAAGCACGAAGAGGAGCTGTCAACTATTTTGGTGGAAGACGATGAGCTACGAGGCAAGGTGAAGATCAAGTTGAAGATGGAGAAGGATTCAGAAATGAAGGAGTTTAATAGAGTTTGCTAAAACCTTCTGGAATGAGATGTGGATTGAGAAGATGAAGGAGAACGGCAAAAGCAGATGGAGGAGGAAGAGAGCACAAATGAAATGGAAGAGGTGTTGGTGGAGAAAAGGAGGGGAAGGTAAGCGGAAAGGAAGAAGATGGGAAGAACAAAAGCGTTCGAGATAAAAAAAACAACGATCAGGCTGTTGTAACACAAAGAAAAAAACAAAAGAGTGAGTAAGAGACATTAGAGAGACAAAGGGGGGGGGGGGAGATAGATAAGAGAGAGAGAGAGAGAGAAAGTGATAGGAGGAAATTAACGTAAGAAGTTCCGTTTGGTGTCATCCTGACATTTAGTCAAACTTGTATCCGTTGTATTATGTATAAGGTGATTTCAAGATCATACAGACTGATTACGCAACATTCCCATTAACGGCAAAATTATAACTTTGAAATCAAGACATTTAATTGTGAACCCCTTTCAACTTTCTTGAATAAAAGCGCGCAATGTTGTCCTTTGTAACTTTTAAGACAACTGCGCTCAATTGTGACGTAATGGATGCGGTGATGCGCATGCGTCATGATCCGCATAGTTACAAAGTTATCTTTTTATCATTATTGATGTAAGCGCTCTTAGCTATATAACATCGATTTAGTAGCATCTCTTCTGAATATATCAGAATAACTGTCTAATTGTCTTTGATTTCAATCTTTCATCATGAGTGACGAACGTAAGTCATATTTAGAAAACACGTCGATATCATACAACTAGAATAATTTATTGCGATATGTTTTTCTTCTTGATTTAGGTTAAAAATCAATATCATAATTATGCAACGTCAAAATAACCTTGCGTTTTTTTTAAATACAGACAGTGATCTTAAGAAGACAAGCGTTAGTTTTAATAGACTCCTAATCCTGTACGTTTCCTATACTAAGTCTAAATTATTTAAATTGCTTCGATATTGTATAGCACCATGATTGTATACAAGTGATTTTTTGGATAACACTTCTCATATTAATTGTTATGTATCAATTGTTTTACTCTCATTAATGATGTTGTCATGTATTTAGAAAAAAATACAAAAAAAATTCTGGGAATTAAATAAGCTTTGAAATTTAGAATACAAAGACTGATGCAAAAATCCATTACACATTTCCAAAATGTTCAAATTTCAAATTAAAGCGGATGTGGAAAATCGTTTGCATAATTATTAAAGTCGTATTGAAATCCTTGAAACTAAAATACTTGATGGTCGCTGTTAATTTTGGATACAAAATATATGATGTATCATACGATATCATGATATTGGTCTTCTCCAATTTGTTTTCATTATTCAGCAAATCAAGTAGTTCCTAGATTTCAGCACGAGTTGGCAGAGACTCTTGCCTTCAGTGAGTATGTCTATCTGAATGACATTCAGACAAACCAGTTTAACGAGTTTGTCCAGTATCTCCAAAAGAAAGGCGCAGAGCTGACGACTGATGAGGAGGAAATCATACAGGAGAAGGAAGCAAAGGAAGGGGTAGAATGGGAGGAGGAGGAGGAGACGAAGGAAAAGGAGGAGGAGGAGCTGGAGGCAGAGGAGGAAGAGATGAAGGCAGACGAGGAGGGGCTGAAGGTAGAGGAGGAGTTGAATGCAGAGGAGGTAGAGGTGGAGGCAGAAGAGGAGGAGGAGATGAATGACATTCAGACAAACCAGAATAACGAGTTTGTCCAGGATCTACAAGGGATAGGCGCAGAGCTGACGACTGATGAGGAGGAAATCATACTGGAGAAGGAAGCGAATGAAGGGGTAGAATGGGAGGAGGAGTTGAAGGCAGAGGAGGTGGAGGAAAATTTAATGAAGGCAGAAAAGGAGGTGAAACCAGAGGAGGGGAAGGAGGAGATAAAGGCTGAGGAGGAGATAACGGCAGAGGAGGAGGAGGAGGAGGAGGAGGAGATGACGGCAGAGGAGGAAAAGGAGGAGGTGAAGGCAGAAGAGGAGGAGATGAAGGTAAAGGAGGTGGAGTTGAGGGCAGAGGAGGAGGAGATGAAATCAGAGGAGGAGGAGATGATAAAGGCTGAGGAGGAGGAGCCGCCAATCACTTTGGGTGCGGAGGCTCAGGTCACAGAGGAAGACACAGAGCTAGGGGACGAGAAGGTAGTGAATCTGTCAGAAATGACGGAGGAGTTAAGAGACTTTGCTGAAACCTTGTGGAACGAAACGCGGATGGAGAAGATGAAGATGAAGAAGGGGCAAACACAGAAGGATGAAAAGATCATTAACGAAATGAAAGAGGTGTTGGAGGGGATACAAGAGGCCAAAGACTTCAAAGAGGAGAGGAAGCTTCATGTAAAGAATGAAGATAGGAAGAAGGAGAGTGATCAAGATAACAAAGATCAGGCTGTTGTAACTGTAAGGAGACAGAAATGGTGGCAATTTTTATGCTGTTTTGGTTGGAGGAGGCGCAGCAGGCGTTCTTGAGACTTGAATGAAGATTTATGTTATGATCATTGAAATTGTGAATAAAATTGTAAATAACTTGTAAATATAAATTGCCTTCTGAGGACTGTTTGACATATTTTGATTCACTATTTGAAGACGGGCAGTTGGAGAATCCAGCAAATACAGAGAGAGAGAGAGAGAGACAGAGAGACAGACAGACAAAGAGAGAGAGAGAGAAAAGAGAGAGAGAGAGGGAGAGACAAAGAGAGTGAGAAGTGAGAAGCAATGCAACGTGGAGGGGTAGAAGACTATGGATAGTCGGATAGAAGTAAGAATAGTGAGAGGGAGACATACATTATATCTAGGGAAGAGAGAAAAGGGTATATTTGTTTTTTGTTCTTCTAAATTACACACTTGGTGATTGAACATCTAATGTACCAGCTGGGAAGGGCTACATGCTAAATAGCATTGTATACAAGTCTTTTATGGCTTATAGAGTACATTCATTGTTTGATCTTTTCCCAATGCTGATTAAATATTGAATATTATTTCCAGATTTTTATAAACATCCATCATGTATCCTGTATGCTTTAACTTTTCTGTGTCGATCATATTTACATCAACATATTTTCATCCTCATTATTATCAACATCATCATCACCATCATCATTTAACAAAAACTTTTACCTGTAATCATCCACCCTGCCTCGGGCTAACGCACTTTCAAGCAAACGCTTATCATGATTGCCCTTCTTCTTCTGCAGATTTATTACTGAATAATTCTTGATAGTGTGTTACATTTTGTTTTAATGTAAACATTTCTATTGTTATCATATTGTGTATACAAAAAAATTGTTACATTTTGTATAATGTTGTATCATTGAAATGTAATTTGGTTTGTATGTTTTGCAGAAGAGGATAAATTCAATTCAACATTCACATAGTTGAAAACTTGAAACTAAACATATATTTATAAATACATGTATAGACAGTTTTTTTCTTTTCTTTTTCTATTTATTTAGTTATTTATTGTTTTTTTTGTGTGTGTGTTTTGGGGGAGATGGGGCATTTCAAAAGATAAATCATGTGCAACCTGATAATAATAATAATAATACTAACTCAGCTTTTATATAGTGCGAATCACAATTAAGTCTCTAAGCGCTTCCAAACTTGGATATTATTACCCCGGCTTTAGCTGTGCTGCCATTATAGTGCTCTAGCATTCCAAGGAATTAATTCCTGCCAGGTACCCATTTACATCACCTGGGTTGAGTGTGGCAAATGTAGATCAATATCTTGCCAAAGGACATTAGCGCCACGGCGGGAATCGAACTGCGGACCTTGTGATCGACAGTCCGGCGACATATCCACTCGACCACGACACCTCTACATGATTGATTAATAATCTTTTTGTTCTTTAATATACTTTGCTATATGTTCACAGACTTACTACTTGTACTTGATATGTGGAGACAAAGGTGAGGGTCCTGTGATTATGGACTAACATATCCTGGAGAATTCACATACACACAGTCACTTTATAACTACAAAATCCATGGAACTGATTGATACTGTTTTCAATCTACGGCAGTATTTCTGACAACAGAAAATATTGTCCAAATATAATTTTGTGTATATGGCAAAAGTAATTTATTCACACCCCAAAAATGCATTTACCATAGTTAACAGTTCATTTATATTAAAATGACATTTTCATAATTTGTGTTTAATACATTAAAGTACTTATTTTAAAAAAGGATTTGAAATTGGGAATAAAAAGAAGGTAGAATCTCATATAACAATAATAATAATAATAAAAACGTTACTTATAAAGCGCTTACCACCAAAGTCTCTAAGCGCTAGAGATAGATCTAGGGATATTTTTAAATAAACGTTCCGAAGACCCTACGCTCATCTGAGCCGATAAAAGAGAGGCCCTCCCAATAAGGGACAATATTGGAACAGTAGGGCAATTTAGGGGCCCTGCTCCCAAGTCTCGTGCAGGGGCAGGTATCCCATTCTGATTCAAACTAATTTAAGTCTTCTTCACATAAAAACGATTCCTACAATGTTTAGCAGAATTCATACCAATATTTTTGTATGAAATATCTACAATTTATAATCTACTAAAAATATGAAGTAATAAATGAGGCTAACCTGGCATTTTGAATAGATATCCTTGATTAAAAAATGGGCCCATAGGGCCATATATGTATGATTTAATCAAGAAAAGGGATCTTAAACCTTGTAATGGAAAATGTAGGTGCCCTTGATGTATAATGTATCATTCATGACTATAGTTTTATGCTATTGAATCACATGTGTTATATTTGGGCCCTTAGAATAAGATTTTGGGTACCTTAGACATATTTGGCTTTCAAAGCCCCATTTCTACAATGCATCATATTTTGGTACTAAAGTAGATATCTAATGTGCTCCTATAACCCCAGAAAATAGTTTGAAGCAGTCCGCTCAACTGTCTAGAGTAGCCGATCCTTTGGGCCCTTTTGGATCAACTTCAAGGCCCATGTGACCTTCTATTTCACTGTATTGTTCTTAGTAGGGTTTTTACAACAATCAAACATTTTAAAGCAAAATATTTGTTCTGATATGGGCCCCTAAAATATAAAATATAAAAAGTTGGCACTAACTATAAGCTAAGGTTTAAAAGATCAAACAAGGTAATGGAATTTCCAGCTTGGAAACATTCAAAGTACCGTAATGATTATTTTCAATTTTAGAATTATAAACTACAGCCCCACTTTGACACTCTCTGAACACTGCCAAGATTTGTGACGTCACTCAAAGGACCAAATAAGCATATTAAAGCAGACGATGTCCTATAACAATGCACACACTTTCAGTGCCTGTTTCTGAGCATGGTCTATGAGAGATTGAAGAGCCTTCTTAAGGTTGAGTCACAAGAAGAATTTGCTTGAGAATTATCCATGCTGGGGGTGGTTTCTTTGAAATTCATTGTTGGTATGCGCATCGCACAACACCTGTCATGGTCAGGCCAGACCACAAGCCAACTCTTTTACTGTACTCCACTCGTATTAAAGCCTACATCTGCACTAGTTTGGCCAGGAGGGATGAGACCTCCCTGCAAGGTCACTGAAAGGTGGTTATCTCATCAAATCAGCTGTCAATTAACATAAGAAAAAGGGGATCATGGGGGACCAACGAGCACTGCTTAGGCATTGTTTGCTACATAGAGGGCCTAAGTAGCTACAAGTAGTGCAGTCCAGCTTTAAGGGAAATAAGCAGATAATGTGGATTTCCCCATACTGTCTTTCATGTTTCACATGGAATCCTCCGACCATGGCATCGTCTTCATGGCATCATCCCTCAATGCATCATCTCTTCTGTTGGCCTTTCTGTTTGCCCGCTTTGTGGTTTCCTCCTCCAGGCTTCTGCCTCTTCTTCACTTTACCCTTGAAGGGTGGTTTCCGAGGTCCTGCCTGTCCTTGAGCGCCTGACCCGGGTCTCGACTTTGAATTGCTTCTCCTGTGTGCAATCTTACTCCTGGTATTAGAATGATCTCTGTAAAGATACTGTTAAGGAAATGACTCGGTCCCATGCATTTGTACTCATGCTAGCTGTTGATGTTATAACCATGTTATAAACAAAAAAAAATCAAAACAAGCACACACTTGGTTTCTTGGTAGTCTGTTATAATAAACTACCTTCATTATCACCGTCATCATCAGCATCCTAACCATCATCATTATCATAATAAACATCATTATCATCATCGTCACCAGCATCCTCATCCTCATCACCACTTTCCTAATAACCATCATGTCACAAACATCATCATCATCATCACCACCATCATAATCATCATCATCACTATCATCATCACCATCATCATCACCATCATCATCATCACCAGCATCCTCATTTTCATCACCAGTATCACCATCATCATCATCACCATCACCAGCATCCTCATTATCATCACCAGTATCACCATCATCATCATCTTCATCATCATCATCATCGTCATCATCGTCGTCATCATCACCATCACCATCATCACCATCACCATCATCATCATCATCATCACCCTCATCATCACCACCATCATCATCACCATCATTATCATCATCACCATCACCATCATCATCATCATCATCATCATTATCATCATTTTCAATCTAATCAAATCAACAACCCTCTCATAAAGGTCAGGATAGTAAACATTGTAAAGGATATTTGTTGTTTTTGTTTCTCCTTCTTGACTGCTCTTTTGACTCTTAGTGGTCTTCCATTCAGCTTAGTACCATCCATCTTCAATGCAAACTGTACTGAAGCTGAATCCTGTTTCAAATGAAATACAAAATAGACCTTGGATTAACACTCCACCACCTACAAAACCTGCAAAAAATAGGACTTAACCATTTATATGCAATGTAAATAATCTCCCTACGTCACGCTGTATACATCAAGGGATAGGTATACAAAACGCTTCATGATTATTTAACTGTTTCCATTGCAAGACTAATCTTTACAAGTGTTCAAAACGTGTTTTCATTGAGTTTATCAGGATGGGAAAAGGGCAATTTTGGAAAGCTATTGTGTTGCAGAAAGCAATCCTTCCATCCATTTGTGCCTAATGTTTTGTCCTGACCTGCGCAAGTTGCAAACGAGCCATCAGGGCAAATGGCACTGACAACAAAATGAAAGGTTAATGTTATACCTTCTGCACAGCCTAAAAATGTCTTCACACTTGGAAATAATACTCTTTAAAGATAAAGTTGATTTCTGGTTATGCGATTACATTGTGAAAGAAACAGTGTGGAATCGATCAGAAAAGGTTGATCATCTAGCATATAAGTATTGGTGTGTACTGGAATCATCAAAATGTTAAGAAATTTGGCTTAGTCGTGGTAAAGCTACAAGTACTGTACACCAGAATATATATATGAGAGTACAAAAACATGTGGCGTAAAAATCTGTCCCGATTTTTATGCTGTTACATGCCTTATTTAGAATATTAAGTTATTTGAATAGCAATGCTTTTCAAGGAACATTTTTAATCTGATGTTCTTCCACACTTGCATAATAACAATGATAATGTTCACAAACTATTTTTCACCTCTTCCTAGAACTGAACCTTCTCTTTAAATCAAAAATGTGATTTCTAAAATTATCTGAGCAGCAGAGAGCCAATGTGATTGGCATATTCAGAACTCTTCTTAAAGGAATGCTGGTGTGATCACTTCATCATACCTATTTCCTAAAACTGTTGAATATATCCCTGTCAGAGATTCATTTCAATTTATTTTCCAATACCAGCCATGTTATTAAGTAACAGTTAATTAAAGTTTGATCCCTATTATACAAGAGTGAGAATTGTTTTTCTTCTTAATAGACTTACTTCAAAGAGCACATATCCAAATCCCTTTCCTACTCCAGTGGCTTTGTCTCGAATGAGTCTCACTCCTTCAACGGTTCCAAACTCCTCAAAGTGGTTTCTCACAGCTTCATCATCAATGTTGAATGCAAGATTACCCACAAACAGAGAACGTTTCATGTCATGCTACAAGGAAAGATAATGATGCATGAAAAGTTGGGACAATAACATTAGGCTTGACTTTAAATATACAGTCCATAAGGGTGGAAAAATTATATTCTTCTTTTTTTTAAATAAAAAAATTAATAAAATAAAATAAAATATTCTACCCTGGGATCAAACTGATAAAAGCAGAAAGGGGAAAGAGACAGATCTGGGATAATTTGAGGAAAACCTGAATATGAATACTCAACTTATGAATTTTGAAATTGTAATTGATCGAAAACGAATTGAAAACACTATGATGGGGAATACAGCAGCAGATTGTTCTCGAATTATATATTCCAAAGTTATGGAGGATTTGGCTAAGAAAACAAAAGCAATTGAATTAGTCACTGGTACCGAGAAGTTAAATGTAAATTGGCATAATTTCGGTACATGTGTGCTTCTTATGGATCAAGAATGAAGACTAAAAGGTCATCCAAGTTATACAACATTTATCAATCAAAATGATTTGTCTTTCTTTTGATGATACCTTCTTGTTGTTGCCAGCTATATCCACTCTCATATGGTGCTTGTTCACAATCATGCCATTGCTGTTCATAAAAGAAGAAAAATTATTTTCTAGCGATCAAATTGAGATTGCTAAAAATTGAATGTGCAGCAATAACCTTAGAAATAAACATATTTTGAGATGTCACAAAACATAACATTTTACAAAAGAAACATACTTATGGTGTAGTTATTACACCCTTCTCATTCTTTGTTTAATGAAATCATTTCTGGTTTTCACTCCCAAATGCCATTGTTGCTCAACATGTCCAACATAAGAACAAATTTACCTGTAGACATTGTGACATTATAAGCAATAAAATAATCGCCTCTTTCATTTTAAAAAAGGATAGAAAATTAATTTAAAAAACAGACAAATATTGAATGATGGGATTGTTTTTCAAGAGATATACTGAATGTAATACCTTGCTAAAGCTGCTCTGGCACTCTCTTCTTCCTCAAAGACAATGTAAGCATTGAATGAGGTCTTCTTGGGATTCAATTCCTGTCTGGAATATCAACAATAAAACAAAATAAATTGTAGATACCTCTTGATGAAAATAAAAATCTACAGAATATAAAACAAATTCAAATGTTAGCATTCTACGTTAATTTAGATGTCAAGTGGATATTAATTTCAGTATCATAAATTCCTGAATTCCAGTTAGTAGACAATCTATTCTGATTTACCCACAGTAGTCAAGATATGAATAAAAAAAATTAAAAAAAAAAGATTCTGTGCAGGTTTTCAAAGGTTTTTTGTTTATCATTTATTTATTTCATTTTCATAAAAAATACAATCAAAGCAAATAAACATTCATACAACAAAACACTGAAAATACAGAGTAATCAATATCATCGGCAATGTTAGGCCTGAGTCAAACCGTTTAACCGACGGTTATCCGACCGCATTCATCAAAACCGTTTGGCATTTCTTGCTCTGTTTAACCGTTATTTGCATTTATTTTGGAATGTGCTAATACTAATAGCAGATGATAAAGATAATCAAAGAAACCGCAGTGTAATGTTACACCCTGGCCGCTGCGCGCCAGCTTTCTGGCAGCAGTAATCTCCATGAATGAATTTGTAAACAATAATACAACCAGCCCCCTTCTCTCTTTTCTCACCCTCTTTATTCCCTTCTCTCTGCAATGTGTTCATCGCTCATGTACCTTTTCTTATTACTGCACTCTCACAAGCAAAGTCCTAAATGTTTACACATTCGATGGTCAGTTCCTCTCACATCCCTTCTCCCCGAGTCTCTCTCTCTCTCTCAATATTTATATCCATCCCTTGCCGACTCGCCCCCTAAAATAATGTTCATATATAAATAAAATACACAAATAATGATAACAATAATAATTGAAGTTTTAGAAATATCAATCAACAAAGTCTTGGATATTGTGAGTAATTTAAGTTTTTGATCATTCTTCAATTCAGCCGAATAACACAGCCACCCTTTCTATCTACATGTAGTCTCACTTGTCTTAGTTCTTCACTCTCTCATGGCCCTGCCTGGTACATGCAGGGACATGCTAGACCATGCATGCTCTCTCAGTCACACACACATGTACACACAAACCTCCAGCGCCCAAATACACTGCCCACACACATGTGGGCGTGGCTTCTTGACCTCCCACTGAACTGGGTACGGTGAAAGCATGCGCGGTCACCAACCTGTAATTTATGCTGGTATCAAACTCCACCCACATAGCTAGAGAACCTTCCTGATTGGTCACTAACTTGGATCAGCTCATTGCAGGGTGTGTCTTAGGTGTGTGTGATACACACCTTCACATAATTTCATATGGGAATGATACATGCAGGGAGCTCTCTCCCTGACCACGTGCAAACATTGCATTGCAAAGGCATATATATCTTCACAGAGTAACTTTGCAAGGTTAATCATGATATCAGATTCAGATGAGGAATAATAAGACATGTTTTATGTTGTTTATTACTGGTCTCTGTTTATCAGGAATTCAGGATGACCCAATTTGTGCCATAGTCCGGCTCGGAATGCTCAGCCCGACAGTCTGAAGACCAGCAGGGTTCCGAGCTACAGCACTATTACAAATACTGTATTTTCACTTTTTCAGATTATTATTAAACGGTTAAACGAAACCGCCCGTATACTTTTAACGGTTACCCGTTTAGCACAAAAACCGTAATGACTCAGGCTTAGGCAATGTATAACAAATGTTTCACTTTACAATTTATATAAAATAAAAAAGGAGAATTTTAAATAAAGCCTATGATGGCTTTGTGAGGCAAAGTTCTCAGTAATATATAACATTTTAACATCACAAAGTTAAACTAAAGGCTTCGCCCCTGAAGGGATGATGTACTCACTTTATTGCTGCAACTTTCTTGGACATACTGGGATCAGCTGCACCCTGTAAAGTCATTCAAACATATAATAACATTACCATAGCACAGAAATAGATTTCATACTCTCATGTAACATGAACACTATAATTATAGATAGGACACAGACCTCTATAATCAAGCATTAAACTTGCCATGAATTTCAAGAATCCTTTTCTGAAGTACAACAGAGCTTTAAAAGACCCGACATCAAAAGATACTGTGCTGTTGACTGTGTATTAATCTAAATAAGGTTCACAAAACTTTGTAGGTACTGAATGTTGATCTATGATCTTCATGATGCATATATTGTGATGTGGTTGCCATAGTAAACACATAAGGAATTGGAATATCATCCTGCAGTGAGATCATCTCGCAAAAGCACAATGCATGAAATACCATTATTAACATACATGTATATACTATATTACCTACATATACCTACAATATTTACATATTGTCCTTCAAATAACATAAAATATATATTATTTTATTATCTTACCATGGATCTGAAACGCATGCTTTCTATTGCGCCATAGATTTTGAAGAGTCCTTTCAGCTCCTGTTCAAGTTGAAATAAAAAAATAAAGGGCAGGAACAAAGATTAGTTTTATAAAAATTTAAATCAGATGCACATTCTCTTGAGCTACATGAAAAGTACACAGCAAACACACTCTCTGTTAACCTGAAAGAACTTGGGAGAACAAAAGCGGTTCTCAGCAGACGGTTTTGACTAGTAATTACTTTCAGCATATATTCTTCTCTAGGATGGATTTATTATATGACACACAAATAAGATAATCCTTTAAAAAGTGAACTAGGAAAAAGAAACAGAGAGAGGAAAGAAAGGACGACAGATAGATAGAGAAAGAGAAAGATAGACAGAGGCAGAGAGGGGGGGGGGGGGGGGGGGGGGAGTGAGTAATAGAGGGGGTGATGTACAGAAGAGTAAGAGCAACTGGATAGTATGGTAGAGATAAAACTAAGAAATGACTTGCTTTCTTTGTTATGTTGACAGGCAGGTTACCAATGAAAACAGTCCTAGCAAGAACAATAGGATCCATTGGCTCCATTGGCTCTTTTTTACTTTTCTTCCTCTTGGATTTAGGCTCATCGTCATCATCTTGCGCTTTTCGTTTGGAACCCTTCTCATCGGGATTGCTATCCTTCGATTGAATATTAGTTTGTCCATCATTAGAAGCCTTTTCTTCTGATTGGGTCTTATTGTTTTTGTTCTTGGACACTCTTCCTCCGGATGTATCTTTGCCTGCCTGTTGAGAACAAAATTACATGAGTTAAATAAATGAGTTTTTTTAAATACTAGTTTCAAGTACTGTCTCCAATTCTCAAAGAGATACAAAATGGCTTCCAGATGGCAGAACCCCCGCTCTTAATGAAAATGTGTTTAACAACTTAGGTCAGAATAGATTACAAAAATAGGAGAGAGTGAGGCTGTATAAGTGCATCCATGGTATAATGAACAACATAATTATCATCAAATAAAAAAAATACAATTATACAGGATTTAAAGGGCAATGCAGCCTTTATAATGATATCATCTGTATGAAAACAGAGAAATAAGAGAAACAGAATGGCGAAAGTTTGAAATAATTCAGATCAATTATAAGAAGGTTACAAACGTTGGACATCTCTACAAATATCAAATTCGCAACTTAAGTAAGGTCGCAGCAAATGGTGTATATTATCATAGTTTAATGTAACTATGTCTAAATTTTCATTTCAATATACCGTTTCTCCTGTTTTCAGAGCAATTTGCTATTAGGGTGGGATTTTCCTCTAACGCAATGTTTCTCTAAATAGTCTTGGAGGGCAAGTTCAGGAAAGCAAAACAACATGGCTAGCTAACCTACAGATAATGAATAATTGAAACATTTTCTTTCTATAAAGCTGGAGAAGAAAAGAAATGACAAAATACTGTTGCATTGTGGAGCGTACCTTGTCAAGAGTAACATTCTTCTTGGTGGTCGCAGATGGCTGGAAGAATGAAGCTAGAACCTTTTTTTTGGATCCTGATGGAGTGCTCGTCTCCTCAGGATTTGAGCCTAGGAAGTTAGCAATGCTGCCTGGTACATACTCATTTCCAGATTTGTTGCTGTAGAAACAATAAACGTAGTAGCATCATTATGTCATATGAGTCTAAAGCTTGTCATATTAAATGTTTTGAGCTGTGCTGGACACAAGCCAGAAGAGAGCGCATATCAAGTCAACTTTATATTACAGATTTAGAGGAAAATGTCCTCAAATAACCCATTATTTTATCCCCCTAAAAAGTGCACTTTTCTTTATTTGTCTATCTTATATGATGGATTGTTGGCCAAATAATTTATGGTTTAGATGCCTCCAATTCTAACTAATGTTTTCAGACATCGCCACTAGTGCTTCAACTTGATTGTAAATGGTACTAGTTGTAAACCCGTTTATGATAGTGAGTACTATATAGTGAAAGGTGCATGCACAACCATCTGTAAAGAAAGACTGCCCTTTTATATCTAGAAGAGAAACATAATTGTGTCTCTCTTGAACATCGACAATGGTTCAGGCATTGTTTGATGCATTTCCTGGATTCGGGCGCACATAGCAGCATTACTATCCTGGCTGTGTACTGTATAAAGATGGGCAACACTGTACCAGTGCAACTGGTACATTCACACAACATTTTGTAAAACCTGCTGTATACTTTCAAATGGTTTGATAAACAAAAAGTAACCAATGGAATTTACAAGTTTTGTTGATGAAAATTTCCTTCGTTTTGCAGATGTTTGAGCCTACTTTTACCGATTAGGCCAACCAAATCAGCTATGCTGTTCAGCAGTCCCCTCCATGACCAACCTGTTTTATATGCCTGTTGTACACTGTGGACCAATTACAAATATATTGTTAAGTTTCATTGTTTTACTATGTACAATGCAATCCCATGTACTTTATTTATTTTGTTGGAAATGGAAATAAACTAAATGAAATGAAATGAAATGAATGTTCTGCCATTTTCTAATTTTATGATGTTTTTTTCAAAATGAAGGGAGACCCGAACGCCCGATTACATGGCATTTCCCTGCTTGTTGTTTATCGTTGCTATCGAATGCAATCAGTTGTTGTAAGGTAGGCGGCAGGCTATCTGCGCATTTCAGATATTGCACAACTGCTTTAAATGATGTGACTGGTCACTGGTATTGTGTCCGCAAGCACGCTTTTTGATTTTATCAATATCAGGAGGGAGCTAAGCAGTCGTTTCTCGAAAAGGAGGGGATAAAACTTTAAAAAAGGGCATTAAAAGTTTACAAAATTTCTTTCCATTTTTAATATTTTAAGTATTAAAATCATGTGCCAAAAGTGCAGCTCTGGAGCCAGTGGGAAAGGCATTCTTTTTCCAGGCTACTTTTGAGAGGCACTGCAGGGGAGGCTGAATCCTTAATCTTCCACTCATCATCATCATCATCATCAAAACAATAACACTTTCAGTAACAGTAACAGTAAGAACAATAAAATGATAATTAAATAACAATAAATCAATGTCAATGATAACATTAATACTACTAATAATAGTTAAAAGAAGAAGAAGTCTAATAAAAAATATAAAAAAATAAATGTAGATCTATGAGTGATGCGAGATTCATTGGATTTGCCATTGAGCCAAGACAGCTGCAGAGCTGCAGTCAAACGCATGACATTATTTTCAGTATATATGTGGGACTCGCTCAGCTCAGATCTAATTGTGTAGAGCTTGTACTTCAACTTACATTTCTTTCCTTTTCTCTTTCTTTTTTGTACGTTTTCGCTTCTGTTTTCCTTCCATTTGGTTGCTGTCTGAAACTCTGAATGCAGAATGGTCAGGCTTAAAAGTCTCGTATTTTTGTGGCTAGCTTTCCGTGGAGCAGCATGTGAATAATAAATACAGTTACGGTGGGTGATACGATAAGTAGACAAATAAAAAAGGAAAATATGGGCATTTACAAGTCCTTGTAAATATTATGTACGCGTGCTCATGGTTTCAATATTGCCCCTCCCCCGTTGTCTTCATGCAGGGATCGAGTTCCTTTTTGGGCTTGGAATTCTGAAAGTCAAATTTGACTACGTGCATACACCAAAAACACGTTTTGCAGTGTATACATTTGTATTGCCTGTTCATAAATGTTTATTTGGCCCAGAGAAAAATCTTTCTTCAAAGGCCATGCAGTTGTCTAAAACATGTAATGATTTTAATGTTTGATGATAGGCTGTTCATAAAACCTTTGACGATTTTATTTCTTTACATCGGAAAATTACGTGCATTTTAGAGCCATTACAATAAATTTGTTTAAACCCAAGTGTTGGCATTCTTTTCCAGCAAGCGAAGACATATCCCAGCGAGGCATTTGGAGAAAGATTGTTATCTTAGTTTAAATAGGCGTAAAAGCTACAATGGAACGTGAGCATGTAATTCGAATGCCGAAAAGAAGAGGGAAAGAGAGAGAGAGAGAGAGAGAGAGAGAGAGAGAGAGAGAGGGAGAGAAAGAGAGGGGGAGGGAGAGAGAGAGAGATAGATAGAGAGAGAGAGAGAGAGAGAGAGAGAGAGAGAGAGAGAGAGAGAAAGAGAGGGAGGGAGGGAGTGTGAGAGAGAAAAAGAGACAGAGAGAGACTGACAGAAAAGGTGAGGGGCGCGAAGTGAAGAGTGAAGATCTGACAACCTCCCCCTATACTAATGATGGTATTGTCCGGTGCCCCCTCCCATGACCCGCGAGTCTCAGCTGGCTGGAAGAAGAAGAAGAAGAAGAAGAAGAAGAAGAAGAAGAAGAAGAAGAAGAAGAAGAAGAAGAAGAAGAAGAAGAAGAAGAAGAAGAAGAAGAAGAAGAAGAAGAAGAAGAAGAAGAAGAAGAAGAAGAAGAAGAAGAAGAAGAAGAAGAAGAAGAAGAAGAAGAAGAAGAGGAGAAGGAGGAGAAGAAGGAGGAGGAGGAGAAGGATCTTTTGATAAAACTAAATGTTATGCTTTTTGTCCGGTGCCCCCTCCCATGACCCGCGAGTCTCAGCTGGCTGGAAGAAGAAGAAGAAGAAGAAGAAGAAGAAGAAGAAGAAGAAGAAGAAGAAGAAGAAGAAGAAGAAGAAGAAGAAGAAGAGGAGAAGGAGGAGAAGAAGGAGGAGGAGGAGGAGGATCTTTTGATAAAACTAAATGTTATGCTTTTTGTCCGGTGCCCCCTCCCATGACCCGCGAGTCTCAGCTGGCTGGAAGAAGAAGAAGAAGAAGAAGAAGAAGAAGAAGAAGAGGAGAAGGAGGAGAAGAAGGAGGAGGAGGAGGAGGATCTTTTGATAAAACTAAATGTTATGCTTTATTATCATCATCATCATCATCTTAATCACCATCATTGGTATCATCCGTCATCGTCATCCGTTATCACTATCATCTTCATCGTCATCATCACTCATCATCATTATCATCTTCATCATCATCAATATTAACTTCACCGTCATCGTCACTATCATTATCATGGCATCACCACCACCAGCAGCACAATCATCCTCATCATCATTATCTTCATCATCACACTGCAATCATTATAAGATAAAAATCATCTAAATATTAAAACTGATAAATTATGGACAGGGGAAAGGGGGCGTCGGTCGGTCATTTTGACATGAAGGACCTAATTTTTGGATTAAAATTATTGTCTAAAATTCGCAGTATCTTGTGCAGATTTCGTATTGAATACCCTCCAAACGGATTTTTTTTACAATTCTTTCCTGAAGTTTTTTTTTAAACACTTTTCCCCTATTTCATATAAAAAAAAATATTGTTTTACTTGCCATGTTTAATGATTACATCTCTTCGAACGTCAAGCTTGTGTATTATAAAGTAAAGATTGCCAAATACGACAGATATTCCATTATTTATTAAAGACTTCTTTATTGAGCTGATGAATTCTGGATGCGATTGAAAACATATAACATTGATATTTGAGCTTGTTTATTAATAATCTAAGAATGATATTAATATCGTTTTATAGGAGACAGTTAAAAAGGAATAACACCAGTAATGAACGACCTTATTTAAACTTTCACATCTTAAAACATAGTCCCAACCGAAAACGATAACCATACACCTTAAAGAGAAATAGGCTCATATAGTCATGAAAGTAGTTGAACTGTGCTCATTAATATCTCTATAAAAGAAAACCCAAGACAGATAGATTTTTAAAAAAAAAGGATAAGCGCTAATACTGTGTTAGCAGAAAAACTTTTCTCTTTTTCATTTGTCACAGGTGGTTGTTTTTATCGGTTTTTCAAATCTTACAGACATTTAAGAGATTTTCATCATGAGGAATAGTTATCGTTATCGCACATGTGGGAGGCTATGCCTTAGTCGACGTTGTCCTACATACCAACATGCAGACTAACAAATATAACATGCAGTCAAAGTATATCAACCTTAACGGGTTTTTTTTACCTACTCTACCATCAGAATGTATCAAACAAACGTTTGTACAAATCTGTCAGACAAACCTCGAAAGGATGAGAAAAGTTAAGTATAATCGAAACAATAGCTTTTCAAATAAATCTAAAAGCCTACATACAGCTAAATTCCTAAAATACAGAAAAAAGCCAAGCAAAATCAGAAATAGTGAATTCAAAGTTTGCTATCTAATTTCCTAATGTAAATTAACATAATGAACTCCGTGTATTAAACGCCACGTAAAACTGATTCCTAGTTTCTTCTACGAATATTTTCGAAAATGAGGAGGAGGGCGTTCCATTTTAGATAATTACATAATTTTGGGTACATAACAATGATTTGGGGTCAATTTTAACAAATAAGGTAATAAATTGTATTTAATTTGTACAAAATCTGCAGGGGCTCCAACAAGTTGAAATTCCGTTTCTTTGTTTGTTTGTATAAACGTTTTGAACTTTGTTTATATTATGTTAACCTCAATTTTGTAACCTTGATTATTTTTTATAAATGTGTTTTTGAATTTTGAATAAAGAACATGCAATTACAATTTTTATTGATGATTTTTCTTATCGAACTGCCTAGATGTCCTCAGATTCATACTCATTTTCATTTCAGAACAAAAATATGGAAACATAAATTAAAAAAGGAAGGGCAGCAGGGAATAGAAAAAACGGAGGAGGGGACTAAAAACTAGGAATTAATATCATTTGGCCTAAGATAACTTTCTCCATCCTGTCATCCCTGCGAGCGATGAGGGCGTGTCTTAGATTTTGTTGAATACGACTTTGAATGAAACATCCCCTTTGGATACAGTGGTCACCATTTGGCCTTCGACAATCTCTCGAAGCATCTTGAAACCATTCTCAGCAGTGAACAAGAGGCTATCACCCTCCCATGACGCAGTTACCTGATAATAATGATAATAGCGATAGTAATAGTAATAATGATAATAGCAATAGTAATAGTAATAATAATAATAATGATAATAACAATGATAATAATAGTAGTAATAATACTACTACTAATAATAATGATTATAATGACAATATTGATAATACTAATATCAATAATAATAATTAATGATAATAATAATAGTAATAATACTACTCATGATAACAATAATGATAATAATGATAATAATGATAATAATAATAATAATGATAAAAACAATACTACTAATTAATGATAATGATAATGATAATTATACTGACATTAGTAATAATTCTTTTCTTTAGCTAGGGAATCCTTATCAGCATCAATGCTGTTCTTCCTGACATGCCTGAGGGCCCTTTAATTATCATTACCCCTGAAATTACCAGGTTTCCATTTACACCTGGGTGGAAAGTGGCAATGTGGATTAATGTCTTGCCAAAGAACGTGAGTGTCGGACTTGGATTCGAACCCTCAACCCTTGAATTGAGAGTCAAGTGAATGAACCACTATACCACAACACCTCCACATTTTAAAGTGTCTCGGCGAAACAGAAGATAAATTATGAAGAAGGGATAATAACCATACCGGACTTATAATCATGTCTTCTATATTACAAAGAGGAGTTTTAATTTGTATTCATATAATTATGAAGCACTTACCGACATCTTTGGTAGAAAACCGACCAGGCTGGTCTCAAAGCTCGGCCCGACATCGAAACTGTACGTGTTACTTCGTTCGGGAGTTTCGCTCGTGATGTCGAAGTGGTCATCTTTCTGCGTGACCTTGACAGTGAGTTTGTCAATGGGAAGGTTTGGACGACGATCTGCAGGGATGCACATCGTATCCATCAGATCATTACTCAGCTCACCATGACTGACCATCGACCATTCACCACTGAAGTCCGTAGGCATGTTGAAAGTAAGTTGGTTCGGTTGCCTGTCTATAAGAGCAAAGGAAAGTAATATAATCATATCTACAGAGGAAATGAGGAAATGGGTAACCTTCAAGCCCCACTGCACTACTTGTAGCTACTTGCGCCATCTATATAGCAAACAATGCCTAATCGGTGACCATTGGTCCCCCATGGTTCCCTTTTTCTTATGCTAATTGAGAGCTGATTTGATGAGATAACCACTTGTCAGTGACCATGCAGTGAGGTCTAATCCCTCCTGGCCAAACTATATTGCAGATGGGGCTTTAATACTCCTGAAATTATCGCACCACTTTAATCGAAATGAATCCTATAGTCAACTGTATATCAACTCTTAACACAGCTTTTCTACAATGATGATAGGGGCAATAAAGTTCAAGTTCTAGAAAGCGATACCCGTCGAGTCAAAACATTGCCATAACACAGCATCCTATTTCTCCAAACAATAGATAAACAGTGTTATGAGTAGACAAAACACAACAAAACAAAATCAACCTGTGCAACGTTCTCTGGGTATGAATATTGTATATTGGTATCATTGATTCCGTTTGCTGCGTAAGCGTAAGGTAATTTCGCAATAAATAAGTCCCTGAAAGAAAATTGAAAAAGTGTGGCATCTGATCATTCAAATGTTTATGAGCATTACTTTCTTATAGAGTAAATTATAAACAATGAAAAATATGTAATTACAAGAAACACGAAAGAAGAGGCATCTTAACAAACCATGCAGTCCTGAGATTACAGCTGACATTCAGAGCTCAATCCTCCTCAATGTTTTTTTCATTCTTGGTTTTCATTGTTGAACAGGAATGTCTTACGAGTGCACATTTAAATGGCTACTTGCTATATTTTTGCAATTTGTTAATTAGACCTTCTAACGGTTACATGAATGTGATCATCTAAGCCTGAAAGTTAAGAACATGGTTTTAATTGGCGGTGGTAGAGTATACATTTTTCTTTAATTTGATTAATATTTCATTGACGCTTTATATGAAAGTTTTCTCTTATTTGCTGAGTCTAGTTTTCTCGCCCTTGAAATAATGAATGATCAAACGCTATATTGACCCCTCTGTTTTCAATACTGTTATAAATTATTATAAGTGATTTTGTAATTTTTCTTTTGAAAACAGAAATTGAATTGAATTGAATATATATTTAATTTCCCCTTATTTTATTGTTAACTTTGTGTAATTTTAATTATTATGGTGTACGTAATGCCGCTAAATCTTTTTCTCCGTACTGCTTATTCTGGAGAATATTATCTTTTAGTGTTATAGTGCATTATGCGAACTCAGTATATGGTAGGGGTTTTGATAGCTCCTAAAATAAAGGCGGGAATATTGCATGTCACCCTTCCCTTCGTTGCAGCTGAGCTCGTAAATTCCACCGTGCTCGTCTGCAGATTAGAAGTGTCTGGGATAATAATGCAATCGAAGCCGCAATAATGACAGTGATTAATTTTAAGTTTACAAATGGTGATGAAGAACGTCTAACGACTTTCATTTGCGTCGTACTGATGTAATATTGATGAGAAAGTAATTATTTGACAATATGCCTTTGTTTCATTACAAAATATGAATGTCGAGAAAAGCGGTCTGACATGAGCTCATATCATCTGGTGATCAAGAGCCAGAAGGGCATTAACTGAATTAAAAATAATATGAAATAATGGCCTTTTGTTTCTTAGCAGACGACATAATATCGTTCATCACCTGATAACACGTCTTGTAAATTATTTCATCTTCGACTCAATACTTAACAGCTAGGAAATATTGCTGAGTGAGCCATAGACAGAAGCATAACCAGTTTTTTTAGTACGGGAGGAGAGAGGGGGGCATCCACCCTAAATCACAGACAGAAGTCAAGTTCATGCATTGTAACCACAGTAACTCATATAGTTATTCATATAGTCTACATGCTATCGACTCAAGCATTCTTGCTTATGATAGTTGGCCTCTGCATTTATCTTGGTTATTTTTACTTACCTCCATACTTTCAAGCTTTCAATTACGCATTTTTATTTGTGTGTATTCAAGTTGTCACTATTTATGTAAATCAATTACATTATATACTATTATTGTTATTTGAATGTTTTTATATTTGATTTATCAATAAATGCAGAAAGATCTGCTACAAAACAAGATGATAGTAATATCAATGATATTAATGGTCAATCATAACTACTATTGGTCAATAATATTTCGTTTTACCTCAATTGTCTACGCCAGCGGTAAGCGTTGTCTTTCACTGACAGGAAGGCATGGCTGCATCTTTATTCCATGGTTATTGTAATTGCAATCCAATATTGATATGGACATTTTTCTTTACAAACCAGAGTGGAAGCATTGATTCAAAATACACATTGAGGACTGTATATGGGTTTTGACATTCATAAATGATATTCCATATTTGGATAGTATGAAATATTTCATATTTGGCTATATTATAAGCTTTGCTCACTTTTACTTTTATCCATGCACTCACTGATAAGACGATGCTTTGAATCGCTTATCGATGAAACTAATTTGGCTTACTCGGGGAAGTCTCACGAGTCAGCTTCAACACTGTTCTTCCTGAGGGCCCTGCAATTATTATTACCCTATCTATTTACACCTGAAGGGAGAGTGGCACATGTGGATTAATGGCTTGCCAAGGGCGCTAGTGCTGGGCTGGGATTCGAACCCTCAACTCTTGGATCAAGAGTCAAGTGAATGAACTACTTTACTTCGATACCTGTCTATTTTTATTTATTTTTCATTAAAGAAATTATTTTATATTGTATTGAGCATTTTCATTAAATTAATGTTTGCCCATAAATTCCCTTTCACTATATATACATTAATTTGCAATAAAATCAACGCTAGAATCATTTTAACTTCTCGTTTACTTAAACAAAAAAAATGAGTGAGATTGTGACAATTGACACAAATAACGATTCATTACGTCGTTTATTTCCATTATTATTTCATAGGGCCGCGAGTACTTTCTTCGCATTTACTTTTTATAATAATGATACCCTTCCAGTTGGTAAAAAAAAATCGAGGTGCATAGATAAATAAATCAGCCTGAACTTTGACACAGATCATGGATTCAACATAGTGCAGTCTGTGCAGGGACTCAGATGTTGAATGGGGGGAGGGGGGGGGGGGGGGTTATGAGTCATCACAGTCATGTACTAATTTCTGTCTGGTCACGTAAATGCACCCCTTTTTTCTCAATCAATCAACATAAATTTTGCAGGGCTGCCTCACCAGGCCAGCGGATAAAAGCGAGAAATTCTCTTTCCCACGCGAAACATTATATACTCCTAAAACCACACTGCTCTCACCCTTCTGACACGTTCAGTCTAATAAATTGTATACCTATGTGGTTGACTATGTCATTTAAGTGTTTCTCTATTATACCTAGCCCTTTTCAGTCACCTTCCCACCCCTTCAAGGTAAACAAAGCGGGAACTCACCAGCGAATACAGACATTAAAAGTATACATCAATATTGAAACCCCCGTCACACCAACGAGACCTATGTTAGACAGACAACAGACTAGACATGCGGTTCGAGTCCCGCAGCGGCACTTATGTCATTTGACAAGACATTAATCTACAATTGCCACTCTCCACCCAGGTGAATGAAATGGGTATCCGGTAGGAATTTCTTCCTTGAATGCACTGCGCGCCTTAGGGCAGCGGGCTAAAGGCGTGGTACTACTTTCAAAGCCTCGATCATCCCCTTGGTAAGGTTACGTGCGCAATATATTTAGCATATTATTATCATTATCGTTACTAGTAATATCATTATAGTCATTTGTTATCATCGTTATTATTATTGTGATATGACACCGATTGGCCGAGAGTCGGTCGGTCGGTCGGTCGGCATGGAGTCGGTTTTGGCGGTGTGACTGAGGTATTATATCGAGCTAGAGCATTATGCCCCGAGGTTAAAGGATCGAATACATTACTACCCGTTGAAAATACGAACAAAATTTGGCTGAACTGTTGCACATCAAGGAACTGTCACACTCTCCCAAATTATTGAAATCAATAACACGAATTCATAGACATTTATACAAGAATCAAAACAAATAAGAGATTTTATGATATTGCAATCGATATAATCCTTCCATTGATAAACAAATTCGCAGTTTTATGTTACACTTTCGAATATACGTTATTTGTTCTGAAGGTTATTCACACGTCGAACTCGCAAATTTACAATTTAGGAGTTAATAACTACGGAATTCAAATTCTGGAAATTTAAAATCCGCATATTTTGCAATATACATATATATTTTGACATGATTGCCTCGAAGGTTCTCAAATGAAAATGTTGATAACTTTGTGTACGCCTTTTTTTTTAAAGGAAAAAAGAAATTTAAAATCAAAATCAAAATCAAAATCAAATTGATCACGATTCCGAATATAATCAGATATAATTCTCAGTTCATTTGTAGAAATTGTTATTAAATCAAAAATCATATTTCACTTGCGTAATTACGAAAATTGTGATAAATTCGGAATTAATTGACTCGATTCAAAGGTTTTTGAAATAACGAGGGATTGATGAATCCTTGAATTAACAAACTTTCCGAAAATTGAGCTATAATTAGATTTAAAAAAAAATACTTATGTCTTTATACTGTAAAATGAAAGTTTCCCTTTTTGGGAGGAAAGGTAGTTTCATATCAATTTTTTTTTTAATGAATAAAAAAGCAAGGTCAACAACATCAGAAGAAGAAAAAAAGAGTAACAAAATGAATTGTATTTATGTTGCAAGAAATCAATCGAAAAAATAAAAAATCCATAAAAACAAATAGAACAAAAACAGGAATGAATAAATGAAATTGGATAAAATAATATCAGAACATACCTTGAGAAGTTGCCGGTTTTCCTCACCCTTTTCAGCGCGTTTGTTTGGAAGCTGTTACCGGGTTGTGCTGTCTAGCTTGAAGTGAGCCGGGAAGGTCTTCCGCACAAAGTGAAAAGCCTAAGTTTCCTCGCAGTGTCAAGGTTATGCGCATAGACGAACAGGTGTCGATTTGAACTTGAGCGTTGGGAAGGGGGCGTGGGCTGCTGCTCCCCTCTTCCGTTTTCTTCTTCTCTTCATGTCTGTATATATCAAGATGGATTCATGCCTACGAAGCCCTGGAAACAAGGGCATCACCAGGAGGGGGTACCGGGGGACATCATAACACCACCCCAACCTCTCACACTTTCGGGGAGTTTTTGGTTTTCTCTATCATGCATTTCCTACATTCTTAGTTTTAACACCCGAAGTCCTTACCGTAGGACGTGGGGCTAGCCCCTCCCCACATCCTCACCCACACCCTTGCAAAGTGCCCCCCCCTCATTTTCGAGAACTTGCTGACGCTCTTAAATGGAATTATAGTGTTTTTAGATGACACATCTATAGTCCACGCTTTAACTTAATCGTTTTGCCTCCTCATTACCACATATTTCAAACTGCTTTATATATATATTTTTTTAAAGTATTCGTGTTATATGCTGCATCATAATGCCTCATAACAACGCGACTATCTGAATACCCCCAAATAAGAGGGAGGGGGATAAGGGATGTAAGTTATAAAGTCACATGTGAAGTGAGACCTTTCTGGCACAGACATTGAACATGTGTTTTACCGACCCTGGATGTTTGATCGCAATTAGTCATTAAAGAGTTTTATATGTGATGAGGTTAACACGTAACATTTATTAGTGGTAGTTAGTGGAAAATACAACATGCATGATGTTTCTGGTACCAAGGTCAAGTCCTCTGGAATGGATTAAGCGATGAAATTAACTTTGTATAACTCCAAAGCTTTAAGAAAAAGGAGGAAAAACAACACAATGTAATATGCAGTTCTCCTGGTAGCCCAGGAATTGTAATATTCCAATGACCGCCAACCCTTTAGTTTACAATGTGATTATTGTGATATTATAATTAATCTGGGGATTAACCCTGACAGGCATCTTTTGCTTTTGTTTTTCCCCATCATCCACATAGTTTACTCATTATTTCACCCTTTTGTTAAAATATTTGTTTGTTTGTATGTTAGTTTCTATGTGTATTTCCTTTGTATTTTATAAAATGTACATTGTTTCGGATTTTGCATGTGTTTTTTTTTTACTCGAATGTGGTAAAATATGATATTAAAGGAAATGAAATGAAATGAAAGGAAAGGAAGCTAATACTAGCCCAAACATAATTAATAATGTCCAAGCCAACGCATTTTCCATCATCGCATTGATTCATAAACCAACCAGAAGGAGCACTGTAACTATTTTCCTTCTAGATCACGAATATAAAATCTGAAAACAATAATTGTTCTTGTCTTAACAATTTAAGGCTACTGAGAATGTAATTGTCTGCGCTAATAGAGTATACGGTTCCATGTGACGCAATATTTGAAAGTGCAAACTTTACTAAGTTACGTAATCCGAAACTGTTTTGTATGTGCAGTTTATAGGGTATAATGTTGACCTTGAATTGATTCCTAAAGCTTAAGCGATGCTGTTAATTACCTGCACTACTCAACAGATATCATTATTTAATATGTAACATATTTTAGACAGGGGTCTTAAACTATGGTTTTTAATGAACTCTTATTTAGACTACCTTTATTACACCTCACATAAAATGACATAATGATAAATAACTCCATCAGTATCTTGTCGCTCAACACATTTCCGCCTTGACGCTATGCCATAATCTGTACACCATGATCTATAAAGACTCACGAATAGCCCCCCCCCCCCCGCCCCCCCCCCCTCCCCCCAAAAAAAGTAGAGGTGTCGTAGTCGAGTGGTTTAAGCTCTTGACTTGAAATGCAAAGGTCGTGGGTTCGATCCCCGACACGACACCAATGTATTTTGGCAATGCATTAATCTACATTTGCCACTCCATATCCAGGTAGGATGATCAAAGCATTTGTCTTAGTAATAATCGCCATATGCCCTCACGGTGACCGTATGGTAGGGAATACTCCCCAGTGAGTGGAGATGGTGCACATTGAGTATGAATGAATCCGATGGCCAGGGTAATATAAAGCGCTTATTAAACGCTATATAAATCCAGATTATTGATGATAATAATAATAATTTTGTTTACCAGTGAATCCTGATCAGCTTCACTGCCATTCTTCCTAAGGACCCTGCCATTATTATTACCCAGCAATTGCCAGCGGGTACCAATTTAAAGCCCCACTGCACTACTTATAAGATACTTGCGCCCTCTATATAGAAAACAATGCCCAATCGGTGACTGTTGGTCCCCCATGATCCTCTTTTTCTTATGTTAAATGAGAGCTGATTTTATGAGATAACCATGCACCTGTCAGTGACCTTGCAGGGAGGTCTAATTCCTCCTGGCCAAACTAGTGCAGACGGGATTTAAACCTGGGTGAAGAGTGATACATGTGGATTAATGGTTTGCCAATGGATGTTAGTGTCGTGCTGGGATTCGAACCCTCAATTCTCAGGATTGAGGGTCAAGCAAACGAACTACTACATAACATTGTCAACCATACTCTTGTTTGTCTATTTATTGATCAAGTCTCATTACGTCTAATGAGTCTGTTTTGCTTTTATTAGCACTGTAACAACATTGTAATTTTGTTATATAGGCCTATCAGTTTATGAATATTTTTCATAATCTCAACTAAAAAAAAGCACTGTGGAAAATAGTTGAATTTTGAACCCTTGAACCTGATTTCTAGCCAGGCAAAGGTAGATTTTTTCAAAGAAATTATATTCCATTATATTTATATATCAATGGGCAATTTTACAATATTGTTGGATTGAATTTATTTTACGCAATAGTGCATGATTGTGTCATACATTTGGGAAGACCGGCGGGACCGGTTAGGGAACTTTCGAGCCCTCTATCCTAACTTCTTCCCCCTCTCAGTCTCAGCGCGGGAATGTTTAGTTTAGTTGGTTTTGGTGTGAAATTGGGTTCTTCCGTTTATTTGTCAGGGGAAACCATGTTGTTCCGCACAATGTGATGAGAAACATACGATGAATCTACCATCAAACTTTGAACATTTGAACCGATTTTCTTTTATAACGTCAAAAAAGGGATTGAAGCTTTCATGAACATTTAACTACAGACCTAATTGTAATTACCAAAACATACCTCAACATGGGTTTGTAATATGTCTCATGATTCTTCTCTGCTAGGGTTTTTTCTCACTAATGGGAAAGAAAGTGTTTGATTACAATGTGTAGAATTTATACTAGAAATACTAGAAAGAAAAAAAATGCATTGGAATAAGACTTAAAGGAAATAAGATTCTTGATGTGTGCATTAGACATGTTCACACGTCAATCTTCTTGTCAAAATTCGTTGTAGAGCCATTCATAATTATGATTTAAATGAATGACCCTAAAGTGATTTTATTATCTTGAATGTCCGGCGTGATACTTTCCAGTCAGGGAGACACCGGTCTTGGAGGACAATCGATGTCCTCTGTTAACAAGAAGAAGAAAAAAAAGATTATGAAAGCCCAAATAGCAGAAAAGGGATAATTTCATCTTGAATAATGACTAATGAATTCAATGTTCATGTTCTCCTACTGGCCTCTGCAATGTATTCTATAGAGAAAGCAATCGTCTTCGGTGTTTCAGATCGACCTGTCCTCAGGGTCATCTGACTTGGCACCATCTTCCACACCAGACTGTCAAGGGTGTATCAAGAGCATGTCTGGGCGCCAAGGTGCGAGTTATTGTCTTGGCCAGATCGAAAACAAAAAGACTTGCCCCCTTTTTCTCTCTTGTATAAGATGAAAAATAAGAATTAGCTGCCAAGATCAATCAGGGTTATTGGTATGACCTCAGAATGGCCTTCTACCGCATAGGTCCAGAGTGAATTAGAGACAAGCGGCTGCCAAACTGGATCCACTTTATATCACTTTGTTCCTCTTTTCAGCGCGTAGCTAGGATTTTATTTTAGGGGGGGCGGTAGTGAGCACGAAGCGCGCTCCCTAGGGGGGTGGGTGCAAGCTTTGAAAGAAGACGATTCGTTGTACCTTTCTCGACTCTTAATCCTTGTCTGAATTCTGTTCCCCCCTCCCCTCTCGCGCGAAGCGCTGAAGCTTTGACGTTTCATTAAATTATTAAAGAAAGAAGACGATTCGTTGTACCGTTCTCGACTCCTTTTTCCTTTTCTTCTTTACTTTTGTTCTTCTTTTTCTCTCTCTCTTTTTTTCTTTTTCGGCCGGCGTTTTTTTTTTTTTTTTTTTTTTGGGCGGGGGGGGGGGGGGGGGGGGGCGACCGCCCCCACCGCCCCCCTAGCTACGCGCATGTTTTCGTCATCCTAAGTTCGAACGGGTATGTTATAACATATAAGGTTGGCACATCGCTATCCGTCCTGTCACTAATGCTTCATCACGGTGAAAGAAGGAAAAACGAAAGGATATTTCTACATAATTTCGGTCACTGAAAACTGCTGACAATTTTAATGGTTTGATGGGTTCCATAAAGGAATGCTCAATGTAACTGATTAAGGCTGTAAGCCATACTTATAGAATAACAGCTGAAGTAGTTTATGACTGGGAATTAATCAACTGGATTCGGATAGCGCTCGGGCATTTTTTTAAATAGATCTTCGTGGGATCTTTTTTAAGCCCATCTTCTCGGGCAAATCGAGGAAACATTAAATTCAAAACTCTTGAATTTAATTGGCATGGGCATAAATGAGTTCATATAAACATAATAAAGAAAATTAGGAGAGGCGAAGGAAACCTTTAAAGGCCAATTTTAAAGGCGCGATTTTGTCTTTCATTCTCCGTTTACTTGATCGATTGGGGAGTGAATTGGAAAATGTGTGAAGGTATCCTTTTGTATTTAGTAGTAGCAAAACATTATATTATATTATCTGACAAAAGCATGTTTCAGAGGCTCAAATGCTTGTTAAAATAGCGTCTAGAAACTTGAAAAATGAATGCCCCATGCCCGGTAAGAATGCACTTCTGTCCCTGTATCACTTCAGCTTAAAGCTAATCTTGAGCTCTGGTATGGTAATCGTATATCGAGAGAACATGCCTATAACTCATTTTGGATTGTTTATCCTGTAGTAGATTGATTGTTTGAACCAGTAAAATAAAAACAAACTCACAAAAACTTGCTGGAAATCATCCTCAATAAAAACGCAACTCTCATTTGAACAGAGTGACCTGTGTTTATAAGCACACAGGGGCTGCGCGCCGGAGTGTCTTCAAAAGTTGGGGGGGGGGGGGGGGGGCAACAAAAAAAGGGGCACCTACAAAGAGAAATCTGAAAGCGAAAATATACAATTTTTAGACATTGATATTTACCCCTACATTGTGATTACATTATCAGGGATGATTTCAATGTTTGTTTCTCTCTTTACGTGGTCCAAGATACTGCCTTAGCATCATACTTTGCAGTTAGGTGTGATGGTGAGCGAGCAACCTTTTCCAAGATTTGTGAGGTCGCAGTGCAAAACCTTACATCTTATAAAGAGGAAAGAACAATCCTGATGGGGTTTTAAGTACAATCTAATCATGGTAGGCTGGATAGATCTTTAATAAGGAACATAATTATATCAACCTTGAATACGAGCGAGCGTACGTAGCAAGCAAGCTTTGGGTGAAATTAAAGAAAAAAAATTGCTCTTATCGCCTTAAATTAGGAGCACATTCATTTTATGGTAAAAAGAAAGGGAAACGGACACTTATTAGAAATGAAAACTAGCCAATGTCAAAGTTAAAGGGGGGTACCTCTCAAATTTCAATAAGAGACTCATCGGAGATGAAAAGAGGCACTTATAACAATGAAAAGAGGACATACATGTACAAAGGAAAAGAGGCACTTGTCAAAATAGAAAGGACACTTTTCAGATTTAAAAAGAGGCAAGTAAAAGGGGGCACTTTAGGGGAACTTGAAAAGTGGGGGGGGGGGGCAATGTCCCCTCCCCCCCTCCCACAGGCTCCGCCGACTCTGTAAGTACAAGGTGTCGGGCCTTCCTACCATATATGCTCATTACTCATTTTCTACAAAAGGCATCTGTCAATTATTTGTAATCTTGAACATGCAGTGTAAGTTTGTTGGATTTTGTGAGAATTTATTTTCCATCATTACTAGAACTCAAGCTTATCTTTAAAACATAATGCCAAGCTATAAATCAGCGTTGGTTTTCTTTCTTTCCTATCCCTTTGTACATCTCTATTTATAACTATTGTGTACTCTACAATAAAGCAGAGTACTCACAGTTTATTTGTATAGATGCAGGATTTGGACCCCCCCCCCTTGTCTGAACATGACTATCAGCCATGTTCAGACGGAGGCTTCTTAGTCGGCGTATATTAAAGGTACGTGTACTATGTCCCATTTGCAGCCAACACCAAATTCTGTAGAACTTTTCAGGTATTATGAATATTCACGTAAACTATGTCCTATCTGTGCAATTTAAACGCGTTTACTTTCTAGACTTCACTGTCATGCACTATTGAGTGACTGATTTCATTTTGTTTTCGACATGCATAAAATGAGCTGTTAAGGGTACATGAGCATTTGTCTACATCAATAACCTACTTCTTGTAATGGCCAAAATTAAACGATTGAATCTTTGCGCAGCACAAAACGTACACCATTCGGTACAAGGGTCTAAAAGAATTGCAATCCCTATAAAGTCGATTCGACAACTAACGGTCGATAATTATTTTCACACACAGCCATTTTCAAGCCCTTCGTTATGAGGGAAGTTCTAAATTAGTATATTATCTTTCAAATGCCGGTGTAATTTAACTTTTTCATTTTTGTTAGCCTGCAAATGGGACATAGTACCTTTAATCCCTGTAGCAGTAAATATCCCATACATGTTTGACTTGCACCCTTAGTTGTCCATACCCTCTTACTCGGACTAACTTGCCACGATTAAGTTAACACGACCTTCCACCGACCCAGTCTTACTCAGCGGAACTTCCGGAAGTCAGTGGCGGATCCAGGATTTTCCAAGGGGGGGGGGGGGGGGCGTGAAATAGACGAAAATTGCGAATGCGAAGCCTTTATGGTGCCATTTCCCCACTCAGTTCTTCATTCTTGAATACAAGTTTGACTTTTTTCTAAAGGGGGACCTATAGCTTCACAAGCTCTGCTTATTTTATAGGTTCCTCCACTTTTTCTCAAATTATGATGTAATTAAGTATCGATGCTGTTATCTTCTCCAATCTCGGTAGTTGATTACAACAGTTTTCCACACATTTCTATTATCTGCCAATCTAGAGCAGGAAACATATTGTAAATTTGATTTCCATGCTGTAGATAGATTAGCAATCGAATAAACATTGAATTCAAAATCATGGTCAATGTAAATCATACGAAGACAATTAGTGATTCGCACTGCCTATATTATAAAGGGCATGCAAATTAATGTCCTGCTCAGATCGGATACCTTGCCTGGTTTGTCGCCCCCTCATTATAATAACATCCACACGATGAGGCTGATGAGCAACTATATAGATGGTTCGATGTATACTCGACACTGACCGTATATACGTTGCTCGATCACTCTTCAGTTTCTGCGGGTACATAATCACATGCACACCGTGCTCGTATTTGCTAGTGCTCCAGAATAAACTTAACTGTAAGTATACATTTCTTTTGCTTTGTGGTTGAAATAAGCTAACAAGCTGTGCTTCGACCAAGGTCTCTTCGTCTTTCTTTATTCTACATTGTACTGTTATGATTGTACTCTATTGTATTTTGTTACATGTGATTTCAGGAAGACAAATAAACTTGATACTTGAGCGAACGTTCGGGGCATACTTTTTGTGAGTGTATAGATGCATTGCGGAATAGCACTGTCAACAGCCCTATTATATAGGCCAAATGGTCACAAGATAGTAAGATTATTTTCTGGACAGTATAATGTGGAATACATTACGCTAATAGTTCTATTTACTCAAGTATGTTTTTGTGTGCAATGACTTAAAGATAATTATACAGATCATAATCATAATCACAATATTTCTATTAACAAGATGTTTTTCATATGTTGTATTCATATTCGATTTGGTGTCTATATGATCTGTTTTTTTGTTTTTGCTGATGGCTGATGTGAGTTTCAACGTGATTAAATCAGTTAAATTATATTAAATTCAACCATTAATTTCGTTAGGGTGTGCGTGAATCGACTATCATAATAATGCTTTCAAAGATAGCCTGATGGCTATGCCCAAATACCATATACCTATCGATATGATTGTATAATGATGATTGTTGTATTTTATATTCCCTACCGTCTGGAAAAGACTCCGCCCCTGTATTATATTGAGCAATTCCTGCATACCTCACCGCCACAAAGCACGATCTCAAAGATCAGAAGACCAGCTCAAGGGCAATTTCATTACCATACATCCCATAGAAATCGTGTTTGGATCACACATTTCTTAAAGGGACTCGGTAACATTGTTCAGATGAGAGAAAATCGTACTAAGGTAGTGACTTCAATGCTAGATGTAGAATATTAAAGATAATCTGATGGTTCGAGTGAAAACATACCTTTATTAATGATAACAATTAAAATAAAAATGATTTTTAAAAGCCTGTTTTATGTCTTATTTTCATAGAAAAACGGTTGGGAGAATTCAAAAATGTGTTGGGAGAATTTATTGTTAGAGGGGGTTACACATTGACGCCTTCAAAGAAAACCATAGATATCTTTGTGATTTGAGATTTTTTTTCTTCAGGATTTGTTGCATGTTAGAAGTCAGTACAGTAGAAGGAATATAATTAGTAACATTTCATACACAAATTATGCATTTTTCCATCAACCTTCAACAATGTTACCGGTTCACTTTAAGGCTATTGTAATTGTTGGGTTGATTTTTCGAAAGTATTTACGATCGTGATCACTGCATAATTTTCTGGCCTAATCGCAAAATGAAGAGAGAGAGAGAGAGAGAGATAGAGAAATCAGCACATCAAAATATCATACCGTTAGAGATATGTATATCACCCCATCCCACCCCCTCTCTCTCTCTCTCTCTCTCTGTGTCCCTGTTTTTTTTTTTTTTTTTTTGGGGGGGGGGGGGGGGGTTGGGGTCCCTTTGCTAATCTTCTCTTATCCTTCTTGAAACATGCGTTCACGCGCCTCATGTCAGGATTAGGACAATGTCGATCTTTATATGTGACACCGCCTTTTATGTGAAACCGCAAGTAAAGGAAATGACTAAAAAAAAATTGGAGAAGCGACATGGAAGCTTATCCGGCATAATACCGCAAGATCAGTATGTTTGGGCTCTAATATTATTGTTTAAGTTACAGGATTTGTACAGCATCTGATGTTCAATTGCTCTGACAGGTAAACGGTCAGAATTGTCCTGGCATTTTTGAAAAGGCATATGCATTCAAGTGGCGTGTTCTTTTTTTTTTTTTGGCGAGGGGGGGGGGGGGGCATATGACATGTCATGAGCCCTAACTTGGCATATATTGTGTTGTAAGTTTTGTAATCTTGGGCAATGATTTTAGATAATCTAAGTCATAAGAAATTATGAAGATTTTTGTTTGTAATTTTGAATGAGATTTCAGAATTGTCCCCCCCCCCCCCCCCCCCCATTACACTGCCGCAGTAATAACAAGTAAGGTGATTAGTGCTTTTATCAAGACTTATCAAGGAAGGATGTTATATACTTCCTTTAAAACGAGGGAACAGTGCAATCTTTGTATAATCAGCAATGATCATCATGAGTTACCTGTAGTTGTGATGGGGGGGGGGGGGGGGGGGGACAAGCGACACGTGTCGTCGTTGAAAGACCCGAGATGACATAACTAATAAACACATAAATGGAAGAAAATTTTCCCCATATAAATTCGGTTTAGGCTCAAAAGGCAGATGAAAAAATGATTCCCCTCTGTTATTTTGTTGTCAGAATGTTTGTCTGAATTGCCCTCCCCCGCCCACTATTAGCAGAATCCCGGATCCGCCCCTGTATATAGTATAGGCCTACCATGTACAAGTCTTTGATTTTTGTAGTATTTAAAAAAATATTTATTCATTTAGGGTAGCATTGTCAGTTTAATACAAACTGCTTTTTATGTTGACCCTGTTGGCGTAGAAAATGATATGATTAAAGATTGAAATTATATTAATAATATTGCTAGGTTCTATATACATGTACCAAATGATAATTGAAGGCAAACTAATAATAATATATCAATTATGAAGGCGAATTCAAAGACTTTCGTTGAAATTTACAACAACAAAAAACAACACAAAGACAAACAAAATTAATCCGATTTGTGCCCTTGATGTACCGTACAGCAAAGAAGAAAAAGAAATGGAGTAGTGAAAGATCGAAGACTTATCAGGAAGAGAGACAGAGAAAGTATGTAAATGTGTGTCCGTTTTCTCTTTAAAATGCAAAATTTTCCCACTCTAAAGGGGCAAGGGGTATATCCCCTCCCGATCTAGTCAATCTACGCCCTCAATTTTTGACCATCTAGTACACAAAAGACTGCCCCCCCCCAACAAAAATAAAACAATGACTGAGCCTACGCTACGCCACTAGGGTTGGGGAATTAACTTGTATGATATTAACTGTGTAGATGTTTTGTTGGTGATTTGAAACAGATTTCCCTCTTCTTTTTGTAATTATAAGTCCTACAAGAATTAAAACTAGATATTGTTTCTGCTATATTAATAAACTTTGGAGTGGACTAAAAGATTATTATTATTATTCTTATTATTATTCTTATTATTATTCAATTCAAGATATGCGTCATTGAATATAAGAAGTATCTCACTTCACCCTCTTCTGAATCAGTGTGTATTATTGATGCCATACATTTTAAACAGCAGTTATTCTTTGGTCTTTTTTAGCACGGGCGAAACATTTCATCTATTTCGATTTCATTATGTAATTTCTGAGTAGGCAACATTCAGTAATTGTCACAAAAACTTTCGAAAGACCGACTGAGGCAATGTCAATAGTCTTATCCACCACGCAGTGAAACGGACGAATGTTAAAGTTGAATGTGGTTTCTGTGGGATATCACTGTTTATCATTAACAAATACATGATGGCTATGTTTTTTTCTTTCTTTTTTCCTCCAGAAGCCACTAACCATGCCAGTCAACTTCTCCGGTACGTGGAACATTGCTAGCCATGAAGACTTCACCGCCATCCTTGACAAACTCCAAGTACCAGAAGATAAACGACCACCGAGCAAGATCACCAATCTTCAAGTGGTGATCGAGCAAGATGGCGACCACCTCAAGATCGTCAGTAAAACCTCGTTGGGAGACAGGGTCAATGACTTCACGGTCGGGGAACCCTGTAAGTTTGTCATGTTCGGCAACATGCCCGAGGTTGACGTCACATCCGCTTGGGAGGGCGATCGTCTGGTGATCACCGATGCCCGCGGCGCAAAGCTCATTCGCGAGATCGTCGGCGACCAAACCGTGTGTACGTTCTGCGTGGGCGACCTCGCCGTCAAGCTCTTCTACAACAAAGCCTAGATCATCGTGAAGGTCTTCTATACAAGTCCCAGATACAACATGACATCATCGCCGTTAGGCTCTATATACCACAACAAGGCCTAGAAAAATCGTGAAGATCTTCTATACAAGTCCCAGATTCAACATGACATCATCGCCGTTAGGCTCTACTACAACAAGGCCTAGCTAAAATACGTCGTCGTTAATTTCTTTACGAGGCCTAGATAAATTTCAACTCACTTTGGGTACTCTGACATGGAAAAATGAAAAAACAAGTACTCTAATCTTCTACTTATCTATGTGATACACCGAGTATGTTCACATTGAGAACAACATAACATTACTTGTGTCTGTTAACTAAGTTGCTAATTATAAAACTGCCATTAAAAATTGGAGGCATATTCCATGCCACTTTTGGGGTTTGCTTAAAATGGTATCACACTACAGACTGTAGGCCTATTAATCCCAAAACGACGGTATTACATTCCATTCTATTTGGGGGCGTTTTGTGCATTACAAGCGCCACTTTTGTTTTTACCGACTTGTATTTCATTGTTGATTTTTCAAAAAACTGCCTCTTTTGATATATTGTTGAATTGAATAGAATTAAATGAAATTCTTAATTGAAACGTATATTGAGCCAAGTAAACTGCTTTTGAACAATATTATGAACTTGATTTTGATTTTAACTGAAAATTTGAATTAGTTCTAAATGGTTATTTGAACAGTCCCTACCAACTCAACATTGCGGGAGGCCTTCTCACCAGGAAAGGGGCCGGTGCGCTACGAACTATAGGGACATACGTGCGACTGGTGTTGTTTATCTGGGTTTACTCTTAATTGAAAACTTGCAGTTTAACATTTTGATTTAAATCAGTGTCATGTCATGTATTAAAGGTATTACAAAGTTTTGGTATGGGGTCATGAATTTGGTTCAAATGAACATATTGAAAGCATATGCGATCCTACAATATTCAGTGATCGTTGTCGCGGTTGAAATCGAGTCTAAAGTTATGAAATTGCAAATAATAAACTCTTTATGTTGTATAGCTCCCTCTCAATGTCAAGATAATAATTCAGCTATAGATCAATGTTTCTTGACTATAATCGACCGACTGACTGTTCCCGTTTGGAAATTATATATCACAACTACATATTCTGAGATGTTCATGGTCGCAGCTACCATTGTACGGCCGTAGGCGCTATTTGAAATTCATCAAAATTTACCGGGAGCAGCGATACATTTTTATATTCAATTTTTCTCGAAAGCAGAAGTGTTTTGGGGGCTACATTTTCTAGTGCTTATAATACATCCACAGGGGCATCCAAATATATCGAAATTGTAAAGAATCAATATCCACCCAATTTTCAAAATTTCCCAAAACTTTGTATTACCTGTAAAGAGTTGCGATTTATTCAAATTCAAAGCGATCGTATAACCTGAAATCAATTGCAACTCTGTAGTATTAAGAGATAAAACTAAGTTTCCGTTTGATTTTTTGCATTCAGTCTGATTGAGTTGTGACTACAATGTAATTTTAAGACGGGGCCATGATTGCTACAATTTGAAATTCGTCTTGTTAACCCTTACGTTATTTTCGTCCAAAGTTAGATTGCAACCGGGTTGTTTTATAGTGCAGTTGTTTTTCTCGACCTCTTTTTTAATTTCTCAAGGGATGGGGGTGCCTCCCTGTCTCCTGATATATATATATATATATATATTACGATTCACCGGTCATCTACACACGGGGGTAATTTGACATGTTTTGTAATCATAATATACAAATTCCTTTGGAAGCGCAGAGACGTTATATCAATATAATTATGATGTGCATTATACGAGACAACATATTATTATTAGTGTCATATATGTGTACATGCTTTGTTTTTGTGATTAAAATTTTGTTAAAGATCAATCTATCCGATTCATTCTCTCGTCTGTTTCAACACAATTTGCCTCGTACTTTCTTCTTCTCTTCTCCATTCATGCTATCTGTTCAAACCTGAAGTTTTTTCCTGCTCTGTACATCTAGTCATTACTCTCTCTTACTGTCTTTCAACTTTCATTCTTGCACATTCTCTCTTTTAACTCAACTCTCTTAATCAGACTTTGCTTTCCTTCCTTTCCACTTTTGCTTCTTCATATCTCTAACCCTTCCTTGTTTCCATCCAGGACTCAGTCCTATTTTTTTTTCTTCTCCCTCTCCATTTCATTGTCCTGAGCAACATCTCACAAAACTGTCATCCTTCAACCTTTGTGAAAATCTCATCTAAACTAGTGTTTTCAATACATGTACGTTTCAATGGGATGTTATTGAATATGACGATTTTGCAAGATGTTCCCTCATTCAGTCCCCTCCTCTCAATCCCCATTTCTATATCATCTCTTTTGCATTGTTCAAGAAAATACTTCATGATTAAAAGACGGAACACTGGAAAAAACCTTATTGGTAGACATACATTCAAAGAGAGACTACAAGCACACCATATACTTGACAGGGAAGATATCTTTTAATCAAGAACACAAATATGCGGGACAAGCACAAGTTAAACAATTCAACTACTGTACTTAATTTTATTTCCATAATCCTTAGCTAGGCAGATGTATTTCTTCTCATGGGCATACTTTACAATCCAACAAAAAGGACAGTTACATGGGGGGCTCTTACTAGTGTGCGAAAAAACGTGGACAAACTTTTGAAATACATATTAAAGGTACTATGTCCCATTTGCAGCCAACATCAAATTCTGTAGAACTTTGCAGGAATTATGAATATGTCATGTATTCATACATGTCCTAATATTCAAGTTATGCAAGGAAGCCCGTTTACTTTCTAGACTGCACTGACATCAATAACCCACTTCATGTAATGGCCAAAATTAAACTGATTGAATCATTACACAGCATAAAACGTACGACCAATGGGTCTGAATATCATACTAAATGGATTGCAATCACTAAAGTCGCTTCAACAACTAATGGTCGTTATTTTCACACTTAAAAACTTTTTCAAGCCCTTTTGTTTTGAGGGAAGTTCTAAATTACCATTATCTTCCAAATGCTGTTGGAATTTAATCTTTTCATATTTTGGGGCCTGCAAATGGGACATACCGTAGTACATTAAAGTATCATTTTCCTTGAACAGGTATCACATTTGTTTCCACATGAACAACTTTCGAAAAACTAAAAATTTAGCGCTTGAAATAATTACGGTGCTATTGTAATTCTAACTGCTTGAGTAAACTACATAATTGTCTCGCCATTATTTTTTTTTACTAATGATGGCGCAGGCAGCACTCGACAGAGATTTGACATAACCCTTCACCCAAATAACCCCACACCGTAAATAAACCCAACATGTGTTATATTTCAGGTATCCAAATCCAATTTTAATGAAAGGAGATACATGTATATCAACTACAGGTCATGTATGTTTCAAGAGCACATAACACAAAGAAGAAAAGCAGGATACTATGTGCTTAAGCTGAAAGACAGCATTTATGAAATTCCCGTACAAACGGAAAATTGGACACGTGATAGAAACAACCATTTTTTAATTTTTGATTTCTACTAGGATGGAGGTGTATGCATCAACAGTAATGTCTGTCAAGGCAAGCTTCGTCTTCTCCGGCATGATACCAGAGCTACTGAGCTTGAACACTCCATGGGTGTAAACATTCTCGCCAAGTTTCACCTCAAAGTCGATCTTGGCAGACGAGGAACCAAAGTTATTGACGACCAGGTAGCCAGGCCAGTCGGGGAACTGACGCAGGTAAGCGTAGACGGTTCCAGATGAGTGCATCAGATGATAGTCGCCAGCAGTCATAGATGGCTCACCATGGAAACTGGCTAGCTTCTTGAAGACCGAGAGTGATGATGTCTTGTCAGCATCTTGAACCTGAGAGGAATAAAATTATCTGATTACATACAATTCAAGTAAGTTGATAAGATCATCTAGAAATCAAGTCATTTAAATTCTTGTTAAAATTTGCTTCCTATCCTTAAACAAAAACAAAAACTTTATTTTCTAACATTCAAGTAAATGAAATATTTATCAGTTTTGTTATTACTTTGACAAATTACTTGGGGGTCAATTCGCACAATCTTCAGAAAGGCAATACTTCTTGATTTAATCTAAAAAGGCAACATTATATTCTGCCATTGCTGCCGCGAGATATTCATGTTGGTTGTACAGTCCATTTGTACAAATTTGATTCACATTGGTATCATATTACTTATAAACAAAAACATGTACGAAACAAAAAACAACTCACCTCAACACTGTAGTCGGCATCAGTAGGAAGATCTAGCCAGGCTGTTTCGTTAGCAGCAGTGAAGTTACCATTGGTGAAGTTAGCCCAGTACATGGGTCCACGCGAAGCATCGACACCACCAACAGCCTGTTGATAAACAAAAGTGGACTTCACTTGTTACATGCATCAAAACATGATAGGGCATGAAACAAGTGAGAAAAACTTCACTTGGCATAAGATTTTACATTTTTTTCTTTTTTAACTGATTAATGTTCATGGTTTACCTATGAAACATGTAAGATGCTATTAATGGTTGAACATAAAACTGAATCGATGGTGTCCAAAAGTTGATGACCTTATTAAGCTTCAAGATTTGTATTCAAACTGCTTTGAAAAGTAATATGATCTGCACAAAGATTGATAAGTACGCAGAACCAGGAAGAAATCTCTCCATTCCTATAGAGACTTTGACAAACAATTCATTTCCTTTCTTAATTGTGAAGATAAAGACTTTTAGCTCACTCTCTTCAAAATCGATTCTAATTAATGAGTTTATGAGTAAAAAAAAAAGAACCTAAAGAGATTTCTAGTATACACATGAAGGGCTGTATTGGTCAAAGCAAGAAAACATTTAACCGAGCCTGAAAACGAAAGTTGAAAGAACGTAATATTAGGTTCTGGTATGATGCTCTGCTTGAAGAGGACCGACATAGCACCTATGGTATACGTACCAGGTCAAGGGCTCCCAGCTCTTCTCCGTAGTAATTGATGGGGGTACCAGGAAGGGTCAGCAGGATAAAGTTGAGTAAGCGAGCAAACTTCTCTCCAGCACGGCTTGCAATACGAGACATACTCTCATCACCAAGCTGCATGATGGCAAGGAAAGAGAAGTCATTAATTAGGGTTATCTCACAATCAGAGAGTATGTTTATACTTGTATGTGTGGAGGTAACTAAATATACACATTTGATTATTAGGTCTGGATATCATACAGTGACATTGTATAGTTTTATACAAGCATACGTAGGTATACAAGCTTCAGCTTAATGGGATTTATGCCTTGTGTTTATACTACATGTATGCTTTTCAAAATCACGACATCATTATGTTGACATCATTATGTTTACATTATACTATTTCATTTATTAGAGTATTTCGTTAATATGAACAAAAATTGAAGATAAATGCGACTTTGAACTGGATTGAAATGGTTGGAGCCCTTCAAACCTTCAAAGGAAATGCACACAGGAAACAGCCAAAAACAAATAGGAAAGTGTATTACTACTACTAATGAAAATCTGGATTTATATAGCATTTAATATGAAATACCATCCCTTGTGCTTGTACCCTAGACATCAGATTCATTTGCACACAATGTGCACCATCTCCACTCCCCAGGGAGTATTCTTACCAACTACTAACCCAAAGTGTACAATGATAATAGAGGGAAAACAGGATGTAAACCTATTTAGAAAGCAAATCAATTTATCACTCAAAATTCTACTGGTATGATTATCACGGAAGATAAAGCGACATGGAGAGGTAACTAACTACATTATCAAGATGTTGTGCATTTAGACTACTTACTGTCCAGGTGTTCCATCTCTTTTCAAATCCACCATCCTCCTTGCCTTTTAGCCATTTGGCTACAGCACCCTGGATGGAATCAACGGTTGGATCGGCCTCAATAGACTTAGCAAAGCCAAGGTTGATTATCAGGTCTGCCTCGCGGCTGTCATTGCCAAACTGAAGGACGGCATCGTTAGGTGAAAGCTCAGTCTCTGTCACCAACAGTCTGGAAAAAATATTCAAAAAAATAAAAAAACAATAAAATAATCAGGTAAAACAGATCTGTAAGGAACCATGCATAGGATAATTGTTTAAAATAATTTCCACAGGGTGAATACTTTGTGTCTGAAGTGACTAAATTAATCAATGTACCTCTATGATACAGTGAAGTTGTTGCAACAAGGACATAATGACCATGAAAATTTACCTTGCTATATCAGGGTAAAAACTTCTAAAAGGATATAAAGAACTTGGACCAGCAAAATTACCTGGTTATATCAGATATATCATAGTAACAGAGCCCTTTACAGCAAGTTTCCACTATAAGCACAAATTCAACATCTAAATAATTTTCTTTGAAACCTTTTACCTAACCATTCATAACACTTGGGAGTAATTTTGCCATTTATAACATTTAAATCTTATAGAAATGACATTGTATCATTATAAATGCAATAACTCACCTGTACTTTCCAAGATAAGTGTTTTGTCTGAAGACTTCTCTCCATCTGACCAGGAGATCATGAAGTTTGGCCTGCATCCCAGGGCAAGCATCACCAACGCACATGTATTGCTGAAATAAAAACAGAACATTGATGGACAGGTTAAAGAGAAGCTTTACTTCTAATTCTAAGAAAGATGAAAAATGAAATTTTGAGCTTTTGTCATTCTTTTGAAGTCAGTTTGGAAGAAGTCATATAAAACTGATGTCCCCTGAAAGGTTTTGTTCTTTAAAATGATCCCATACTTGAAATGCGACAAGAAATTACTAGTACTTATCAACAGTCATGTCACAAATGTGTGTAGTCCCATATACCCATTTCTGTGTGCTTGTATTTTTACATCACAAATGTGTAAATTTCTTATTAATTTGATTATTCTTAAACTTACAGTACCTCTTCCCAGGAACTGTACAATAAACCTCTCCAAATTCAGACATGGGCTCCTTAATTTAACTCTGAGCTTCAAAATTGCAATCTAGACCCCCGTGAAATAAACTATTGTGTAATCCTGGGCCCTGTCGTACAAAGAGTTGATATCAATCGCAAATATGTACATGTACATAAGAGAAAGAAGACTTCAAACTTTTTTGCGATTGATTTGGATCGATCGCAACTTGATGAATATCATACAGGAACACGCAGCAGAGCACCTACCGGAGCGGATTTGCTTCCAGATGAGCCAGTTGGTTCTGGTTCACTGCTGGGTTCTGGTTCGCTGGAGGGTTCAGGCTCACTCGAAGGGTTCATAGCCATGGTAGTAGCAGCAGCAGCAGAATCGGTAGCAGCAGCAGCAGGAGTGGTAGCAGCAGCAGGAGTGGTAGCAGCAGCAGCGGGGGCGTCTGTGCCCCCAGTCACTTGACGACGGCGACGGTTGCCTAGGGCTGTGGCCACGTCGCTAGATTCAAAGATGTAATCAACATCACTGAAGATGAATCCATCAACCTTGCGGTCAAACCAGAACTTGAGTGCATCCTGAGAGATTAATGGATAGAATAATGATATCAGTGATTCATGAGAAACTAGGATTAGCCACTATAACTTTCTGTAGATAATACATAAAGAAGCTTGCATATGGTACTATGTTCCAGATAATAAAATTTGAGAAATTAGGAAAATTGGCTTTCAATCTTACAAATCTCTAACATAAGCTTTAAAGGTATTGTTTAACAATGTTAAAACTGAGATGCATGGCCCTACGTGTTGTCAGTGTCTGTGACATGGTGTAAGCCCTAAGAAAATTGTGCTTCAAAATGATCATCAAGTGCCTCAATAAAGTTTTACCATACCGGTATTCATTTTCCCTAATAGACTGTAGTGTTATGAAAACCGTTAGAAAAACCAATTTTAAATTTCGATTTCCAATCATACATACATCTTGATAATCAAACAGGCGATCGACTTGTAAATTTCATGGGGTTCCTGACTGACCTAAAGGTTTATAATTATCATTGCAGCATGAGCTAAATCCAGGATTTTTTTTCAGAATCTGAGACAAAGTTACCCAATCCCTTAAAAGCAAGTTTCATAGTTGGGACATACTAATACTAATACTTGAATACCGGTAGGTAGTTACATGTATGGTATATCAACACAAGGTGGCGCTATTCATTTCAGACTCAACTGAAGCTTGGGTTCTAAATATCATCGCATGTACTTACAGAAGTTAACATGTAAAGAACACTCCTCATATAGCACATTATACCTTCAACAAAGGTCTCTGTGCCAATCTAATGTCAAGATATGTTGTTTACAATTGAAATGAAATTAAGAGAAATATACCATGCATGTTTTTGGTCCTTTAAATCACTATGAATTATTTTTTCTTGTAATGAAAGAACATGGTTAGCTTTAACAAGTTGAGATATAGATTCATACCTCAATAGCCATCTGGACGTTGGTGTTGTCATAGTTGAGGTCTGGTTGCTCTGCCTTCAGGTAGTGGTAGTAGCACTGCTTCCTAACGTCATCGTAGGTCCATGCACTGTCACCAAACTTGTTGAGCTGGAGAGAAAAAACAAAAAACAATGAACCCCTAATTAATATACAGCACCATAGAGATAAAGTTTTGAACTGAAGGGAAAACAAAGCTGTACCCTATTTTATTCATAATTTCACAGGAGATCAGTCTTGACTGAAATCCTTAGGGTTCGTCTACAAGTACATTAGGCTTGTTTTAATTGTGCAATGTTGGTGGTTCCTGATTTTAGCACTGAGGGCCTATGTGTATTGGACCTCAGTAAGTGACAAGTACTTGTAAAAGACAGATTACATCAATCAAACCAATGTCTTTGTAGAACATAATTTTTTTTAAAAGAAAATCTTAAGAAACTAGATGGAACTTCGACTGCGCGCAGTCGAAAATGATGCCTCCGTCAAAGAGCAATATTACAAACCAAAACAGAAGAAATTTTTCAAATTCAAGTTCAATTGTAATCCATTAACAGGTTCTCAGAATATCGTGATTACAAGCAATTTCTCATATACATAAATGACCCTTTGACCTTTGACCTCATGACCCTAAAATCTACTCAGTTCATTGGCTCTGCAAGATGTCCCGAGTTAAATAGTAATCCATCTGTCAGTTCTAATGAGAATGCGTTCACAAGCTATTTTTGCATACATAATGAGCCCATGACCTTTGACCTCATGACCCAAGAATCTACTCAGTTCATTGGCTCTGCACGATACATGCATGGTCTAAGTTTGGCAGGAATCCATCAATCGGTTCTTCAGATAACGCGATCACAAGCTGTTTTTGCATACATAATGAGCCCTGTGACCTTTGACCTTTGACCTCGTGACCCCAAAATCTAATCAGTTCATTGGCTCTGCAAGATACATACATGACCAAAGTTTGGCAGGAATCCATCAATCGGTTCTTGAGATAACGCGATCACGAGCTGTTTTTGCATACATAATGAGCCCTGTGACCTTTGACCTTTGAACTCGTGACCCCAAAATCTAATCAGTTCATTGGCTCTGCAAGATACATACATGACCAAAGTTTGGCAGGAATCCATCAATCGGTTCTTGAGATAACGCGATCACGAGCTGTTTTTGCATACATAATGAGCCCTGTGACCTTTGACCTTTGACCTCGTGACCCCAAAATCTAATCAGTTCATTGGCTCTGCAAGATACATACATGACCAAAGTTTGGAAGGAATCCATCAACTGGTTCTTCAGATAACGCGATCACGAGAACGGGACGTACGGACGTACGTACGGACGGACGTACGTACGGGACGGACGTACGTACGTACGGACGGACGGACAACCCGAAAACATAATGCCTCCGGATACTTCGTAACGGAGGCATAAAAAGACAATATCAAATGAGATAGACCTGTAGGAAGAACCTTTTTAAGAGTTCATTCAGGTAAAGACTAAAGACAGATCTTAAGCAGATTTCTTGTTTTCACACAAACTTCACCAGAATTAAAAACTGAATAGAGATGATAGACAATACAGTTAACTTTTCTTCAGTTGAACAAGTTTTTTTTAAAGAAATATACCAAACTATGCAAGATATGTGATATTTACACTTTTAGCATATGTCGAACAATTTTGTTGTGGTCCCAACTCTACAGTTTTTAGTATGTAATACCATGATGTCAAAACATTTAATGTATCACATGTACATGTGGAAAATGGTTTAAATGAACCAGAATTTTTTTTCTGTCAAAAGTAGTTGACCTACCCATTCGTTTGGTGGGTTAGTTCCATCACCACATTCCTTCCATACATAGTAGTCACTGAAGTTACCGGTACTGTTACGACTGGCCAAGAACCAAGGATGGTCCTTGCTGGAATGGTTGGGTACAAATTCTAAGATCACTTTCAGACCTGTTTTGAATAAAACAAATAAAGATATATGAAATGATTAATAACCGTTTTAAAAAAAGGGAGGAAAACAAACAAATAATAACCATTTCTGCAAATTGGTAAGTGTAGGCAAGGTTACTGCAGTTAAAAGATGACTGTGATGACAAAAAAATCAAAATAAATGTAGGTTCTGGGAACATGAGCCTTTCAGCATTCTGAATTGAAGTTCTGAACAATGCCTCAAATTTAAGTTCATTTATTATACTGTTGAACATTATATACATGTTAACAAATGTCAACTTGAATAAATCAATAAAATATATAATTGCTGGCCAAATGAGAGGATATACAAGAGTCAAGAATTGAAAATTACTTTTCATTTTCAATTTAAAATTCAATCTAGAGAACAGCGGGAATAACATTTTACCACAAAACCATCCAGCAAACTACCCTGATATCAAGACATTTTTTTTTTTTATTATGTTAAATTTAATTATGTCTCCCGCTTATGCACTAATTCAGAGAATATCTGCAAATCTGCTGGTGGTACTGCATTATAGAGTATAGATTGTATGTAAGAGCTTGAAATGAATGAACTCTGTATGGCCTCGACTGCCTGATGATTTCTGATCTGTACACAGCAGGATGGTAGGGCGTGACCATGGTACAGTACATGGCAGTCTGGATTAGAGTATAAATCTGCAGGCACAGACTCTCATTCAACACTAAAACATAATTCCATAAGGTTTTGAGTAGAGCCTACAGTGTAGCTCTGTCAGTCTTTAGAATGGCCTGTTGGCTGTGGTTTCTGAGTCTCCTTGCTCAAACACTGTTATAAATGCATTATGACCGACAAGGGTAAGTGCCTACAAACTAGGTCTGCAACCCTAAGTGGTAGCTAGAGGGAGTCTTCAAGCAGACTACATCTGTCAGTTTGTGGCTGTGTCACAAAGCCTATGTAGTCTGGTAGTGCAGACACTGTTACGCACAATGACTGACATGGGCTTGTGCCTGCAAGCTTACATGTAGCTATAGGGATGTACAAGGTCAGGGACGGGGCAGGTTGTTTCTCTGCATTGTCAAATCATACAATGGCAGGAAGGACTGAAAGTTCTGAAACAACAGTTGGTGAGCAGGGATGGACAATTATCAAACTTCCTGCTCGAGTAGTGGCACCTTGACAAAACAAGAATGAGGTCGTGCCACTGCACTACCAATGACATTGCTTATTACCCTAGTCCATAATGTTTTGTGTAGCATAATACACAATAACCCACAGGGGGTTTAAACATGTAACAGCGACAGGTTTGACTTCTTATTGTAAAGGTTTCAGAACTTGGCAACATGTTTTGAATTTTAATTGTACAGGTTTAAAATTCAGCAACTGATTAATATTCATTCTCAACCAATATTAGTGATTAGTCCTAAAAAGTGTTTCAAAATGTTTTCAGATCACATTTCACCAGAGTGCATCAGACACAAACATTTTGTTGTTTGGCTATACCATTTCTGAAACGGTATAGCTGTACGGTGAAGTTTTATGTCTGAACACTTACTGACGAAGCAATGTACAGTGTATATATTATCGAAAACGAAATACTCACTGTTATAGTAAATCCTACTTGTCTAATATTACAACAGCACCATTCCACTGCCCTCTGTGTGGGAAACAGGGGTATAGGAGATCCCATTGTATGCATAATTCGCATAACCTTTGACCCATATTTTGGGTTGTTCTCCCCTTTGAGTTATGTGCCCTATGCCCCTATTCCTACTTCCTAGTCTCTGTCCATCGACTCTAATTTGACACTGAACCATCAGACTAGTCTCTCTGCTCAGACACCATTATGTATCCTGCTGGATTCATGTTATGAGAGCAAGCACTTGGCATACATGTAGCAAAGGTTGACAGGGTTCAACATACAAGAAACAAAGTGGTTCAAAGATAATCATCAGGGCACCTGGAACAATTCTCTTATTATACCAGTACTAAAAACAAGAAAGAGATTAAGCCATTAGGGACTGTACAAACAATGTTGTTTTATCTAAACAATGAAAGGATACAAAGTCCATCCATTGTGCTACCTAGTATTAGCTAAAAGTCATTGCCTTTATCAGAACATATTACTCTATGAAGTGTATGCACGGTTTTTGACCTCTTCATTGGGCATTTCACCATTTTTTTCCAACCCAATTTTGTATCACAATGAAGATAGCAAAATACTACCTACTCATTCACTAAGGGACCATTAGACAAATTCTATATGTTGTTTGTACAAGATTACAGAGTAGGTTATAATAATTTTTTATTCCTAAATGTTGCAATGGTCTCATGTGCATTGATATATTATTATGAAAATTAGATGAGCAAGATGTAAGAAAAGGAATCTCGAAGTAACCCCCCCCCCCCCCCAAAAAAAAAAAGCAACAAGAAAACTGAATTCTTCATTGCTATATCTTCTCAGTAGGGGAGAGCTGGTTTTTGCAGAGTACTGAGTACATGTGTATTCTTATTATTAAGTATTCATTTTGCTATCTCGTTTTATTCTACATTTCTTTCAAAGATTCTGCTCCAATTCTACAACCAAATCTGTGAAAAATATTCTAATCCAACTCTTTATCTTTCAAACGCATTCACTTTTGTCAACTGTTAAAGAGCTCTATTGTTGCAATATTGAGAGACAATCATCAAAATAGTACAAACATAGACAACATTTGATCCTACCTTTCTCTTCAGCCTTAGTCATCAAGGCGTCAAAGTCTTCGAGAGTTCCCAGACGCTTGTCCACATTGGTGAAGTTGACAATCTCTTGGCCTAGGTCCTGGCCCTGTGGGGACTGCTGGTAGATGGAAGACAGTACAAGCACATCGGCCCCAATGCCTTGAACGTAGTCCAGTTTCTTGGTTAGTCCTATCAAAAATTGGGATTTGAAATATGAAAAAGAGTGGTTGCAATAAATCTGTGTACATGTATCAATGAACAACACAGTCAGAGATAAATCTGATGAACAAACCATATCTTTAAGATATAATAATAGGGAAAAGGGATTGGGGCCATTGGGCCTAAACTTAGTGATTTAACTCTTTTGCACCCTGATATACAGTGTACATATAATTGAGTTGAAACTATAATTATAAATGAAATCACTTTGTCTGTTAGAGCCAACAGGGGGATAAACACATGAGTTAACATCAAATTTTTAGATTGACATGTATCTTCATTTCTATTTCAGCTTTCCAGGTTTTCAATAATTTGCAAGCACATTTAATTTATTACAATCTTTAGTTGTTTCTACTAGCATTACGTGATATGTTGTAACCTGTAAATTAGTTAGTTTTCTTCACACATACGAGCATCACTATCCTGGATCTGTGGTAAAAGCTGTGCTTTTGATTCTCAACATTTCAAACACCACTGTACAAAACTCAACTGATTTCACTCAAAATCGGTACTTTAGTGACAATTGATGACACCTAAATAGCAATAAAATACATTTTTTAAACTTACTGATGTTAAAAAGAATAATTTAAAAATCAAATTGTAAAGCCTACTGTCAAACTTTGCTTACAGCCGCATCGGCATGATTGTGTGCAGTCTATGCAATATTGTGTGGTGTGTATATTTGTGTACATAGGTCTAATAATACCTGCCTCACAGCATGTATGCAGTGCTAGAGGTCAATACGCATTAGCATCGACTCTCTATGCTTTGCTGGAGTGGTTTTCTCCTCTTCCCCTCTACATGCCCCATCTTGACTTTTTTGTTGTTCTCCTTTTAATTATTTGTCTTTTCTTTTCTAAATTTCCTAATCTATCTCTATTTGCCTCTTTTTTTAAAAACTCAATATTTCTTTCCATTTTCTGCTTCTCTTTCTCATATCTCACCTCTCTAACACTCTGTCTGTGATTTTCTTGCTCCTTTTTCTCTTATAATTGAACTATATCATTACCCCCCCCCCCCCCCCTCTAGCTCTCTCTCTCTCTCTATTTTAAGAGTAAGCAAGGCTGTAAAAGTGTATGTAGACCTTACACCTAATTATCACTCAAGATGGTAGGCCTAAACAACTTGGGCGCTAGTGTAGTTTCGTATCCATTTTTTTTAGCAGTTTAATATCCATTCTTAGCAAATGAATTTTAGCCCAATTTTTAACTAATTTTAATCATAATCATATAGTCTACAGCATTTTCAAATTGAATTTGGATCACATTCGACATCGGGAAACCTTCATTTAGCCACTTTAGGGCTTCGATGTCGACGTCGTCGCTCAGTACCGTCTCTACGCTGTACTGTAGTCCTGCACTTCAAGTTCAAACTGAAGCTATCAGTCCACAATTATGCAGACTTCTCGTATGCGCGATACCATAAACCATACGAGAAGTCTGCATAATTTTGGACTGATAGCTTCAGTTTGAGGTGCAGGACTATAGCGTAGAGACAGTACTGAGCGACGACGTCGACATCGAAGCCCTAAACAAAGGTTTCCCGATGTCGAATGTGATCCAAATTCAGGTGGAAAATGCAGTAGATTTTTCTAGATCTAGATCTATATGATTATGATTAAAACTAGTTAAAAATTGGGCTAAAATTCATTTGCTAAGAATGGATATTTAACTGCTAAAAAAATGGATACAGAACTACACTAGCGCCGACAACTTGTATTTTTATTCTCTGTCTCATTTTTCTTCTTTTTGTTACCCTCCCTCAATTATTTTTCTCAACTTAGTAAGGGGCCTATGATATTAACAATTTCCTATCGTTGTGTCCTTCCAATTTATTCCAATCATGACCAAGCCCATTTTGTTTTGTTGTTGTTGTTGTGGGGGTTAAGGAAGTAAACATTCCGACTTTGAATGACAAAGTAAAGAGCGACCGGCGACCGAACGAACAAATGCTATGCAGTGCAGTGTGCACTCATTAACATATCACACACACCCGGCATTCGCCGGCCGGCTGAATCCAGTTCCAACCGGCGAAATTACTCGACCATATCGCCCACGCACACCATTGCGCGGCACGAGCATTGCATCAGCAATTCTGCTCGCACAAAAACGGAAACATAACAAAACAAAACAAGTGGGGAAACCTCGTCATACCACACATGTTACATTTCTTTCACCATCAAAACAATTTTTTTCCGTTGAACACAGAATAAACTTTTAGAAAATTAATAAACAAATGAAATTATGAATATGAAATGAAGAAAAAATGACCAAATACTTTCATGTTTCGACATACCTTGGAGATCGCCATAACCATCACCCTTGCTATCCTTGAATGATTGGGGCACCACTCGGTAGAAAACACTCTTTTCCCACCACTCGACTTCTGGGCATCGAGGTACTTTCACGACAATGACGATTGCAGCAACAAGCATTGCCACCCAACCAACCCAGAAAAGAACCAGCAAGATGTTGCGGGTCCAATTCCAGAAAGGAGTGTCAGCAACTTCCAGCAGCTCAGCCTTATTCAGCCCACCCCATTCATTATCCACGCTGGCAGATTTCTTCTCGTCACTGCCACCACCATGACCATCAGCAATCTTCACTTCTCCTTTTTCGAGATCGCCTTCTGATTGAGGAGCCATTTCGTACTTAGCATCGTAATCTGGCTTTCTGTCGTCGCCCATCTTGGCTTTTATATGAAGGTCTCTTAGTTAGAAAGATGAAATATGACACCCTTTCGACGTCGTCTTAAAATGTCCTCCTAATATTTTCACCGGCTGTACACGTATGCAGAGTTAATGCAATTACAGACTGTTATGGCGCGGAATTTACTATACTCACGCTGTGCATGTGCGGTAGCTTATGAATGGGCGCGCGGGCGCGAGATCGTCGTACATGTACGAATCCCGATCTACGTCAATGCGCGGTCTGTGTGCAAAACTTCCGAATATAGTCTAAGTTGTAGACCCTAATCAAAAGAAATTTCATTCTGGAATAAAATGGTATGTCCTGGGAGGGGATGGTTACCCAGGGATACGACTTGCAAATGTGCCCATAGTACATTTCCCATTAAAATCGCATGGGGTTGATTCGGCAAGTGGGAGCGTGAGAATAAAAAAAATCATTGTTAAAAATTCGACCACGTACCCGCACCAAAAAAATGAATAAATGAAATAGAAACCTACATAGTTTTAGTTGTAGACTTTCTAGTATATTATCCCTAAAAAGGTCGGGTCTTTTAGGAAATGCCACAGCCGAGGGGGTGGGGTGAGGCCGAGGGAAAGCATTTTCGTAACGAAAAGTCTTGAAATGTGGCACGTAAGGAAACTCAATATAACGTGTGAAATTGTATAATCATAACTAAAATAGTTTTTTTTTCTCGAATAATCACTCAATTAATTATTCATATGTGCGAATATTATGTAACTATATGTAAAATAAATATTACGCCATATAAAGCTAATTAAGGCTTATATCTTTGTAAGTTTGTAGTTAGTTTTTCAGTCAACAGCACATCAGATTTAGAACTATTTTCTATGACTCTTTGATTATCCTACATTATGAACTCAAGGGGGGAACTTGTAGTAAAGGGTTATATTGCATTTTTGTAGTTCTGTACACGCAACTTGTAGGCTAAATGGTTCTTCTACCGGTTTATATTAAAACCTAATCATTTCCTAAACATTCCGTTTCTCGAATTCAAATGATGTGCACATTAATTTATGCAAAATATAGATAAAAGCGAGACTTTCAATAGTTGACCTTGACTTTGACCCGGTGACCGTGACCAAAAAATATCCTTTGATTTCATTAGATCATTCAAAAATCAAGAACTAAAACGAGAAAGAAAGACAGTTACACTGAATAGATCGTTGGGGCTTAAAAGTCATGAAAGCATAGGCCTATAGAGTGAACAAAAATCTGCAGAGATATCGCCGAAATACTACGGGTGGGGCCCTGACCCCCCCCCCTCCGGCACCCTTTTAGGGTTGACCGATGAGGTTTCTGAAATAAAAAGTTCCCTGCAAGTAAAACGTTGTGACTCAGATAATTTTGTGCAACCGCCTCTCCCCCTCCCACCCAAAATTCCTAAAAAGAACCCAGGCTAAAATAACTTGACCGTCCGTGGTGGCATTTCAACATTGAACTTTTACAGGCCTATTATTTCACTGTCCATATTTAAAAGTCCGATGGATACAAAATGGGTTTGTGGCATTAACAGAAAGGGTGTTTCAATTTCTCTTTGTAAAGCACTATTCTTATTTAAAAATTGTTTGAGTCTAAGATTCAGTTCAAATACCATAAAGAAAATTACCAGATGGACGGTGTGCAGTAGACTGCAATGTATGAAGGTATAGAGCCACAAACCGTATAGCTTTCATACCGTTTTTCCATTTATCTGTCACGATTATTGTATATCTCAATAGTCAGAATGCGAATAGCATACATAATTGGTTGTTGCTTCGTAGGACCAAGAAGTTACTGGTAGGACAAACAGTATGGCTTGCCCGATCTAACAATACATACTGTATGCAATTTGCATTATGAAAACTGAAATACAATTATTCGTATAACAGGTCAATGAAATAATTCATAACGAGGCACTTCACTACTCACCCTGCGTTCCAAGTGATTCTGTGATGCGATCATTATCAACTGGATTTATTTGTTTAAAACTATTTTTGTTTAGATGTAAAAATAGTACATAGCGGATGCAACCATTTTCTATTTGAGATTAACGAATTATCTTTTAGTCAAGATATGGGAAGAAAACGATAAATGTTTTAAGCTGTAATATTTCAAATTTGATGTCATTTGTATGGATATAATAACAAGACCCCTTTTCCAGCGGTCAAAGCTGACGCCGAGTCCCCCCCCCCCCCTTTCCCTTCCCCTATTCACTGCTCCATCTCTCTTTCCTCATATCTTTGCCTCTAAAAAGGCGAAATATTTTATTACTTGAATGCAGAATAACAAGGGAAATTGGCTAGCTACAGAAATGATAGCAGTGAGATTACCCTCTAATGACAAAACTAGTCTGCATTGTATAGACTAGCTATGCATTCTGGAAATATTCTGACGTCACACAAGAATCTTAATGTTGGCCGTTCCATTACAATACGGGGAAAGCTCCAAATGATATTCCTATGTTTCATGTGTGAATCGAATATTACTTTTCCTACATTACCAGAATGCTATCTTAATCAGTAAACAAAAAAGCCAAATAATTCCCAAAAAATTGTCATAATATTTACTTCTCGCACCAAAAATAATACCACCGACAAAATAATGTAAACTCACCCTTTACATGAGTTCAAGGACCGTAAGTGATATTGATGTCACCTACAATGTCACGTGCATGTTGTTGCATCGTGGGAATGATGCTACGATGCGATTGTGTGTTGGCATTTTGCCAGGGAGTGTCATTGAAAACACAATAGGCACTGAGTTCAAAGATGATCCTTCATAATATGCGACTATTATTGGACATTGTCGTATCCAGGATTGGGGGGGGGGGGGGGGGGGGGGGGTCATAGGTATAGCACTTAACCTATGACACCCCCCTTATACAAAAAATAGGAGAGGAATATATTTAGGCACATTATTATTCGGTGTATATATTTAGATTATCCCAGATTCAGTTTTACCATGGGCCCGAGGACAAGTGCCCCCGGACCCTGAATCCATCAGATCAGCGCTCTTTTATGATAGTCCCTTGTTGTGTATTTCATTTACCTACTGCTATAAAAAATATTAAAAAATCCGGAGCGGTCTATACCCTATATACGTCACTGAAGAAGCATATCAAAATGGTAGAAGGTTTATCATGCATATTTTGTCAATAATTAGGTTATAATACGATGTAATATAGTCTTTCACACCATTCAAGCTCTGCAGAAAATTCAAAACAATTTTATTGACAGGAGCGGGGCGGGGTGGGGAGGAGGATAGGAAGGGGGGGGGGGGGGGGAGTTCACCCTAAAAAAAACGCCATTGAAGTAGCATATCAAAATGGTAGATGACGGTTTATTTTGCCATATTTTGTCCATTATTTAATGTTAATTAGGTTATAATACAATAGTCTTTCACACCATTCAAGCTCTGCAGGATTCGATACAATTCCATGTTACCACGTTGACGCCTTATAATACATATTTTGCAATATTTTCACACATTATAAATTATAATACTTATACATTAAAATTTGAATTATTATTCCCTTTTGATTTATCTTTATTCAAAATAATGATTGATAATATAAATAATATGCCAACAGCCTACAAGTAAGAGAGAGATAGAGAGAGAGAGAGAGAGAGAGAGAGAGAGAGAGAGAGAAGGGGAACTGAGAGGGAAGAGGAGTATGGATATCATATAGCGAACGATGGACAAAGTTTATCGATCTCAAATGCAATTACTTCTCTCCATTGAATTATGTTTTATGACATTTGTTGAATTATTTAAACAACAATGAACATTATAATACTCATACGATTTGATTAGAACTTTATTCCCTTTTTGATTTATCTTTAATGATTGATAATATAAATAATGTGCCAACAGCCTACAAGAGAGAGAGAAGGGGAACAGAGGGAAGAAGAGTATGGATAGAATATTATAGGGAACGATGGACATAGTTTATCGATCTTAAATGCAATTACTTCTCTCATTGATTTATGTTTTATGATTTATGATGTATGTCGAATTATTTAAACCACAATGGTCTATGTACACTGATCATCATTCTGTGTTTGTGTAATTTAACCATTTGCAATATTGTATTCTAAGTATTTTTAAAATTTGCTTGTAAAATGTGAAAATTTAGTCATTGACTGCTAATCACGATTTGTATTGTCATGAATAGAACAATAAAGAAATCCTTTTCACCATCTAATCGAAAATGTCGCCGGCTTTAATTGCTTGACCGACAATAACAACCTTTTTACCCTTCAATTTTATTGAATAAGACGAAAGAAAATGTTCGTATCAATCTCCACGCCGAAAAATAAAATGAAAAGAGAACCAGGTTACCCATTAGTTAATGATGTATGAAATAAAATTAATGGGATTAAAGACAAAATATTATGCATGCACTTTATTTTCATAACATACAGGATATACAGTGATGAGAGATGTGATATTACATAGAAAAGCTGACTGTCCGGGTTACCACTTCAAACAGGAACAGTTAATATTTTCACATAATCTCTAGAAATAAATTTGAATAGTGATCCATTGTCAGAGGAACGATGCACAGTACAGGTCAATCGCGCTGTTAACGATAATGACCTCATGAAATACAATGAGAAAAATCTAATCTGATAATAATGTCCGCAAATAACATCATACTCCTTCCTTAAAGGTATTACAAAGTGTTGGTAAAAATATTTAATTCATCTGAAACTCTTTGATGTTATAACAAGATGCTATAGGAATATCTTTAACCAATCTCCACCGCTGAAATACTTTTTTTTTTTTTTAGTGAATTAAACAGTAATTAATAAATAAATTATTAGTTCCAAGCTGCCTGTATTTAAACCGGATCATGTTGTTGTATACTAGCGCCATCTACTGTTGTAAATGGTTCATGGTATAATCGATAATGAAAGTGTGTTACGTTCGCCCCGCTCATCGTTCGTTGGCCCCGCTTGGCGCAAGCCACATGGACAAAAGACAACAGCAATTTCGACACCGCGCTGACCCCGCTCCACAGCGGGAAAGCGACTGCATTCGCATGGCTAAGGTCCATGGTCTCTTTTAGAGCTCAATGGTACCAGCATCTGTGTGCGTTTGTGTGAGAGCAAGTAACGTTCAGGATTGTATCGCACAAATCAAGGGAGTTATAATCTCCTTGCAGAGTGAGTAACCTGTGGTTTGACGTACCCGTAAACCCTCCTCCGCAACCGTCTCAATCTAGTCTCAGCTTCGACTGATCACATTTATAACAAACAATTTCAATATGCTACGGGATACATGAAGTCTTATCATTTTTTCCAATTATTATGTCCGTGAAATGCATTCAGAAAAGAATATCAGAAAGAAAGCAATTTGAAAATGAATGACCACATAATCGTTCAGATAAACATGAAAGAAATACAATAAATATGTCTATCCATATACCGCTCTCTCTCTCTCTCTTTCTCTCTCTCTCTGTCCCCCCCCCCCCCCCCCCCCCCCTCCCCCTCTCTCTCTCTCTCTTTCCTACAGAAGTTCGTTGTAATGTTCATCATAACCTTGGAAGTTTCGAAAATAATCATTTTCACCACATGGACCCTCTCTCTCCGAAATATAGACCCAGGCTCTCTCTGTCACTCTCACTCTCTCTTGTTCCCTCTTTCCCTTCCTCTCGCACCCTCTCGATCTCCCTCTCTTCGCCTGGACCTCTGCACTGAATGTTTGAATTGTTTTCTTTCATCCTCATCTACATTATAAACCCCATCAAAAAACTATGATCCTATCACGTGGATGAAAACTTCTATCGTCTTTGTGATTATTATTATCTTTGTCATATATTTATATCATCCTCATTTACATACACCCCAACAATGGTCCTATCGCGTGAATGAGAACTTCTATCGTTTTTACGATTATTATTATCCTTGCCAAACATAATATTATCATCCTCATTTACATACACCCCAACAATGGTCCTATCGCGTGAATGAGAACTTCTATCGTTTTTACGATTATTATTATCCTTGCCAAACATAATATTATCATACTCATTTACATGAACCACAACCAAAAAATATGGTCCTATTACGCGAATGAGAACTTCTATCGTCTTTATGATTATTATTATTCTTGTCATAAACTCCAACCAAAAACTACTGTCCTATCACATGAATGAGAACTTCTCTCGCATTTGTGATAATTAGTATCTTTGTCATATATTTATATCACCCTTATTTACATAACCCCGACAAAAGAAATATGGTCCTATCACGCGAATGAGAACTTCTATCGTTTTTGTGATTATTATTATCCTTGTCATAAACTCCAACCAAAAACTACTGTCCTATCACATGAATGAGAACTTCTCTCACATTTGTGATAATTAGTATCTTTGTCATATATTTATATCACCCTCATTTACATAACCCCGACAAAAGAAATATGGTCCTATCACGCGAATGAAAACTCTTATCGTCTTTGTGATTATTATTATTCTTGTCATAAACTCCAACCAAAAACTATATGAATGAGAACTTCTCTCGCATTTGTGACAATTAGTATCTTTGCCATGTATTTATATCACCCTCATTTACATAACCCCGACAAAAGAAATATGGTCCTATCACGCGAATGAGAACTTCTATCGTCTTTGTGATTATTATTATTGTTGACGTATATTTATATCACCCTCATTTACATAACCCCGACAAAAGAAATATGGTCCTACCACGCGAATGAGAACTTCTATCGTGTTTGTGATGATTATTATTCTTGTCATAAACTCCAAACAAAAACTACTGTCCTATCACATGAATGAGAACTTCTCTCGCATTTGTGATAATTAGTATCTTTGTCATATATTTATATCACCCTCATTTACATAACCCCGACATAAGAAATATGGTCCTATCACGCGAATGAGAACTCTTATCGTCTTTGTGATTATTATTATTCTTGTCATAAACTCCAACCAAACACTATATGAATGAGAACTTCTCTCGCATTTGTGATAATTAGTATCTTTGTCATGTATTTATATCACCCTCATTTACATAACCCCGACAAAAGAAATATGGTCCTATCACGCGAATGAGAACTTCTATCGTCTTTGTGATTATTATTATTGTTGTCATAAACTCCAACCAAAAACTACTGTCCTATCACGTGAATGAGAACTTCTCTCGCATTTGTGATAATTATTATCTTTGTCATATATTTATATCACCCTCATTTTACATAACCCCGACAAAAGAAATATGGTCCTATCACGCGAATAAGAACTCTTATCGTCTTTGTGATTATTATTATTCTTGTCATAAACTCCAACCAAAAACTATATGAATGAGAACTTCTCTCGCATTTGTGATAATTAGTATCTTTGTCATGTATTTATATCACCCTCATTTACATAACCCCGACAAAAGAAATATGGTCCTATCACGCGAATGAGAACTTCTATCGTCTTTGTGATTATTATTATTGTTGTCATATATTTATATCACCCTCATTACATAAGAAAATAAGTAATAACAAAAGAAATATGGTCCTATCACGCGAATGAGAACTTCTATCGTTTTTGTGATTATTATTATTCTTGTCATAAACTCCAACCACAAACTACTGTCCTATCACATGAATGAGAACTTCTCTCGCATTTGTGATAATTAGTATCTTTGTCATATATTTATATCACCCTTATTTACATAACCCCGACAAAAGATATATGGTCCTATCACGCGAATGAGAACTTCTATCGTTTTTGTGATTATTATTATCCTTGTCATAAACTCCAACCAAAAACTACTGTCCTATCATCGTGAATGAGAACTTCTCTCGCATTTGTGATAATTAGTATCTTTGTCATATATTTATATCACCCTCATTTACATAAACCCGACAAAAGAAATATGGTCCTATATACCACGCGAATGAGAACTTTTATCGTCTTTGTGATTATTATTATTCCTGTCATAAACTCCAACCAAAAACTACTGTCCTATCACATGAATGAGAAGTTCTCTCGCATTTGTGATAATTATTATCTTTGTCATATATTTATATCACCCTCATTTACATAACCCCGACAAAAGAAATATGGTCCTATCACGCGAATGAAAACTCTTATCGTCTTTGTGATTATTATTATTCTTGTCATAAACTCCAACCAAAAACTATATGAATGAGAACTTCTCTCGCATTTGTGATAATTAGTAACTTTGCCATGTATTTATATCACCCTCATTTACATAACCCCGACAAAAGAAATATGGTCTTATCACGCGAATGAGAACTTCTATCGTCTTTGTGATTATTATTATTCTTGTCATAAACTCCAACCAAAAACTACTGTCCTATCATCGTGAATGAGAACTTCTCTCGCATTTGTGATAATTAGTATCTTTGTCATGTATTTATATCACCCTCATTTACATAACCCCGACAAAAGAAATATGGTCCTATCACGCGAATGAGAACTTCTATCGTCTTTGTGATTATTATTATTGTTGTCATATATTTATATCACCCTCATTACATAAGAAAATAAGTAATAACAAAAGAAATATGGTCCTATCACGCGAATGAGAACTTCTATCGTTTTTGTGATTATTATTATTCTTGTCATAAACTCCAACCACAAACTGTCCTATCACATGAATGAGAACTTCTCTCGCATTTGTGATAATTAGTATCTTTGTCATGTATTTATATCACCCTCATTTACATAACCCCGACAAAAGAAATATGGTCCTATCACGCGAATGAGAACTTCTATCGTCTTTGTGATTATTATTATTGTTGTCATATATTTATATCACCCTCATTACATAAGAAAATAAGTAATAACAAAAGAAATATGGTCCTATCACGCGAATGAGAACTTCTATCGTTTTTGTGATTATTATTATTCTTGTCATAAACTCCAACCACAAACTGTCCTATCACATGAATGAGAACTTCTCTCGCATTTGTGATAATTAGTATCTTTGTCATATATTTATATCACCCTCATTTACATAACCCCGACAAAAGAAATATGGTCCTATCACGCGAATGAAAACTCTTATCGTCTTTGTGATTATTATTATTCTTGTCATAAACTCCAACCAAAAACTATATGAATGAGAACTTCTCTCGCATTTGTGATAATTAGTAACTTTGCCATGTATTTATATCACCCTCATTTACATAACCCCGACAAAAGAAATATGGTCTTATCACGCGAATGAGAACTTCTATCGTCTTTGTGATTATTATTATTCTTGTCATAAACTCCAACCAAAAACTACTGTCCTATCATCGTGAATGAGAACTTCTCTCGCATTTGTGATAATTATTATCTTTGTCATATATTTATATCTCCCTCATTTACATAACCCCGACAAAAGAAATATGGTCCTATCACGCGAATGAAAACTCTTATCGTCTTTGTGATTATTATTATTCTTGTCATAAACTCCAACCAAAAACTATATGAATGAGAACTTCTCTTGCATTTGTGATAATTAGTATCTTTGTCATGTATTTATATCACCCTCATTTACATAACCCCGACAAAAGAAATATGGTCCTATCACGCGAATGAAAACTCTTATCGTCTTTGTGATTATTATTATTCTTGTCATAAACTCCAACCAAAAACTATATGAATGAGAACTTCTCTCGCATTTGTGATAATTAGTATCTTTGTCATGTATTTATATCACCCTCATTTCATAACCCCGACAAAAGAAATATGGTCCTATCACGCGAATGAGAACTTCTATCGTCTTTGTGATTATTATTATTGTTGTCATATATTTATATCACCCTTATTTACATAACCCCGACAAAAGAAATATGGTCCTACCACGCGAATGAGAACTTCAATCGTCTTTGTGATTATGATTATTCTTGTCATAAACTCCAACCAAAAACTACTGTCCTTTCACGTGAATGAGAACTTCTCTTGCTTTAGTGATAATTATTATCTTTGTCATAATTATATTACCCTCATTTACATAACCCCGACATAAGAAATATGGTCCTATCACGCGAATGAGAACTTCTATCGTTTTTGTGATTATTATTATTCTTGTCATAAACTCCAACCACAAACTACACTCTTATTTCCACGGAGTCAAATTTCACTCTAAATGGCGTCAGCTGGGAGTCAACTCTATTCCTAGTTAAAGTGACACGGATTCCGAATCAATTTGACTCGGATTGTGTGGCATCAGCTGAGAATTGACTCAATTCAGAGTCAAGATGACTCCTTTTCCGTGTCAGTTTAACTAGGAATAGAGTTGACTCCCAGCTGACGCCATTCAGAGTGAAATTTGACTCCGTGGAAATAAGAGTGTACTGTCCTATCACATGAATGAGAACTTCTCTCGCATTTGTGATAATTAGTATCTTTGTCATATATTTATATCACCCTTATTTACATAACCCCGACAAAAGAAATATGGTCCTATATACCACGCGAATGAGAACTTTTATCGTCTTTGTGATTGTTATTATTCTTGTCATAAACTCCAACCAAAAACTACTGTCCTATCACGTGAATGAGAACTTCTCTCGCATTTGTGATAATTATTATCTTTGTCATATATTTATATCACCCTCATTTACATAACCCCGACAAAAGAAATATGGTCCTATCACGCGAATGAAAACTCTTATCGTCTTTGTGATTGTTATTATTCTTGTCATAAACTCCAACCAAAAACTATATGAATGAGAACTTCTCTCGCATTTGTGATAATTAGTATCTTTGCCATGTATTTATATCACCCTTATTTACATAACCCCGACAAAAGAAATATGGTCCTACCACGCGAATGAGAACCTCAATCGTCTTTGTGATTATGATTATTCTTGTCATAAACTCCAACCAAAAACTACTGTCCTTTCACGTGAATGAGAACTTCTCTTGCTTTAGTGATAATTATTATCTTTGTCATAATTATATTACCCTCATTTACATAACCCCGTCATAAGAAATATGGTCCTATCACGCGAATGAGAAATTCTATCGTTTTTATGATTATTATTATTCTTGTCATAAACTCCAACCAAAAACTACTGTCCTATCACGTGAATGAGAAGTTCTCTCGTTATTGTGATTACTATTATATTTGTCATATTTTTATCATCATCTACATAACCCTAAACAAAAATAATATGGTCCTATAGGCTATATCACGCGAATGAGAACTTTTAGAGAGAGAGAGAGAAAGTTGGAGCGAAAGAAAGAGAGAGAGAGAGAGGTTTGTGGATAAAGAAAGAGAGACAGTCATCAGACAGACGGTCACAGACCGACAGAGAGAGACTAACAAGTGAAATATGTAGAAGGGGATGAACGAGGTGATGCGATGAGAGGGAGAGAGAGAGAGAGAGATATATATACAATATACATCAAAAGAGAAATAAATAGAGAAATGGTAGAATGGTATGGGGTACTGAGAAATAAAGAGAGAGGGAAAGAAAATGGGAGAAATAAAGACAGCGAGAGAGAAGAGAGAGAGAGAGAGAGAGAAAGAAGAGAAGGGATAGAGAGGGATACAAAAGAGAGAGAGAGAGGGGGAGATGAGAGGGATATAGAAGCGACAGAGAGAGAGAGAGAGAGAGAATATCAAGTGAGAGTGTTATAACACGGACCTGGTCAATGCAGTTGGTGCATGGTTATGAGACGGAGGCGAAGAATATAATTCAATTATACGGAAAGAGAGAGGTTAGCCCAAACACGTGTAGCAATTACTGACCTCTACCAGAGGTCATTAGGCTAAATAAACAAGCGTACCGTACCCGTAAACTCACAAAGGGATGATCTCAAAATAAGAATGTGCAGTATACACATGATCGACTGTTCGGGAAAACGTCAAGTCAACCTTATTATTGATTTATCTTCGTTTGTAATATTAAACGTATCTTCTTTATTTTTAATAAAGAAATGCAAATTAAATAATGTTACGTTCTGTCTATAAATGATTACCCAAACTGTCCCTGTACAACGACTTTGGGGAGTATTTTGAGATTATCCCTAAAAAAAATGTGCTCGGAAATTCTTCGAGCCAATCCGGCCCAACACACATAGACTAATACACGTGCACACGTAACATGTACTATACGTAGGCCTAATACACAGGGATCAATGCCAGATCATTGCAGTTCATCACGGCCACTTGACTTGACCAAAATACAGGCAATATGTGCGTTCGTTCACAGAGCTGGCGAACAACAATATTATCAAAGTCGAGCAATAACAAATGCATTTCAAAGTTGAAAACGCAGAAACGATTAAGAGAGGGAAATGGAAAAATGAGTTGAAGAGAACAACACAGGATATCCCGCGCAGGAAATTCATAGATTAACGTACGTACGTACGTACGTAAGTACAGTAAATATGGCGGCGGTCCGATCGATTATAAAATTATATATTGCGATTACAGTCTACAGACAAGTATTTTTTTCAAAAAAAATTACGAGACAGTAAAAAAATCATTTACTACGGCAACTTAATTTCACAAAATTTATTTGCATGATTATATATATTTCGTTAGTCGGGTAATATGACTTGGTGTCAAAAGATTTTAATTATTACACTTTGAGAATAGTGCTATATATGTGTTATGCTGTTCAGATGACATGTAAATTTTTGAACTGAGAGGGAGCTATACCAAATTTACCGGGAGTACCGGTAAATTTTTAAATTTTTTAAAATATTAATTACTCCAAATAAAAAGCGTTTTAGAGTCAATTCTTTTTAGAGTTGAGTGATATAGCACTATGTTACACAATGGTAATGAAAAAATTTAATTTCATGATCCAATCATTTTGAAATTTTACCAAAACTTTGTAATACCTTTAATTGACTTGACAAGAGAAAGAGAGAGAGGGGGAGAGAGAGAGAGAGAGAGAGAGAGAGAGAGAGAGAGAGAGAGAGAAAGAGAGAGAGGGGAGAGAGAGAGAGGGAGAGAGAAAGAGAAAAAGAGAGAGAGAGATCTTAAAACACTTCTAAACGACGGGCTACAAGGAAGACAATTCAGGAATACTTCAGATATATCTATATTTTGTTGCTATTCTCCTACCATCAGTATAATCATGTACGTATATTTTTCTCCTCTAAAAACCATTTCTTTGCCAATTTTCTTCAGCTTTTCTTTCTTCAATCAATAACGCTTGTTATGCATTAGGCATGAAGAACTTATACCACCATCCACTGCCAACGTGTACGATCTCATCAAGGAGAACAACCACGCCTTCGCCAGGTGCAAGGTGGAGTTTGTTGAGCTCGACCCTCGATCTTTCACGCCCGCGGTCCGTGGATACTACCACTGAGCCTTGAAGGGGCAGTGAGACGCCGTCACTGGTGTGGAAATAATCCACCTCACTGTCACTGCTCCCGAAGTTGAGAGCGATGAAGAAACGCTCCTTTTCAATGTCGATCTCACGGATATACGCAATAACCTGAGAGAATGGAGGGAATATGGGAGAAGAATTTGGTTGAAAGAGTGGTAAAATACGATAAAGAATGTTCGAACAACTGCAGAGTACCCCACCACACACCTAATCCTGGGGGGAAGGCCCAAATTGAAATTTAGTGTTCTAAAAATAAAATGTGAAAATCGTGCTGGCCGATATTTCGATCAGTGTAGGGTCGGGGGGGGGGGGGGGGGGGGGTGACCAAAAAAAGGATTAAATTTCTGGTTACTATTTTTTTCCCGTATGGGCCTGTGATCCTAATCCTTATCCTATAATCTTAAACCTAATCCAAACCCTCTTCCTCATAGTTATTTAATATTTTCTGACTTACTTACATCACGGATCCCTCATTAATGATTATTCTTATTCAAAACACATTAATTATCGTTATTATTGCAATTTATATTAAATAAAATACTGATACTATACTAAATCTTCACCCCTATAGATCTCCTATCCCTTTAGTACTCTCCGGTAATTTCCTTTTCATTTCAACCTTTAAGAATTCAGAAAGACATTATCTCTCTCTCTCTCTCTATTTTATTTATGTTTGTATGAAATGTGTGTTTATCATCTAGTCATATAGCTAATCTTTTTAATTCCACTACTCAGCCCTTTAATGTGAAGTTTTTTAGTGCATTGAATGATTTGTCATTAGTTCGTCTTCAAGATGAACTCTAATTCCTTAGGAGGGAAACTGCCCGAAACGAAGGGACCGGTAAGTCGATCGCCCCTGTCACTTTTGAGATCGTAAACGGGGAAGAGATCTTTTAAATTAACCGTTTAAAGATAAAATTGAGTTCTGTCATGCGATTGCATAGTGAAAGGCACGATTATTGGAAAAGGCTGATCATGTAGCAAATAAACATTGGTGTATTCTGTGAGGCTTTTGAAACTTAAAAATGCTAAAGACCACGTTGTACGTAAAAATGTGACTGCAAACACAATCATGGGTCTGCAACATTTAGCTGTTACTTATTTCGAATATGAGGGCATTTGAAAAGCCATTCTTTACACTTTTTTCTATGATACTCTTCCACACTTATATTAAAGAAAATAATGAGAAAGTTTTCAAATTAATTTTCACCTTTTTTCCCAAACTCAACCTCTTTAAAGGTACTATGTCTTATTTAAAGACTGTCAGACACTATTGAGTGACTGACTGCCTTTTTTTCTTCTTTGGTAAACAACATACATAAAATGAGCTGTGAAGGCACATGAGCATTTGCATGTCTACATCAATAACCCACTTCTTGTAATGGCCAAAATTAAACTGATTGAATCTTTGCGCAGCATAAAACGTACAACCATTCGGTACACGGGTCTGAAAATTAGACTATTACTAAAATGATTGCAATCACTAAAGTCGATTCGAAAACTGATGCTCGTTATTTTCCCACTAAAAACATTTTCAAAGCCCTTTCGTATTTGAGAGAAGTTCTAATTTTTAGTATTGTCTTTCCTATGCCGTTTGGAATCAAACCTTTTCATTTTGGGGGCCTGCAAATGGGACATAGTGCCTTTAAGAATGTACCTCGTCTGAAGATGCGACGAACTTGATGGTGTTCGTTGTCAAAGCACGATATTCACTGCGTAGCGCCACCAATCGACGGAACATCTGCAAGACTGAATTTTCGTCTTCTTTTTGAGCCTTCAAAACAATACGATAGGGGAAAAGAATGTTATGATTTATATATCCTGTTGTCTAACTATCATTAAGATTGAAAATAAATGATTAAATAAATATTCAAATTCATCATTTGATATTGCAATATCAATATGATTATTTTTTGGAACAAAAACAAACAAACAAATACAAATAAATAAATAAACAAAAAGTTTACGTCGACAGGTAATAAATGTTTCTTTATATTCAGCATGATTTGAAAATGAACAATTGTGTGGAAAATGAAAGGGATAATAAAGAATATTTACCTCGACGTTGACTTGTTCATAGTTAGAATGAACAGGGAGGTATATATAATCTTCTGATGATGAAAACCCTGCATTCATTGTTGCATCCCACTGCATTGGAGAGCGTTCATAATCTCGTGTCTTCAATTGCCATACACTCTGGAAGTGAATGAAGGTTTCCGTTAAATAATTGCTTAATGGAGTCTATTATCAAGAATATAATTTTGCTCAAAATGTAGGTGTCTATGAGCTCCTATACCGGTGCCCATCAATTTTGCAATGGATTTTATTTGAATAACAGATATGTAGCCAATATCATTTTAATGTCCCCGAGAAGGAGGGGGGGGGGGGGGGGGGGGTCAGTTTTCTCCAGCTTTTGAGTATACATTCAGTATAGTCAAACCTGTGTTTCGAGGCATCCAACGGGAAACAGAGTAAGTGACAGCTGCAGGCGGGTGGCCTTTCTAGACAAGTTCTATAACACACATTTCTTTTTCTATATGGAGACAAAAGATCGTCATGGCTTTTTTTTAAGAGAGGTGCCCACTCAGACAAGTTTGACTGTGTACTTGAATATATTTGAGATTACAAATTATACAAATCCACCTATATAAGAGATAGTTGTATACCACAGCAGATATTTATACTTGTATAGGAGGCGTGGGGGTAAAGGTTGTAGCCCCGATAATTTAGAAATTACTTATCATTTAGGGGAACCAACATGAAAGCAGGGTGAGCTAATTGTTTTTGGAATAAGTTTCCTATCCTATTTAGATGATGAAATTACATATTCACAAAAAACATGTCTCTAGCTGTTCAACTATCTTCTCCCAGATCGGTGGTTGCAACATTTCCCACACATCTCTGTTCTCTGCCATCATAGGACATTATTGCAGTGCATGTCACTCCACGTCGGGTTTTAATTTTCTCCTCCCATGTTGCTTCTCAGCTTCTCTCTTGGTCTATAGTAACTTTACTTTTCTTTCTAACAAATCTTTCAAGGAACTATGATGTGAGCAAGGTATTTTCGCCTTTCTTTCTTTAATTATTGCTCCTATCAGGTTATTTTTTTTAAGCCCCACGATATGAAAACAAATTATGTTAATTTTCATATCTGTCTATGCATGATATTCTCATCATTCGTGTACGGAAGAGAAATATTCGTGAAATTTTTGTCTGGACGCATTTAATAGTTCTTCAACTAACTATTTGTCAAACCTATTATCTATCACCAATGGATAGTAAAATGAAAATAATATTGTTTTTTCTCTTACTGGATCACTCTTGGCGCGGAGATCCTTCACTTGTTCATACTCTAGGTCCTGTAGATTCTCCATCCCAAGCTCATCACCATAGTAACAGATGGGCGTGCCTGGTAGAGTCAGGAGGAGGATGTTGGCCACTTTGCTGTACTTGGGTTCCAGACGACTGGCAATGCGACTAGCACCATAATTACCAAGCTGAAACATTGAGTATATCAGATATATTTTTTGAATGAGAAAATTATTTGTCATTTTTCGATACAGAAATGGAATGGTTCCTTCAGTACCGATATCTTGATTAGCGAGATATTATAATGCAAGGAATTGGTTTATATTATGAAAGCATCAAGAAAATACACGTTCACCTCGACCACACTGTGGAGTGTGGAACACATTCATCGTCTCCCCGAATCAACTTTATGCCTATATGATATTCAGTAGGGAAACTACCTTTCTTTTTGACTAGACTGTAAAAGATTAAAATCAGAGATCTGGGACAGTGTAACTACTAATTACCCTTAGGAACGGAACTATATCTTTGGAATATTGAATAACTATGTTTACAGACAATGAACTAAGTGGAGCTGGAATATTACTATGCAGTTCAGTAAATAGAGGATACTCGCCTCCGTGCCTCGACAATGAATCAGGTTTTTCAGAATGTGTGTCGAATTATCTTTGCTGATATTATGGTGATCAAGCCCCTGATACAGGCGCGGATAGTGAGCACTACTTTTTTTGGGTGAAAAATCGCACCCCCCCCCCCTTGAGCGCCAGGGGGGGGGGGGGGAGGGGGGAGGGGGGGAGGGGGGGAGGGGGGATTAACATGTTTTTACTCGTTTTTTTCCCCAGGGGGGAGGGGGGAGGCCCCCCCGGGCCCCACTGGATCCGCCACTGCCCTGATAAGTGTCCAGGTCGTTACAAGAAACTATTAAATGAACATGGTAGATTCTGTTCACAAACTACGCTGGATTGGTGAACATTAATTCAATTCAATTCAATGATGGTTCTATTTTGACAATGCTTTGAAGCGAAAGCCTGAAATTAGCATCATTCACAATTTGCTCACAACGTGAATACAAAATAGTAAATGATTGAAAACAATTTAATTCTTTAGTTTATATATTTTTATTCAAAATATCTAAAATAGTGAATGAAATTTTAAAAAATGAACAAGTTATTCTACCCCTGATTTTCTTTAATATCATTATACTACTTCTAAAATCAGTCTATGACATACTGATCGAAATGTATAGTCCTGCAAAAGAAGTGGCAAATTGTATTAAAATAAAGATAGAAATTTAAAAAAAAGTTTTATACTACACATCATGAATACGACAAACACTGAAACTATTATGTATTTTGAAAAAGCATATTGATATTGTTATTTCAAAATAACATAAAGATTGAAAGGCCACTTACCTGGAAGTTGGGCCAATTACCCTCATCCATTACGTCGAGCCACTTTCTAATCAGAGCCTCAAGTTCACGTCCAGTTATCGCCCCGCCTTGACCCATTGGGTCTCCCATCTCCAACAGGTTAAAGTTCATGGGTAGATTTGCTTCCGGGTCATTGGAAGTACCGTAGTATGACTGGACGTACGTTGTGTTGCTGTCAGAATCAGTCAGCATCACTCTAGAAGAACCAAACATGAATACTAAATGTTATCATTATTGATATCGTAAATCTTAAAATGGTATAAGAGGTGATTAATAATAATAATAATATTTAATTTTTATACAAAATGTCTCTAAGCGCTTTACAAAATCAAAGAATAGTTAACGAATATTTCGGCTTTCTGGTCATTCTTGCGATTTACTCTGATGCGTGCAAGACAAAAAGCGTTAACATGTGTGTATGTTTGCTATTCTTCGATATCTTTATAAGTTGGAAGAGGGAAGGGAGCAATGAATCATTTCCCCGATATATGGATGGGAAAAAACGTATCCTCTCTCACTCAAACATGCTCTTTAAAAATCCCGGTCCAGAAAATAAATTGGACATACTTCTTTGCATGGGCATGACGAAATATACAAAATATAATAATAATGGGAAATACCCTAAAGATTTCAGAGTTTTAGATTCTTTACCTGTAGGTGCCCGCAGTTGAGAATTTGTAGAAGACACCATCCCTCCAAGTTTGCAATAGTGAATGAGACATGCCATCATATTCCGCAGTGTAATCATGGTGAAGGGATTCGTATTGCTGGAAGAAGAAGGCATATTCATTTCAATTTATCTTCAATTCTGAACTTGGCACACTAATTAATAATAAATGCTAATTGCTGAATATTGTTCTGAGTTGTTGCTTCTAAGTCTGCAGCTGTTACAGGTGATGATAGGAGAAAGTAACTGGATGACGAAGTGACACTGGATATAATTTAGAAACCGTAAATTAATATGAATTCTCAATTATCAATAAGTTTTTTACACTCTATGATTATGATGTTGATTTTTGTTATCTTTTGTTTAAAAGAATGAGAGTGATCCTATTTTTGTGGATGATAATCAATGGAATTTTGAATTTGAAATAAGATACACCAGCCCCTGGCAAAATAATAATGTGTCCCTACATCCAGGGAGTCAATTCCAACTCCCAGGTACATCTATACGACCATGTCCTATTATTCCATATGCTTTGGATGTTATAACCGCTGCACACGATATGTCATTTGCCTGACTGGCGGTGGACTGCGTCAACGATCAGCGGGATCTTTGACGCCGCCATGTGCTGTTAACATCGTACCCCAAAAAACAAAAACAAAAAAAGGACAAAAAAGGAGCCTATATTACTTCAAACTGAACAGCGCATACGTTGCTTTGAATTATTATTATTGTACATCACTACTAATAAATTGATACAAGCTCAGTTAGCATATTATGCAGGTAATACCGCAATGGAAATCACGCCGCGTGATTTGCAGCGGGCATCTATGACTTCACTCCTTTTAACGTATACCAACACCTTATTTTGGCATGAATTGTATACTGTTGTCCACACAATTGGAATAATATTCGTTTAACTTTTTTTCATAAGTTATTGTGAAAATATGTCTTTTCAAATAGATCAATCATAAAGGGTATAATGATCTAATAAGGTTACTGATTAATCTAAAAGTTAGATTGAAAGAAAAAAAAGTTCTGAGGCGATATAAACTAATCTATCACGAACCGACCATATTGCCACAATCATTTCATGAACAGAGTTGTTTCCAACTTTATTGGCAATAGTAAATGTTACTAAATGGAATGAGATGATTACCGAGTGGTTGGAACCGATGGATATATAATCATCATTAGCAGGTTCATTGGTGAGGTCTGTAGCTTCGTGGAAATACCGGACTCCTCGAATGTTAAATCCATCCACTCCTCGAGTAAACCATCTCTCAAGAGCATCCTATGTAATTCAATAAATGTATAAATAATAACATTTACGGCAACAACAATGATAGTAAAAATAGTAATAACAGTAACAATAATTATACTAATAGTAATAATAATAATAATAATAATTATGATAATAATAATGATAATAATAATGATAATAATAATGATAATAATACAAATCATAATGTTGATAATAATAAAAGTGGTGGGTTCTTGTAAAAAGGCTCATGTCTGACACATTGCCAATCCTGGCACAAACCCCGCACTCTGCGGTTCACCTTGTGTTTGACAAAATGTATTTATCTTTAAAGGCATCGTTTAACAATGTTAAATCTGAGATACACGGCCCTACGTGTTACCAGTGTCTGTGATATGGTGTTAAATTGAAGCCCTAAAAAATTGCGCTTCAAAATGTTCAAGAAGTGCCTCAAAAATTTAAAATCTTTGAGTGACCGGTTTTACCATACTCTTTTCCCCCAATAGACTGTAGTGTTATGAAAACCGTTTGGCAAACGGTTTTCAAAATTTGTAATTCCAATCATAAATATCTTGATAATCAGACAGGCGATCGGCTTGTAAAAGTCATGGGGTTCCTGACTGACCTAAAGGTCTATAATTATCATTGCAGCATGAGCTAAATCCAGAATTTTGTTTCAGAATATAAGACAAAGTTACCATATCCCTTTAAAGAAAAAATAAGGAATTTAAGTTTGATTTATGAAGAAAACAACCCAGATCTATCGGCATACTTGGAATCTGAATCATAATAATAGGCTAATAAATTCTAAGATAACAGTTGATTTGGAAGACTATGACTTTTTTGTACTAAATGATCCTCGGAAATGCGTTTATAAATTATGCAATGGCCTAGTCGATCCTATAGCCAGGTGATATATAGGAAGACTTACTTCCATTACATTTTTTCAAGCAGTCATTTTTTGTAAAGCTATTGCAGCTTTCTGTGAGAATCCGGCCCGATGATTAATCTCTATCAAATGAAGGTGTTGTGTTCTAGTGAATACGTCACCAGACTGTGGATCACAATGGTTCGTTATTCGAGTCCCGCCAGGGCACTATAAAGCCCTTTTGCAAGACACATTTGCCAAACTCGACCTTCGTGAGGGAAATGGGTATATACCTGGCAGGTATTAATCAATTCCTTGAATTGCTATAGCACCATAATGACAGCCATGCTATAAGCCGGGGTAATATTGGTGGAATGCCAGGATTTTGTCTGACAGACATCAGCCCTATACACAAAAACCCACTATTATCATTATTATTATTATGGAATTTTCTCGAATACCTTACACAAATGTTAACATTCCAAAGCAGAAAGTGTAACAATAAAAGGATTAAGACTTAGAAGTATATTATATTAGAAGAATATTTTTGTAATGAACATTACCGATAAGTGTGCTTTGACCTCTTCGTTGTCGAGATCAAGGTCGGGTTGATATTCGGAATATTGATGAAGAAAACATTTATCAGCGACATCATCACAATTCCATGCACTGCCACTGTATAAACTTATCTAGAAAGCGAGGGAGGGAAATAACAGCATTATATTTGAAAATGTCAAACAAAAGAAATTTAGATTTTTAGATTTGTATCAAAATATCGAGTATACTCGTTCATGATAGACTCTTGCTGCTGCGAAAGGTGATGAAATAGAAGGAGAAAAAGAGGAGGAAGAAGAGAAAGAAGAAGAAGAAGAAGAAGAAGAATAGGTGTTCCTTAGCTGATGAACGCAAACATTTTTTCTTCCAATTTTTATTGAGAACACATAACATCAAATATTTACATAATAAATGTTATCATATTAACACACACAAAAAAGAACCGATTGTGAGGAACATCTCCTATTTTCAATTTCAATTTGTTTTCTTCTATTTCCTTCTATTTTCTAGCCTCGTGTCCATATAATATATATATCCCTGTTAATTTACGTTTAAGAGCATCCAAAAATATATTTGGATTGCATTAGGATCGGAGTCTGTTTATAATTATGATCGGTTTTAAAGTCGTTTTGTTTTTAGAATTTGAATAAAATCTGCATCATTATGTAAAAAGAAACTACAATTAAGTTTCCCAAAACTGGGACCTTTGGGTGGTTGGTCATCTTTAAATTAATATACAATCGCTTTAGCACAATGTATTTAGAATCTTACCCAATTATTAGGCTCTGGTGCGTTGGTCCATGTGTAGTAGTTTTGATACTTCAAATCTTCATCAGAATCTGGCGTTCCAGCAACTACTTTCCTGCTTTTCTGGAAGAACTCGTGATGGGCACTTGAATGATTCGGAATGAAGTCCAAGATGAGTTTAATATCTGTAAAACAATGGTCGCTCATTAACGCATTTATTTCACAGTGGCGTAGCGTCTTTAAGGGGGCAATTGTCGTCATGGGGTCATGTTTTTTTTTCTTCTTCATTTTTACATGCAATTTTTACCAGTTAGATGAAATCTAAAGGAATGTGTGCAGCGTGAGTAAAGGTTCGTATCATTTTCAGGTTATCTATTTCCTTCTTCCCTCCTTCTTTCCACTCTTTCTGTCTCTCTGTCTCTCTTTCTCTCCCTTTTCGCTATCCGATAAACGGAAGTTCAAAGGGCATACCCCTAGATACAACATAGCATAATAATCACAAGTAGAATGATTTACACCTCTTAAAATAGAACAATTACTAAAGCTAAGTTATAAACTGTCAAATTGTACTATAAAGTTACTGGCTCCAAACAGACGTATTGGATAAAAAGTAAACCTTCAAATCTATTGACTAATCTTCCGCTTCTGGGAACTTTAGTGAAGAATATAATATGGGCAAAGAAAAAAGACAGGGAGAGAGAGAGAGAGAGAGAGAAGGAGAGACTAAAAAAGAGAGGGGAGGACTGAAACTGGAGGTCGGGGTAGGGGTAGGGTTGGACATACATGTAATATATATCTTCTGTTATACAAAATTATCATACAAATGATTACCATTATCATGCAGTACTTGGATGAGTTCCTCAAAATCGTCAATGCTCCCGAGTACATCGTCCACCATAGTGAAATCGACGATGTCCTCGCCGTTGTCTCGTCCTCCCGATTTGTAGATCGAAGACAGCAAGACTGCGTTGATTCCTAGATCGTTCTTCAAGTAGTCCACTTTGCTAATGATTCCTGTATGTAAACAAGAAAATCAACTTATTTCTTTAGAAATAACAAGGTCATTAAATCCGTCACAGAAAAAGGATGGTTTTCCAAGTGAAAAGTGGACAACCGGAGCATCGTAGAAGTGTGACTCTTCGTCCATGCCAAGAAAGTACTTTTGCAGCACATAATACATTTCTTTCCCTCCTGAAATATGTCAATGATTATAATTATACAATGTAACCATATTGAAAATTAGTTCTTTCTTGATGTTAGGGATCTAGTATTCTTAACAAAAGAACAAAAAGAAAAAGTTTCACAATTGCGATAAAAACTGCAGTAACTTGAATAAGATTCTTAATTCTTAAGTTTTTCGGTATTAAAAGTATCGCTTGCCCGGATGTATCGCCGAGTAGACTGTAGTGATTTAATACAGTCATAAAAAATTATGTTTAGTGCGCAAGAGAATTAAATAAACGCGTTGACTATTAGGACACCCAGTCCAATTGTTATAGTCATTTTTTAATTGTCAAAGAAGGTGAAAAGGCTCATTGTAATCTCATTTGAGTGATGGAAATGTGAATCGGAATTCCTGTCTCCTTTCCATGTCTGAAAGCTTGTCTTCTTAGTTGAATTTTATATTCATTTGATGATCAAGTTTTAAAAATTAATGAGTATCGGAGTAAATTGCAGTGGAGTATGCACAAGGGGGATGGGGGGGGGGGGGGGGGTGAGGCTGAACGAAAGATTGAATGGAAGGTTATTAATGTTTCTAAGAGTAGTTTGATTTAGGACTAACCTTGCAAATCCCCAACGCCGTCTCCCCCGATAATAGAGTCGACGTCAGCCGCCGAGTCGGCAAACGACCTCGGGAAGATCTGGTAGACGACAGCGGATTGCCACCAAGGCAGACATCTTGGTGTGGTGATGATGAGGAAGATGGCCATACCAAGCATAGCACACCATCCAGCTAGGATGATCAGGAGACATATCCAACGAGCAGCCCGCCATCCGGGGGTTTGGGAGAACTTCAACAGCTCTTCCTTGCCCATACCTGTACCAGACAAAAACAGTCAAACAAACATACGAATAAATTGATAAAGGAATGAATAAATGAAATGAATATACAGATAGATAGATAGATAGATGGATAGATAGATATATAAATATATAAGGAATTGATATGTCGATGTGCTATTTGAATCGGGTCGTACTCTTGCGAAAATATTAACAAGAAGGTCAACTATTATTTCAAAATCTGTTTGATATATTGCTGATGGGAGCTTTTACTTTTTATATACATTTTAAAAATGCATATAAACCCGCCCCCACTCGCTGAACATGCTCGGATTTTAATTCTACATCAGTTTGATAACAAAATGAAGCAAATTTCTGCATTGCACCTGTGTGTTTCCAATAATCTGTAATCAATGATACTTTATTGTGATAAAAACTGGAATTGAGCTGACACCCAAACGGACCTTATCCATTAGCTGACAAGTCATAATCCCCTTCATCACAAAAAGGTCAGAAAATTGTGCAAGTTTCGCCGCCAGCAGTAAGGAGTTGCAGAAATAAATAAACCAGATGAGGATATCATCAATTACTCCACTACCTCCTTCTTTAACATTAATCTCAAATTTGTGTTTTATAAACCAAACCACTCCATTACGAGATGCTTACATTGTGGCTTTTCAGGCTTCTCGATCTATGCTTTTATTATAGCCTTTAAAATTACAGAGATTGTATACATAACTTCAACTCTTGATGTGTGGAAAACTATCTGAAACTGATCGTGCCGAAAACCAAAGAGATCCTGTTTGATTTCAAGATCAAAGTAAAAAGTAAACCAAGTGACCACCTGCATTTGCAGCCAACATCAAATTCTGTAGAACTTTGCAGGAATTATGAATAAGTCATGTATGTCCTATCTGTGAAATTTAAACATTAGCAGTGTCCTAGTATTCAAATTATGCAAGGAAACCCGTTTAACTTTTAGACTTTACTGTCAGACACTACTGAGTGACTGACAGAGATCTTTTTTTCTTTGGTAATAACATACATAAATTGAGCTGTAAACAGGTACATGAGTATTTGTCTTCATCAATAAACCACTACTTGTAATGGCCAAAATTAAACTGATATAATCTTTGTGCAGCACAAAACATACAACCATTCGGTAAAAGGTTCTGGAAATCAGACTTTGACTTTAATAGGTAATTGCAATCACTTAAGTCGATTCGACAACTAATGGTCATTATTTTCCCACTAAAAGCCATCTTCAAGCCCTTTCATTTTATTTGAAGTTCGAAATTAGTATTGTCTTTCAAATGCCGTTGGAATTTAACCTTTTCATTTTTTTTGCCTGCAAATGGGACATAGTACCTTTAAAGGGCAAGATATTGAAATTGTTACTACATACAAATATTTGGGCACAAACATTGACAGGAACTGGTTTGAAATGGGCATGTAAAAAGCCCTTGCAACAAAAGGGAACCAACGAATGCACTTTCTGCGAAAGCTGCGTTCATACCATGTTGATAGGACCATACTGTCACTTGTTTATCGGTCCGTCGCTGAAAGTGTAATGACATAATTATAATTATGCAGTGTGGTACAATAGTGCCAGAGAGAAAGCCCAAGGAAAACTCAAAACGATTGTCAAACAAGCAGCCAAAATAATAAATAGACCAATGAATTTTGATGAGGTTTGTCGAAACATAACAGTGTGTACGGCTGTCAAGGTGTGAATGAAAATTATTACAGGCTAAGAAATGGTAAAAGGTGGCATTCGAAGAAATCCCGCACTTCGAGGTACCTGAACTCTTTTGTTCCATACTCTATCCGTCTGTTGAATGAAAATAATGTTAGATGTAAAATGTATGATTCGTATTATATTTTTTTAAATAATTTGATTATAGGAAATTATCAAAAATTTATTTGTATTTATTATAGGACAATTATTTATAATTTCTTATAATAGTCATCTTTTAAAAATAAAATGAAAAAGGTCTCTTTTGTATTTATACTCACATGTCATAATATATTGCATGTATATTGATAATGATTATTATTAAATTATATTATGTGCCCCATTCAATTATTACTACACCCACGCTATACCACTGTCACAGTTAGTGATACATAGCAGTCCTTTATATCGGTAGCAAATACATCCAAATAAAAACGATTGAATTGATTATAATTTTACTCCATATACAGTCATGACCAAATACTCTGTAAAAACCATTTTACTACAGCTAGCAGTTACTGTAATGAAATTTTGCTTGTATTCAAGGTCTTCTAAATCGCCTGGAATATTATAGATTTATTTCTAGAGTTTTTTCCAACTGTGTCTTAAACCATGAATAAATGGGGTAATTGTTATACAGGGCTGTTGCCGAAAAAAAAGGTTTTCAAGTTCAAATTACTCCTGGTTCGATTTTTTTTTTTGTCCGACATATTATTTTGTTGTCCACAGAAAAACCTTTCTTCTGATATTTTGGTCACCGTCGTGAAAAGAGGCGTGTACGAGACTTTGCCCGATATACTGTTTGTCTTTAATCTTCTTGTGTTCATTGTCCAATACCAGTCAGTACCGGTTCTCTCTCTCTCTATCAGTTAAAGATAGAGTATGGTTAATAATTGACAAGGGTTGCTGATCATCCGCACAATTTATGCCCCTCTTAGGTATACAATTGATTTGTTTTATGTATTTTCTCTCTCAATCTCAATTTTTATTCCGCCCCAACAAGATGTTACGTGAGTGATGGAATCAAAGATAAGTGGTAGAGATATATTCGTCATTTTAACCAGAAGTCATGGTAACATTCTTGCAACCTGTAGACCAATACTCATGTTCTGCTAAAACATACTATTGCATTTGAAAATTTCTAAATAAAAACAAAACAAACAAATTATTGTCTAGTAAAGAAAACAAAGTAACAAACCTGTTAAGGATTGAGATGTGTTCGAATGCATAAATTATCACGAGCACCTGGCCTTTCAAGTATTATTGTATTATCTTTCAAGTTACATCAGGCAGTCACGTGACAGAGAGATGATGTGGCAAATAAATTTATCATAATCATGATTGTGTACTAGAAATATATCTTTTAAAACAAATATCGAGGCAATTATGACGGTGTCAAAGTAGACCCCATCATGTGAGCAAATAGTATACGCCCCGTGTAAACGTGAACTTTACACTCAACAAATCCCTTAAACTGAGGAGCTGATAAAACTCCACTGAGATTGTAATGGAACGGGGTGGTGTTATTTTGTTACGGAGAGCATGCAGAGCATTTGGCTATATAAAACTAAAATATTTGTGTCCATTAGCGTTTCTAAATTGCATTGCTTACCACAGAAAATAATTCCCAAGAATCCTAGATCGTCATCCAAATTGGCGTTATGTCATAAAGAATTGATTTGGCGATGGTGAAGTTTATTTTAAAGACAATATCATCATAACAAAACGGGCGTCTATTTCATTTCTTTCTTAAGAAAGCAATATGAGGATATCTTGGGTTGGCATACAAATTTGAGAAAGCTTTTCACCAAGCTTTCTCAATGCTCGTGTTAAAATTTATATGATTGTGCCTCTGATATGAATCTTAAAGTATTGAATAGATGAAACTGAACCAAATTATGAAACGACTCTACAAAACAATCATCAGAGTGAGATAGCCAGAGGGAGAGAGAGAGAGAGAGAGAGACTCGGAGTGAAGAAGAGAAGGGTGATGATATAACACTAATAATCTTTAAACATGTTGAGCATAAAATTATCTAATAGAAATCGACGAAAGATTCATGAAATGCTCTGTAAGGATAGATCAACTGACGAAGAATAATAGCTGATTTAGAAACACACCTGCGTATGGCTTAGTACAGAGCTGAGGACTGGTTGAAGATCCTTGTTCAGCATCATTCACCTCACTATAGTGAGAAACTTCCCCCTCAGCTTCTGCCTTTTTCGATGTCTCCTTCATTGTCTCCTTCATTTCCACATTATCGAAGCCATTGTTATCCATTTCGAGAATGAAATCGCTGTCGACTCACAGCTAAAATGTTAGAAAGAAACCTGTCGTCGATGAAGATCTCTGTGGTCTGCACTACTACCTCCGATCAGCTCAAAACTAATTGTGACGTCAGTATTAGTCCGACCAGGTGAAGACTTTGATTCTATCGCCCTAATCAAAAGGTGGTGTTATTAGAATGGGTTTTTATGGATAGGGGCGGTGTGTGTGTGTGTGTGTGTGTGTGTGTGGGGGGGGGGTATAATCTGTACATCATAATTGGGAATAGAGGGCAAATGCTATCAAATGAATATTGACATAAGTCAATATAAGCTTTTCAAGATGACTTCTCTCCTCTCTCTCTCTCTCCTCTCTCTCTCTCTCTCTCTCTCTCTCTCTCTCTCTCTCTCTCTCTCTCTATCTCTCCTCATGAAAAGTCTCAGCGTCGTAGCGTGCATGGTACTAAGGGGCACTTGTGTCATGGGTAGGGGGGGGGGCTGGGGGCGGTCGGTCTGGCTAGGTGCGGAAATACGAATTGGGCTACTGACTATGAGGTGGGTGTCGGAATGATATCTTCTTCCCCCGTTTCTACGTCTCTGAATACGTTTCATGTTTATGAGTTCACAAAGTAAGCTATTCTATAAGACAAGAAGAAGAAAAAATAATTATCATGATTATGTTTGTCCAATTCAAAATGAATGAGCTGCCAGACATTAAGATGGTGGCTGCGTCTGCATACTTAATGTTGTTATATCATTATAAGTTTCATTATTATTGTTATTACTGTTACTACTGTTATTAGTATCATTATTATTAGTAATATCATCATCTTAGTTGTTGTTGTTGTTGTTGTCCCTGTTATTAATAATTGGATTCATCACACAAGCACGCATGCAATTTTGTGAGTATGTATATAAATAGAGAGAGAGAGTGAGAGAGAGAAAAGAAGAGAGAGAGATGGATAGACAGAGAGAGAGAGAGAGAAACAGTCAGACAGACAGACATAGACAGAGAGATAGAGAGAGAGGGAGAGAGAGAGAGAGAAAGAGAGAGAAAGAGAGAGAGAGAGAGAGAGAGAGAGAGAGAGAGGTCAATATCGCCACCCAATTGCTGGGCGACAACGGGGATAGCTCTTGCATGCGCCGAGCGCGCATAATATTTATTTAGCTAATCTAGATTCATACCAAGAAACAATGGAATGTGTATTATACTGGTTTTGCAGCGTATCAGGACGATTACTCCCTGGAAAATCAGCCCCTGAAATTACCTCCCGGAAAACTACCACTCAAGGACATCGACCCCCCCCCCCCGGAAAATTACCCCTATAATTACAGAACAATTATCCCCATGGAATAATACCCACCACCCCTGGACAAAAATGGAATGTGTATTATAATGGTTTGCTGCGTATCAAGACAACTACTCACTAGGACAACCCCCCCCCCCCCCCCCCCATGGGACATGCAAGGAAAACCAGCCCCGAGACCAATTAACTCCCCCCCCCCTTCCCCCCACGAAATTACCTTGCCTGTTCATTAAAGAGAAAGCCGGGGTTAATATTATCCGAAGGATGGGGTGTGATTGTCCGAGTGTGCAATGTTTAGGTTTGCGTTATTGTCCAAGGAGGTCATTTCAGGGGG